>WNWU01013765.1:4199717-4241451 GCA_012654045.1 Ptyas mucosa | reverse complement strand
TAATAATAATAATAATAATAATAATAATAATAATAATAATAATAATATAAAAAAAATAAAAAAAAATAAATTGTTCATCCTATCCACTCAATGCATTAATGACATTGGTTCCCAACCAGGCAAATTCTCCCAGAAAAATCCTGTAGATTTTAAATAAAATGAAACCTAGATTTTCATCTAAGATAGGGATTCTTAGTCTAATTTCTTTCCCCTCCAACCTGATGCTTGTAAATCTCTTCCTCTATTTTTTCAATATCCTCTGCCGACTGAACATTGGATAAGATAGCTGGACTTTGCACAGAAGCATCATGTCCTTCTTGAATATTTCTCCTCCTTTGAAATAAAACGAACTAATAAACATCTTTCAGACCATATGGAACTATAGAACCACTGTGTTGCTTTGAATCAGTGTACATCTCTGTGGGTGAGATGGCCAGTATCTAAATTTGATAAATAAATTAAAAAAAACATTTCTGCATCAGTGAGTTAAGTCTGTTCCAAAAACAGGAAGGCTCTTCTTGATAATTCTCAATTCATTGTCTCATGTCTACTCCAGCTGTTGCAACCCAAGTGTTAAGAGATTCTGATTTCTTAGTGTTTCAACACATCTATTATGAACCATTTTTTTGCTTTTATATTTTACTGAACATATAATCTGGAAAAATCATCACAGCCACGATACTAATTTTATCCTCCCATATTTTTCTCTTTATGTGCTTTGTCAGGTTTGTCAGCAGCTCTGCCTTCAGAGTGTTTATTATTATAAACATGAATGAGGATGTACCCTATCCTTTTCCTGGTATTGTATACGGATGAATCCTAATAGCTGCTTTCTTTTTTTTAAAGAATAGAATTATTTGTTGGCCAAGTGTGGTTGGACACACAAAGAATTTGTCTCTGCTGCATAAGCTGTCAGTATACATACAAACAACAAATTGATAAGTCATAGATCATAAATCATAAGATACAATTTATAAATCATATACATATAGGAGAAGATAGTAGGAAAGATGAGAAGGAGGAGAAGATGACAAGGATAATAGCAATACAGCCTACTATGTGGGTAAATATCTTTGGCCAAAATACAGTGCTGTAGGAATTAGGTATTTAGCAGAGTGATGGCATGGGGAAAGAAACGACCTTTGTGTCTAGTTGTTTGGCATGCAATGCCCTATAGTGGCATCTTGAGGGGAGAAGTTGAAATAGTTTATGTCAAGGATGTGAGGGGTCTCAGCCCTCTTTCTGGTCCATGCAGTATACAGGCCCTCAATGGAAGGCAGGCTGGTTGCAATTGTTTTTTTCTGCAGTCCTAAATGGTTGCAGGCAATCATTCATTTCTAAAGATCTTCTTCCATCAGCACATTCATATGCTGCAAATACTCATAGGCGTGCCTTCAACACGTTTGCATACGTACATAAACAAATGGGAGGAAAGTTTTGGCATATGTCACACATTTCAGTCCAAGTAATGGCCTGAATGTTTCTTGTGATAGTGATTTGCTACTTATTTGGCAAATAAATACAAAAAGTTACTTCAGCTGTCACCTTGCCAACACTAACATGCTCTTTAAAATAATTTTGCTCCTGAATAATCAGTCAAAGAAATCATCACTGCAATGTTGGACTCATAATTGGGGAATTTGCTGTTTCATAACTAGGTTTGTCTTAGAGAAACAATGTAGAATTTGTTCAATTAGTTGAAGTCATTGTGACCTAACTCATATGCTTTCTACCAAGGTTTCTTAATAAAAGGATTTGAAAATATATATCATTCAGTATTTTGAAAGGATTTTTTAAAAAACTGGCTAATGTCAAAAGTAGCAGCAGGCACAAAAGGCACAATTTGGTGCATGTGCTGCTATAGATTGATTTAGGAAGTCTGGATTTTTTAGGATGATGCTCATTTTGCCTTAGGCCTAAATCTGAAACTTAAATTGGCATACTTTCCAATTAAAAATAATGAGAAAATATGGCTAGACCTTTATTACATACTCAGATTAAAGTATGGTGCTCTAAGTGAAGAAAAGTCTATCAAAGGGGTGATTTCACGCAAATAGAGAATTCTTACAGCGGTTTTACACTGAAACAGAATTGGATAAAATTTCAGGACTTTCTTTTTTGGAAGCAATAGAATACGGTCATCAAACTCGCTGCTGTTTTCTGAAGTTTTTTCCTTTTGTGGAGCTGAGGGGTGGGGCCTGCACATGACACTTCCAGCCCACGGGCCGCCAGTTTGACACCCCTGCAATAGAGCAGTGGTGGGATTCAAATAATGTAACTGCCCTAATGGTGCACGTGGGTAGGTGTGGCTGGGTGGGCATGGCCAACTCAACATCATTCACGTTGAGGGATGCCTCTCCTCTCCTGGCCTCTCCTCACCCATCCCCTCCCAGCCACTCCTTGCCTCACCCAGCAGCTCGCTTGCCAGATACTTACTCTTAGGCTTATTGAAGTCAAAACTAGCACCTGCTGCAATGATAAATCTGTATTTTAATCCAGGCAAAACTAAATAGAAGCAGTATAAGAATAATTTAGAATCTTTTACCTAAAATGGCATTACGTTTGTGGGGGAAGGAAATAGAATGCAATTGAATGGAAGTCAGGAATTCCAAGAGAGCAAGTGCTCATCAAGGAGGAAGGAGAGACTGGTTTAGCAAATATTTATAAGCTTTTTGTGAACTCCCTTATGTTAATTTTTTGTTAAGGTTGGACTAGTAATGTAGAGGGGGAGTTAAGGTGGAATCTGAAAGTTGTTTAAGCTTTTAAAATAAAGACTATACCGTGTTTCCCAGAAAATAAGACCCTGTCTTATATTTTTTTGAATCCTGAAATAAGTGCTTGGCCTTATTTTCGGGGAAGTCTTATTATTTGGGGCGTGTGGAGCAAGATGGGGCTCCTCTTGCCGTCTTACCTGATTCCCAGCTCTGTGTTTAAATATTTTCTGGGAAGGCTTATTTTCAGGGGGGAGGCTTATTTTAGCGCATGCGCTTAAAAGCCCAATTGGGCTTATTATCAGGGGATGTCTTATTTTCGGGGAAACAGGGTATATTGCAGGCAGTTCTATATAACTGCTGGCTTTAGTGTGTGACAGACTATAAACTAACATGCACTCATTTCCGCTTAATTTGCAAATAATCCTGCATCTACATGCAGAGTCAGTAGAGACAGCAGAGGCAACAGAATTCTGTTTATGTTGTGTATTCATTCTCTTTTCAATTTTTTTAATCCTACTTTGTTATTCTTACAAATAATTCAAGACAGTCAACATATCTAATATGTCATCCTCCTCCTGTTTTCCCTACAACAACTCTTTGAGGTGGGCTAGGCTGAGAGAGAGTCACCCACTGGCTTTGTACCTAAAGTGGGACTAAACTGATCTCCTGGCTTCTAACCTAATGACTTAATCACTAGACTGTTGTCCCCAATGTGGGTCTGAGCCTGGTGCCGAGGCCAATGAGGGATGCCAGACACAAGGTGCAAGTTTTGATTGCTTTTTATTGGAGTACCCCAAGGAAAAGAGCTTCTGACCAAAATGCCAAGAGGCAAGAACAAAGGATTAAGAAAGTTTTATACATTCTCACTAAAGGAAAAGGCAGGACAAGGCGGAATAATAAGAAATATAATAAACATTTTAGTAATAATTCTACATTTTATTCTATTGGTCTCTAGCTGTCCCTATTCCTAAGCCTTGGCTAAGGAATGCTCTAGAGTTATCTAATACACATTCTATTTGCTCCAGGTCATCTCTATTCCTAACTTCTAGCTGAGGTCTGCAAGATGCCTGACTCTGTTACTTTTATCAGCTTTCTAACTACCCAGAATTGCTATAAGCTTTACACGTGCATATTTCCTGTGAATAAGCATTCTTTGTTTTTCCCAGACAGACTCCATAATTACAGCTTCCTGGTTTACTTTTAAGTGTGTGCCATGACCTTGCTTTATTTTAGGAGGCAGTCCATCAAGACCATACTGTTTTATAACTTCCTTTTATAGTTTGCCTTTTTATCATTATATCTCAGAATAATCAAACCACTGAAAAAACAAAAATACACAAGAGAAACAGAACAAGTAGGTGATAGTATGATAGAAAATCCTTTTGTGCAAACTACACATGTATTTTGCTTTTTGAATTGTGGTGGCCTTTCTGGCAAAGATGTGTATTTGATCTGCATCCAAATTTCAGTCCTGAGTAGATTTCTGCCATCTTCAAATAGAAAAATAGGGTAGTTTCTTTTCTTTATATGCAATTTAAGTAGTTGTCCCCAGTCCAGTCACTTCATCACTGATGCTGCTTCAAAGTGTCGGTTAACTTGAAGGAAAAATTTGAGTGAGGCAAAAGTGAGGCAGGACACTTCCACCTGTCTCTTTTTGAAGTAATATACTGGGTTTGGCATGGGAGAACAGTTTAGCCCTCTGGGCAACCTTGAATATGTATGTTTTAAATACTGCTGCTGAAGATGAAGAAAATATATACTTTCTTCACAGTACCTGCATAATAACTTGCTGTCAGTATGAAGATATTCCTAATTAGAATATCTAAGACTAAAAATTTGTCATAGAGATGATATCTATGGAGATTCTCAGTCATCCACATCATGGTTGTCCAAAAGATGCTTTTTCAAGAGACAATTGGACTTTCTGGTTTTTCTTTGAAGACATTTCGCTTCTCATCCAAGAAGCTAAATGTCTTCAAAGAAAAACCAGAAAGTCCAGTTATCTCTTGAAAAAGCACCTTTGGGACATAGAGGTGATACTGTTCTCCAAACCAAAATGCATCCTGCATTCAGGTGAACACAGATCCTGTCCAGCTCAGGGGAAAAAAGCTCCCAATTTAAGGATACTTAGCATTTTCTCAGATGTTCGTTTGTGCACAAGTGTGGAGAATCTGCATTCCCATCACCTGTAACATCTTGTGAAATACAGATATTGGTCCCATTTTATAGATAGGAAATTGAAGCTGGAGAGAGACAATCATGTGTGAAATTTAAAACTAAATCAGTTCTTCCTTGAGGATATAGTACAGTGATGGCTAACCTTTTTGCCATCGCGTGCCAGGAGGGGGGGGCAGGGGAGGTTTGCATGTGGGCATACCCACACCCATAATTCTATGCACCCTGCCCTGTGCATGCACGTGCAACACCCCCTCCCCCATCCGCTTCTGCCCATTTTTCTTTCTTACCTGGCTCCAGATCCTCTCTATGCAACTGGGAAGGGTGAAAACAGCTTTTCCCACTCCCTCGGAGGCCCTCCGGAGGCCTGAAATGGCCCATTTCCTGGTGGAACAGGAAGTGATGTTTTTTGCTGTCCCCAGCCTCCAGAGCCTCTCTGGGAGTCTCTGGAGGCTGGGGGACAGCAAAAAACATCACTTCCTGTCCCACTGGAAGTTGGGAAATATGCTCTTTCAGGCCTCCGGAGGGCCTCTGAGGGAGTGGGAAAGGCTGTTTTTGCCCTCCACAGATACACAGAGAGGATCTGGAGCCAGATAAGAAAGAAAAACGGACTTTCCCCACCCACCCCCAGGCCCTCTGGAGGCAGGAAACAGCCTGTTTCCCTACTTCTGATGGGCCCAGAAGGCCCAAAAATCAGCTGGCTGGCGTGCGTATGTGCATCAGAGCTGAGCTGGCATGCCCACTGCTATGGCTACACGTGCCACCTGTGGCACACGTGCCATAGGTTCGCCATCACGGATATAGTATTTATTTGAATATTTCCATTGAAAACATAGTATTTCAAATAAACCTATTTACCTATACACACATAGATTGCTTCTCAACATTTTATGGATTATTACCTGTGACCTAAGCTAACATCTCCTGGATGTATCAATCTCAGTCTGATTCTAGACATATTTAACTTGCAATTCTAAATACACATGACTGGGAATAAAAAAAAAAGTGCCTGAGCTTTTTTTCTTGGGTAAGGTGTTTTATCTGATTCTGTGCAGATAACTTATTTCTGAATAATACCGCTGAGAAACTGTGCTTAGAAACTATTTGATTTGCAGGTGAAGGCCATGTTAGCTACAAAGGCTTATGGCACTCAGGGGGCTTGCTTGTCTCCAGAAAGCAAATGGTATGGGAGGAAGAGGCTGACCCACAACAGTGGACCTCTCTTTCCAAGAAAAGCAAATGCCAGGTGAGTGGGAGAATATGGCTTAAAGGGCTTGGGAAGTTGAAGAAAAGACCCTTTTCCATGAGGGCCGTTGGGTGGCACTGGAAATGGGCAGCCAGAGAGTGCACCTCTCTCGGGTACTCACCCTGCCCAGATTGATGAGAGTGGCCTCAAAAGCCTCCTTGGCTTCAGTTGGGAAAGAAAAGTTGCCTCGCAGCAGGATAGCAGTCCACGCACACTGCAAGTGTTATCAGAAAATATGCCCGTACCGGAGGCTTTGTCAGAGTGCTTCTTAGTAGCCTGTTTTCAAAGCGGGACCATGGCTGCTTGTCTACTGCTGGGCTTTTCTTCTGCATTACTGCTATGGACACTGACCCTGCTGCACAAAGGGAAGGAACTTTTGGGCAGCCGTATACCTTGCTCCTTTCCTTTGGCAAAAATTAACTGGTTCTAATGAACCGGTGTAAACCAGCTGAATCCCACCACTGCAATAGACCTTTTAGAGTTTGCATATATCAGCAGGCATTACATACGGGAAGTTAAAAAGTCAGATGTTTATCCTTTCTTCTTCTTAAAAGAGGATTATGTATGAAAAATATTGTATGCTTTTCTAGTTCAAAAACTCAAGACAAAAGAAATGAAGCAATTATTGGCAGCAAGAGCCAATATTTTACAATGTGACATTTTAATATATATTGGGAAAATCTGTTGGGGACAAAGTTAGCAAAAGGTAATTAGATGGACATCATCTGGTTTTGTGGTTAAGTCATCTAACTAGAAATTGTGAGACTGTGAGTTGTAATCCTGTCTTGGATGTGAAGCCAGGTGGCTAACCTTTGACCTGTTATTATATCCAAGCCTTAGGAAAAAGCAATGGCAAGCCATTTCTGAAATCTTGCTAAGATGATTTTAAGGACATGGCCAGGCATCACAAAATTAACATTGACCTGAAAGGAATCACTATCACCAGAACCATAAATAAATAAATAAATAAATAAATAAATAAATAAATAAATAAATAAACGTTAGATGGAAAACACAATGAGTTAATCTTCAAATGGGAATTTATACAGCTTTCAGTGCAGAGAACTGTAAAAAATTAATAATTTTATCATGTTGAGCTCTAAATTTACATATAAAAAAGATTGTCTTATTGTTTCTACCCAGTATTTATTTATTTATTTATTTATTTATTTATTATTAAAATTTATATGCCGCCCTTCTCCCGAAGGACTCGGGGTGGCTCACACTAATAAAAACAACAACAATAACACCTAAAACCAAAATGAAAATTAAAATCCCCAAAATTAAAACCTCGTAGTTGATCAGGGAGTTTGCTGGAACAGCCATGTCTTCAGGCCAGTGTCGAAAGTGCGGAAATTGGGAGCCATCCGGAGCTCAGTGGGTAACCCATTCCAGAGGGTCAGTGCGGCCACAGAGAATGCCCTCATCCTGTTAAAGAGCAGGGGGGAGAGAACCGACCCCTGCGGCACCCCACACGTGAGGGGCCTAGGGGAGGATCTCTGACCCCCCCCGCCTAAACAAACTGCATAGGGCCTGAGAGATAGGAGGAGAACCCACTGTAACACAGTGCCCTCTACTCCCAACCCCCAGAGCTGTTGCAGCAGGATACCATGGTCGATGGTACCAAAAGCCGCTGAGAGGTCAAGTAGCACCAGAATGGAGGAACAACCCCCATCCCAGGCCCGCCAGAGATCATTCACCAGGGCGACCAATGCAGTTTCTGGGCTGTGGCCATGCCTGAAACCCGATTGGTATGGGTCTAGATAATCAGCTTCCTCCAGGAATTGTGGGAGTTGGTAAGCCACCACAGCCTCAACAACCTTTGCTACAAAGCGAAGGTTGGAGACAGGATGAAAATTGTTTAAGGAGGCCGGATCCAGGGCTGGCTTCTTGAGGAGGGGATGAACCACTGCCTCCTTGAGTACAGCAGGGAAGACCCCATCCCTCAAAGAAGCGGTAGTAATCATCTGGATCCAGTCTCCGGTCCCCTCTTTGGTTGCCACAACAAGCCAGGAGGGACATGGGTCCAACAAACATGTGGAGGCTCCCAATCTACCCACTATCCTGTCCACTTCCTCTACAGAAACAGGGTCAAACTCAACCCAGATGTCACTTTCAAGACTTGTTCCCATTCCCTTGTCGGATTCTGCCCAGAGTCCAAATCCGTCCTGATCTGAGCAACTTTGGATAGTACAGTGGTCTAAAGCACCCTGTTATTAACACCAGCTGCCTGCAATTATTGCAGGTTCGAATCTCACCAAGGCTCAAGGTTGACTCAGCCTTCCATCCTTTCTAAGGTAGGTAAATTGAGGACCCAGTTTGTGGGGGCAATAAGCTGACTTTGTATAAATATACAAAAGTATGAAGGCTATTGCTTAGCGCATTGTAAGCCACCCTGAGTCTCTGGAGAAGGGCGGCATATAAATCAAATTAAAAAAACAACAACTTTGTCTTGCAGAAATTGAACAAAATCCTCAGCACTGCCTTGTAAGGGATCCTCCCTTGCTCTCTGATTGAGGAGGGAGCGGGTCACACAAAACAAGGCCGCTGGGTGATTTTCTGTAGATGCAATGAGAGCAGCGAAATACTCACGTTTTGCCGCTTCCATTGCCACAAGATAAGACCTAATATGGGTTCTTAGCTGCGTTTGATCAGGTTTGGTATGGGAGGATCTCCAACGGTCCTCTAGGCATCTCTTCTGATGCTTCATCTCCCGTAGCTCCATGGAAACCCAAGGAGCAAACCGGGATCCCTGTTGGTGGAGAGGCCGCAAAGGGATGATTCGATCCAGCACCCCAGTGGCAGCCCATTCCCAGGCATCCACCAAGGCCTCTGGTGAATCATGGGAAAGGTCAGTGGGAAATGTCCCAAGCTCCATCAGGAACCTATCAGGGTCCATCAGGTGCCTGGGGTGGAATCAACAAGTTGGTTCCATCTCCCAGTGGTGTGGGTTGGCGGAGGGAAAGTCAAGCCTAAGGAGGGAATGGTCAGTCCATGACAGGGGTTGAATAGAAAGTTTTCCCCTACCCCGAGCATTTATCCACTGCCCAGAGATAAAAATCAGGTCGAGTGTGAGTCCACCGTTGTGAGTTGGGCCCTGTACAACTTGAGTCAGGTCCATGGCTGCCATGGAGGCCATGAACTCCCAAACCAACTCAGATGTCTCACTGGCTGAAGGGAGATTAAAATCTCCCACAATCATCATATTGGGGAGCTCAACTGTCAGTTCAGCTATGACTTCGAGCAGTGCGGGCAGGACTGCAGACACGCAGCTGGGAGACAGGTACATAATCAACAGAGCCGACTGTACTCCAGGGTCCCATTTCAACAGAAGTGATTCACACCTGCCTATCTGAGGGACAGTGACCTCCCTAGGACTAAGACCTTCCCTAATAACAACCGCCACTCCACCACCCCTCCCGTGGAGTCGAGGCTGGTGTAGAACACAGAAGCCTGGTGGACATAAGTCAGAGAGAGGAACCCCTCCCTCCGGCCCTAACCAGGTCTCTGTGATACAGGCCAGGTCCGCACCCCTCTCGTCTATCAGATCTCGCACAAGGGGAGCCTTACTAACAATGGACCTGGTGTTAACATACACCAGCCTGAGTCCCAGGCTCCGCACTCCTAGCCCCCCAGGGACACAAGCAGAGCCATGAGGGCCGGAATGTTGGACCCACTGCAAGCAATGAGGGCGCATCCCTCTGTTCACTCCACCCATATGTCTCCCAACCACCACGGAGATGGAATGACCCTCACCCTCCCATGCCCCAGCCGGCCCCCCCTCCCCGCACTCCCCACCAATGCCATCCGACAGGCCAGCTCCCTGATCCAATGGAACCCCCCCAGGTCCACCCAAGAAACAGCCCGCCTCCCTCCCGGAACTCCTTAAAATTTTCTCTAAAAGCTTTCCCAAAAAACCCCTCAACCCCCTCCTCGCAATATGCCACCTCTTGGGGTTCCAAAACCCATCATCAAGGTAGGCCCTCGATAGTGAGGAGGGCCAGGCCTACGAGAGGGGGGAGTCTCGCAGTGCAAAAAGCTCCATCGCTGAATACATCAGATCAACCAGGATGGGGATAGTATCTGGGTAGGGTCCAGGCAACCTAATCCAAAAAGAGCAGAAGAATGGATCTCAGTGTAGGTAAAAACTGGGCTCCACTGCCCTCTCATGGCATTGGGAGGAGTCCCGTGCTGATTTAAAATACTCGGAGGGAAATTTCCAAGCCACCCTGTCATGGTGGCTGGCCCAGATGGACATGCGAATAAGAATTTGATGGTCCATCTCCTCTGGTGATAGATGTTAATAAAAGCCAACTCCCTCAGCACCCACACTGTACTGTCCAGGTCACTGTCTGACAAGGGGGCTCAGGTGGAATTAGAGCAAATCAGTAGAAACAGAGTCATAATACTCTCACAGGAGGAGAGATGTACGTAAAAAGGGAGAGTTTGCAGCCGGATACAGACCAGAGGCGACTGACCACAAAGGCCGATAGCCAGGCCAGAGAAGAGGGAGGGGGGAGGAGAGGCCACCTGAGGCAACTTGATAACCAATCCTTGGCCGTCCTCCGGCCTCTCCAACCCCAGATCTTCACACAATCCCAGCAGTCATCCCATCAGCCATACCTCAGGCCTTCAACCCCAGATCACAGTAGGGGCCTACAGGTCCTGCAGGGCTAGGCTCCAAAAATGGGCCAAACACTCTGCGCGACTCAACAATTCCGATGACAAGCCTTCAGTGTTCCTCTCCGCCAACATTGCCAGCCATCCGATGCTGCCCACCACCAGCCATCACCGCCATTCATCTGGTCATCACGCAGCAGCCGCCATTGCCGCTGCAGTCATCATCATCGGTGCAACCAACACCTGGGCTCCTAGCGTACCTCTGCAATGACTAGGAGCCTCCAGAGGTATCCAGGGCTAGGAGGGAACCACTTAGATGCTGTCGTCACCGCCATGCCACTGCCGCCGTCGCTCCGGCCACGCCACCTCGGGAACAGGGAAAAAGCTGATGCAGCCAGACCGTTGGCACCATCCTCCCGCGGAGTCTCCTTCCGCCTATTTCTTCCCAGCCGCAATGTTCTGGAGGGGAAAAAAGCCCTCAATAGGCCAGGAAGGGACTCCCTTAGCCAGGGATGGGGCTGAAGATGGTCAAATCAGCCCCAAAAGACCCCTAATAGCCAGAAAACTGCCCATCCCTGGAAGCGACTTAGGCATGCGTCACCATCTTGGAATATGCGCAGGAAGAATCATGCATAGGTAGCAGAAATACCTAGCAGAAAAAGTAAGGATTTACTCTTCTCATAGCTTTTCAGAGAAACTGTACAAAAATGATGCAAATAAGCTAAATAAAAATGTGTAAGCATATTGTGTCTCTGTATGTCAATCTTCTTCAAAGTGAAATTTCAAAGCTGACTTTGTTCAGGCCAATTTGGAAGACAATCCCTTGGTTTCTGGCAATTCTTTCTGAAGTGTTCTGCTGTGGTTTAGGATCTGCCTACAATGAATGCATGTCCCTTAAAAAATTACTCTTAAAAAGATTTATTCTAAAAGAAGATTAGTGAGATCTTACCTTCATATACAGCAAACCTTAAGTGCTATTTTGTTTCTATGTTTTTGCTTAGATATCTTTTTTCATTCTTGACTAATTATTATACTGTATCAATGCTGACTCAACAGATCTTTGAGGGACACTTTCCTTGTCTAGATTTTGTTTGAAGCACTCCTTAAAGGAAATTTGTTAAACTTCATCTATCATTGTTAACGTAGAGCAGCTGCTTTATATTATTTTCTTCAGCAAAAATAGTTATTTTCCTAGGTTAGCAAAATAGGATGGTGGTGCACTAAAAGGAGATGGATGGATGGATGGATGGATGGATGATAGATGATAGACAGATAAGCAGCTATGGAAAATAAACCTCTGTAAAATAATCTGTGCTACAGATATGACCTGCCAGAAATCTGCTTAATCTAGAGTAATTTACTCTGGTACCTTCAATCTTCACAGTTTATGATAGAATTGTTACACCAAGTAGAATCTAACACAAGGTACACAATTAAATTCTGTACTGCAGGCTTATATATTCTTCTATGTGCCCATAACACTTGTCAATATCAATGCTCTAGGTAATTTCTTAGTTTCTGTCTCTCTAAAGCAACACAATTTTCATTGTTCTTGTTCCTTAGTTTTAAACTCTTTTGAGGCATTGTTTTTACACCTTCATTCCAAGAGTGAATACAGGTCAGGGCAAAGAAGAAATGGGTTTTCAAAAAGCATCTGAACACCTGAATTCTGTTCCACAGCCCAATTCTTTAGTACTTTGACAGTGTTTGTAAATATATTTGTTTTTTTAAGTTTGAAAGCAAAATTTTAGTATCTTTGTCTGAAATATGTGGAAATCAAGACTCAAAAGCATTTAAAAGTGATGGTGTGAAGAGGTAACAATAATTGTGGCCAAATTTGTGAATAACAACTGTGAATAATCAGAAGGCATGAGCATAAGATATAGAGTGGTATAACAATTTAGGCATTGACTAGGACTAAGGAGATCCAGTTCAGGTTAATCATCAACCAACTCACTATATGAATTAGAGCCATTGTGGGAAATGGGAGGGGGGGAAAAATCAGAAGTTTTATGTGGCATAATTTCCAGGTAAGAACTTTAGGAAACCTTTATTTTATTTACTAAAGTTTTTTGTCGAGATATAATGGAATGTTATGGATATTGTGAAAGGGATAAATTTATTTTATAAATACCAGTTTGCCTCATTTTCAATTGTCTGAATTAATTCATTGTAAACTATTTTTACTTTTCCATATATTCCTTTAAAAAAATCTATACTGTATATTTTCAATTTCTGAAATACTATTGGTTGCCATTGCAAGAATAGAGAGAAGTAGATCTAGAAAACAGTTTGTTTCAGCTTGGAAAATGTGCTAATTATGACAACAAATGATGCAATTCATATTCAAAATGTGCATTGGAATAGACTTTGTATTTCAAAGAAATATCTAAAAAATAATTTCTAGGAGAATTAATTATAGAAGAAAAGGAGTTATGATTTAATGTCCTGTTCATACTACACAACAGATACGAGATAATCTAATGCAAGACATGGGAGAAGGGATAATAGAAATAACCTTCCAGATGGAATGACTTTTTCTGCTTGCCATGGGCAGTAGCACCCAAAATATGGTTCTCATTTATCTTCTTTGAATGAATTAGAAATGTTTCAACAATACTGAGTATTTTAATGGTGTTATTTTGTTCGGTTCACATTTATTTAACATCTTGCATCTTTGCAAAAAGATAATACTTATTACACTTCAGTTCCTTTTTAGTATATTGTATCTCAGTCAATAGAACATAAATACTTTTTGTATATCAATTTCTGTTATGTGTCCACAAACAACAGCCATTTCTGTGGACTGATACTATGGTTTATGTTGTTTTCTATTTATTGAGCAGATATTGATGAATGTTCAGATGGCTTTGTTCACTGTGACAGCCGTGCCACCTGTATTAACCTACCTGGATGGTACCACTGTGAGTGCAGGGATGGTTACCACGATAATGGCATGTTTTCATCTAGTGGAGAATCATGTGAAGGTTGGTAAAGGGACATCATACTTCATTTGGTATTCCTATGAAATTGTGTTTGAGTGATACTAATTGTCTTGATTTAGGCTAAGAATTCATTGTGTTGAGCCCAGAGATCTTATAAAGGGCAAACAAATAGCAAACAAATATTATCTTTATTGTAATTTATATCCCCACAAAACTGGGAATATAATCTGGAACTGACCATTATTTCAGCAATCTGACCCATTGCAATTTACTTCGGAAAAAATAAATACCGTATCAATACACATAAAATACTTTTCCATATGGATCATCCTTCATCTCTTTCCATGTCTCCCCAAAAGAGCATTCTATTTCTTTGCTTTTTCTGCAACATCTGCTTTCCCTAAAGTATTTTGGAAAGACTAAGAGCCTTCATGAAATATGGGATATCACGGAAAGAATAAATGACCTCAATTCAGATGTAATCTTAAACTAAGTAGAAAATTCATATAAGGAATTTTTCGGGAGGTTTTGTGGGAGAAATATCCCTACCCACATAATGCAGAGTTCCCCAAGCTTCCCGCCTTTGTGGACCAGAGGGTGGGCAGTGGGAGAGGAGACGGTTCCATGCAAGTGATGGCAAATAGTGCACACATGTGCAGTTCCATTTGCACAAGTGTGGGGCTCGCACAAATGAAAATGTGTGCAAACATGTGCTTGCCCGCCACTTCCATGGGCTGGTTCTGAATGATTCACGGCCTGGTAATGGGCCACAGCCTGCGAGTTGTGGGCCCCTTTCATAATGCCTTTGAAAATACAAAGAGAGAAAGAGAGAAAGAAACAGTGAGAATTATAAATTTTGTAACATATTTATTCATAATACAAACCAAGGCAAAGTAAAGCTTGGTTAAGCTACTTTGTGCACATTACAGATGTGATATTATAATATTGATATTATGGATGTTGAACAAAACAGAATAAGCAGTATGCCTTCATCAGATAAATAACTGGAAATGTCACTTGATGTCCACATGCACATTCATATTCCATTAAATTGGGTAGACTTTAGGCAGCTGTTTGGGACTGGGAAAATGGATGAGAAGGAAGATATTCTAAAAACTGCAAGTGGCCTCATTTTGAAAAGCAATGTTTTAAAGATAAGTTTTGCTCTTTTCTATTTTAAACAACATAATTAATTGCCCCACAGCTTTATAAGTAGCATTGCAGCGGATCATGATACTTTCTTACAATGCCTCATTTGAAAGAATACAATGTTGGGATATTATTCTAAAAGTGCTGCTGAGCAAAAACAAAAAGAGATTGGAGCTTCCTCTTGTCTGCTCCATCTCTAGCATTCCCAGAATATCTTTATGGTTTTGTAATACTTACATAAAATCTCTATAAATCCAGTACCTCATACACAATTAGTGGATTAACTGGGCAAAATGGCATTGTCTGCACTCACATACAAGTTCTGTTTAGATACTACAGAATCACTCTGTATTTGTTGGGAGAAATTAGAGCAATGGAAGGATCATACAGTCTACCACTTTCAACATGCCTACCACCTTGACTGCATGATTAACTGTATGTGTTTGGCTCAGGAAATGTGGATAAAGGATACAGATAGCCCTCAATTTACAACCATTCATTTAGCAACCATACAAAGTGACAACAGCCCTGAAAACATGGCTGGTCTTTGCACTTATGACTGTCACAGCATTACCATGATCATGTGATCAAATTTGGGCACTTAACAACTGGCATGCATTTATGACATTTGCAGCATCTGGGGTCATCTGCAAGCTTCCCAACTAGCTTCTGACAAGTAAAGTCAATAGCCACATGATTAACTTAATAACGGCAATGATCATTTAACAACCAGGGCAAAAAAAGTAATAAAATTAGGTGCGATTCACTTAACAACTACCTTATTAAGCAACAGAAATTCAGGTCCCAATTGTGGTCATAATTTGAGAACAACCTGCATAATGATCAGGCAATTTCTGTATAATCATAATTTTATAGACAGAATTTATTAAATGTATTGATTACTAGATTTTCAGGAAAGGAAAAGAAAATTTTATTGTTATCTAAATAAAACCATTCCATGTTATATTTTTGTTTTGATTTACATATTTAATATAATGTACATTTTAAAGAAACCTCTTATTACCGTATAAAATATTTACCACCAGTAAAATAATAATATGCTGCTTTTACAATTTGTAGAAATGCTACCATTAAGGAAAAGAAACCTGTGCAGCAGTATTTCAAACTTAGCTGTACAAAGGTTACGTATTATATAAATGGCAATTATTTAGCGGGCCTGTACTTGGTACTTCTAAGATATTGTTCTGAAATGAAACTTTAAGGTATACCCTGTTTCCCTCCAAATAAGACATCCCCCAATAATAAGCCCAATCAGGCTTTTTGGGTGCATGGCAATAAGGCCAAGTGCTTATTTCAGGGTTCCAAAAAATATAAGACAGGGTTTTATTTTCAGGGAAACATGGTATTTATATAGAAACTTTGTATTATGTTCCTCAGGAAAGACTATACAGCACATTCTGTTATGAGCTATTTAAATCAAGAAGAGGTAAGGAGAAAGAAAACCTCTTTCATTTTGGTAGGACTAAGATTTACATTTTCATTCAATCTTTACATATTAAGTGTCTAAAATCTAAGTATAATTAATCTCATGGGAGTAAAGAAATTTCTCTTTCCTTGGAAAGAAAAAGCTGTCTGAATGCATTATTGGAGAAGACTAGTTCATAAAGAGATCAGTCTTCTTAAGACATTAGACAGGCCTATGATGCCTGTTGGTATTCCAAATTTAGATTGCTGGCATCAAAAGATGGAGTCTAGGGATGCAAGGAGACCCATTAAAGCATCCATTAAAGCATTCATATTTTTTCAAATTAAATTTATTCCCAAGTACTTGGCAATATTAAAACTAGGATACAAAATACTCTCCCCTCTATAATTTAGAGTAAAAAAACACAACATAATGTAAGCATAATAAAGAAAAAAACAATACTGTTATAGGAACACTATGAAATTATTTTGCACTTACACATCTCTAATATATAAATTTGAAATAACTAAATCAGTGTGGTTAGTAATGCTGCATCCCAATCCTCTGAACAGTATAATTCTTACATGTGCAATTGTTGCTTGAATCTAATTCCTAGTGAGTTGATATTGGATACTAGCCATTTGGAGAAAATATGTATTTGTGTTTTATGAATAATGTCAGTGTGTAGATATTTGTGTTCAGTAATTTTTCAGCTGGTTATAAGGCAAACATGATATCTAAATTAGTTCTATATATCATTTTAACAGAGCATTTTTTTCAAGTATACATAGCAATGTAACATAATATTCTGAAGATGCTTAATATATATATTTAATGCTGGCAAAATAAAATTATCCCAGAAGAGATGGAAACAGCCTACAGAGTGTAACATCTAGAGTTCTATGAAATATTAATACAACCTGTAGGAAATAGTCATTGCATTGTTGTTGTTGTTTTAAAAAAAAGTTACCAATAAAGAGAAATAAGAAATAAATTCTTATTTTCTGAAAAATTAATGGAATCTTTAAAAGGTATACAAAGGAATAATAAAAAGTTCAAATTACATCAAATAAATCAACAAAATACATGTGTGTGTTTAATTGTAAAAATAATGTAGAGGAACTATTTTTTTTTTAAAAAAAGGGAAAGGGGATAAAAGATATGGAAATACACCTCACAAGCAAAACACATAAAATAATTGATAGTATTGAACAAAAGTATCCATCATTAACTTTTGTCTAAATTTTATAATAATTCAAATGTTGACAAGCAAGAGATATTACAACTCACTGATTTAGTCTCCTTTATTCCTTAAAATATTCAATTCCCCTTGCAAGATAATTCTAAATCCTAGGGATTTAGCAAAAAAACCCTATATAGATATATACTTGACATTCAGACAATTGATCTTAAATCACTTGTTAACAATAATGTGATAAAATCAATCCATGTGAATGAATATTCCGACTCTTAATAGCACTCCAATAACACAGCAATTGCAAGCAAACTTTTGTAAGTGTCACAATTCAAGCCCCTAAAATTGCTGCCAAATATGAAAATTTCATAAAGAATAATAGCATTAGGAATAAAAAGTCCAAATAATTATTGCTAGTTGAACTGGAAAATTTGCTAAGAAGCATTCTGAGCTAAATTGTTTCAATAAGAACTAGTCAATCTAAGATCCATTTTATTAAATTTACTGGCAGCATTTCAATCTACAATTATCACTTAACTAAATGTTTCTCGTAAGTAAAAATGTCCAAATTATGCCTGCAACTGAATATATTCCCCACTGATTTTGAACAAGCAAGAATTCCAATACTTGCCAAGATTACAGTCAAATAGTAACCAATGAATAAATAAATGCCAATGATGGCATCTGAAGTTGTGAAAAATGACATCTATCTTTTCTAAGTCATTTGGAAAACTTAGACAAATGCCCTTGCTATTAAAATATTATTTAAACATGTGATTTATTACAATATTTTTTAAAAAAGCATTTAATATATATTAGTAGGACTGTGCAAATCATTACTAGGGACTTTATGGTAAATATGTGCACAAAGTGCTAATGTAGCATATCTTCACAAGCATGACCACTTTGAAGGAACACCATCCTTCACATCTGAGCCAATTCATTGTCATCATACACATTTTTTAAAATGTATTATTAGTAATAATACATTTGCTCTTATTAATAAGGTTAAATATATTCTGGGGACCCATTTGTAGCTATAACACAAGATCAAAAATTATTGTGAAAACAGAAGAAAAAGAAATTAAAGAAAAATATGTATATAACAGAAGCAGCTCCTAATGGTATGAGAAATTGTGTACATATGCAGTATTTTCACTGTGTTTATTCATTTTTCCTCATTCATTTTATTCAAAGTATCTGTGAGGCAGAAGTTGCGAAGAGTTTTGTATAATGGATGTGTCAGCGTTCCAGAACGACTCAACTCCAATTAAAAACTCCAAGACAATCTTCATCTCAAAATCTTCATTTATTGGAATAGGTATACTGGCACATCTGGGAAAACCCAAATCTGAGGGTTCTGGGTTTTCCCTCAATAAACTAAAACCCCATACCCAGCCCCTGCACCCATCAGTCCATCACATGGCCCAATCATCATCCGTCCCAACTTGAGACCCTTCTGCAACCACTCCTCCTCTAGATGCAGGAGCACCATGACTTTGACTGAAAAGAAGAATGCTATTATGTCTAACTAAAATTGCTCTGTCAAATCCCCCCTCCTACTTTCCCAAGAGTAAGAAGGTGGCAGCGTGGAAGCTTCCAAGATTAATATGGCTTCCAAAGCTGACAGGTGCCCCCCCCCCAAGGGAAAATCACACCCTAGAAAATAAAATGGAGAAAATACCAAAAAAAAAAAAGGGTTAACACATTGTTCATAAAACCACTTAACCCCCTCTCCCCCCTCCCGGAAGACTCTTTGGCTTGTCCGGGAATTTATCATGAAACTGTTTTACTAGTCTGTTAGCTTTCACATCCCAACTCTTTACCCACACAGCTTCTGACAACAGATATCCTTTCCAGAGTACTAAATACTGCAACCCCATTGTAATCTAGAGTCAAGAACCTTCTTGACTTCATAATGAGTCTCCTCCTGTGCTATCATAGGTGGAGGGGGAACAGCTGGTAAGGGTCTTAAGGTGGATCTTATTGCTGGTTTCAACAAAACCTTCAGCATCACTTAGTACAGCAGCTCCCTCATTGTGCAGCTGGGCTATCCAATCCGAAGCGTCTCCCTCATTCATCCCCTCTGAAATCACTGATACTAAGTCACGATCTGTTTCATATTGTTCTCCATATTGATCTATATGGGCCCAGACTTGGCTGAAGAAGTAAGCAGTTTGGTAGGCTTACCATCGAATGTGGCTCTAAACTGAGTTGGTGGTGGCCTTGCAGAATGGCCATTGCGGCGGGCAGAGGGGTAGGTACCTGCTGTTGTGCTGTGGCGGGCAGCGGGGCGAATGTCACCAGAGGAGCTGGAACCTGCAGTGGAGCTGATGCTGGCTGTTGGATTGCATCTGGCAGTGGGACCGGGGCTGGCTGCTATGTCAGCTGTGGAGCTGCAGGAGGGAGGAACTCCAGCCAGCTGCTGGATTGGCTCCCACTGCTGTGCCGGGACCATTGGGACAAATTGGGCCCAAGGGGATCCCGGAAAGAATGGAGCGGAAGGTGCTGGCCTCCACTGGCACTGGATCCACCCCTGGCCAGGATAGAATCCCCAGCCTGGGGGGATATATTCCACAGGGGGTAGCATGAAGAGTTGGTGAGGGGACAGCTGGCAGGACTGGTGGTCCCCATGCCGGCTGCATATGCTGTCTCCTCACTTCTTCTTGGCCCTGTTGCGCTGATCCAATCCCCCAGTCCACCCTGGCTATGTGGAAAGTTACAGGTGTCCCCTAGTTCCACTGGCAGGTCCTGGATCAGGAAAAGGACCTAAACGCAATCCTCTCTCTCCATTCTGGCTCGTGGGGCAACTTCAGTGGGCTGGAGGTGGCTCGATATTTAGGCTGTCTTTCTTCCATCCTCATTTCGGGAGTTGGATCAGACTGGCAACTTTTCCAGGAATTCAACTCCTTGTGCCAAGCGCCTAGCCTTCAGGTCACCTCTGAAGCTTCAAGGGCTCACACCATCTCTTCAGAAGGGGAATAATAGGTCTCGATGAGTCCTTTGGCATTGATCCCCATGGTTCCCTCAGCAATCTCTTCTTTCTCCTCCATCTTCGCTGAGACTTTGCGCCTCCCAAGGCTTAGGTCAGCGCTGGGGCTCAGCACCCTGAACAGCCCCCTTTTGGGGTGCCACTTTTGGTTTAGGGATTCGGGTTAATATCAGCATTCCAGAATGACCCAACTTCAATTAAAAACTCCAAGACAATCTTCATCTCAAAATCTTCATTTATTGGAATAGGTATACTGGCACATCTGGGAAAACCTGAATCTGAGGGTTCTGGGTTTTTCCTCAATAAATCAAAACCCCATATCTAGCCCCTGTACCCATCAGCCCATCACATGGCCCAATCATCATCCGTCCCAACTTGAGACACCTTTGCAACCACTCCTCCTCCAGATGCAAGAGCACCATGACCTTTACCAAGAAGAAGAATGCTTTTATCTCTATCTAAAATCGCTCTATCAAATCCCCCTTCCTACTTTCCAAAGCACAAGAAGGTGGCAGCGTGGAAGCCTCTGAGGTTAATATGGCTTTTAAAGCTGACAGGATGCTTTCTGAAATGTCATGGGAGTGAAAATAATTGCATATGCCACATAATGCAATAATTGGCTAAAGTTTGAGTAAAGTTTGGTTCTTCACATCTTTGAAAACAAAGTGTACCCTTGCTCTTCATTTTAACCCTGGAAAATTTGCTTAGGAGAATTAGACTAAATGAAAATATAAAAGGACTTAAAGTAAAAGGCGAGGAATACAAGGTCCAAGCTTTTGCTGATGACCTTGTATTCTTCATAGAGGACCTACTAGAAACACAATTAAAATTAACAGAGGAGATAGAGAAATTTGGCAGGGTGGCAGGGTTAAAAATTAATAAAAATAAGACCAAAATATTAACTAAAAATTTAACAATAAAACAAATAGAAGAATTGGAACAACAATCAGGACTGCAAGCAGTTAAAAAGATAAAATATCTAGGTGTAAATTTGACAATCAGAAATATAGCTATTAAAATTATGGAGAACTAGTACAACAAATCAAAAAAGACCTAGAGGGGGGAAGCTTAAATTATCAGTGCTAGGAAGAATTGCGGCGATAAAGATGTATATACTTCCAAGGTTTCTCTACTTATTTCAAACTATTCTAATTAAATTGGACAAAAACGTATTTACAAATTTGAATAAAATAACCTCAAAATTTATATGGGATGGGAAAAAACTGAGGATAAATTTAAAAATATTACAGGACGATAGAACCAGAGGAGGCTTTGGCCTACCAGCCTGGGAAAAATATTATAAAGCGGCAAGTCTGGTATGGATTAAGGATTGGGTCAATTTGGATAACCAAAGAATATTGAAATTGGAAGGTCACGATTTATTAAAAGGTTGGCATGCTTACTTGTGGAATATTGGAAATAAAACATACAAACATTTCAAAAATCATATAATAAGAAACTCACTAATTGGCACTTGGTTGGAAATTAAAAATAAACATTACATGAAAGTCCCAGGCTGGATTAGACATTAGAGGTAACAATGCATCCCAATACATCAGCCACCCCAAAAATAATATGATACAAAGAAGTTTTGGATGTACATGGAAGACTAAAAACATGGCAAGAGCTCAGAGACCAGGGTATAGAAATGGACTGGTGGCCTTACCTACTAATACAAACTAGCTACAAAAAAGATAGTGAAGAAGGAGGAGTTGAAATAAAACCTAACCAGTTAGATAAATTATTAGAAACTAAAGAGACAAAATTAATCTCAAAGATTTACAAATACCTATTAGAATTCGATCTGGCAGAAAACATAGTTAAAAGTCAAATGATAGCTTGGGCTAGGAATGTCAGAAGAAATATACAATTGGAAGAGTGGGGAATGATATGGGAAAATAACTACAGGATAACAAAGCCAACAACATATAAAGAGAACCATTACAAGATGTGGTATGGATGGTACCTAGCCCCCGCGAGATTGGCAAAAATGTATGCAAATTTTAACCCGATATGTTGGAAATGTAAAAAAATACAGGGAACCTTTTATCACCTCTGGTGGCTTTGCCCAAAAATTAAGAAATTCTGGATGAAAATTAGAACCTGGATAATAGAAATAACGGAAGAAGATATTGAATTAAAACCTGAAATTTTCCTGTTAGGTATACTTTAAAAAAGCAGTAGAAAGGAAATAAAGTACATCACGTTACACATAATTACGGCGGCTAGATTAACCCTAGCACAATCCTGGAAATTAGAACAGTTGCCAACAGAGCAGCAAATAATTCAAAGATATTCATATGCACAGAAATGGATAGACTAACTTTAAAATTAAATTTATTATTATTATTATTATATTATATTTATATATCGCTCTACTCCCGGGGTACTCAGGGCGGTGTACAGACAAATGATAAAATACATATAATACAAATATTTTAAAGAATTGATTAAAATACAATTAAATAATTTGGTCTTAAACCTAAAATTAAAACTCTAAATTTATGAGATTAAGATTTAAAAATATAAGAGCAATTTTAGAAGAGGTTAGTCCAGGCCAGCCTGCTGGAATAGAAACGTCTTGAGGGCACAGCGGAAAGCGCGGAGATCTGGGATTGTCCGTATCTCCGGGGGGAGCTTGTTCCACATGGTGGGTGCCCCCACAGAGAAGGCTCTCCCCCTGGGGGCCGTCAGTCGACACTGTTTGACCGACGGCACCCTGAGAAGCCCCTCTCTATGGGAGCGTACTGGTCGGTGAGAGGGTACTGGTGGCAGAAGGCGGTCTCGAAGATAGCCCGGTCCTAAGCCATGGAGCGTTCTAAAGGTGGTAACCAAAACCTTGAAGTGCACCCGGAAGAACACAGGAAGCCAGTGCAGCTCGCGCAGGAGGGGTGTCACATGGGAGCGCCACATTGCTCCCATAACTACCCGCGCGGCTGCATTCTGGACCAACTGGAGCCTCCGGGTGCTCTTCAAGGGGAGCCCCATGTAGAGAGCATTGCAGTAGTCCAGGCGGGAAGTGACGAGGGCATGAGTGACCGTGTTTAATGAGTCCCGATTTAGAAAGGGGCGCAACTGGCGTATCAGGCGAACCTGATAAAAAGCCCTTCTGGCCACAGCCGTCAGGTGTTCTTCTAAAGATAGCTGTGAGTCCAGAAGGACGCCTAAGTTTCGAGCCCTCTCCATGGGGGCTAATGACTCGCCCCCAATAGTCAGCGTTGGCACCAACTGACTATATCGGGATGTCGGAAACCACAGCCACTCGGTCTTGGATGGGTTGAGCCTGAGTCTGTTCCTCCCCATCCAGATCCGTACAGCCTCCAGGCACCAGGACATCACTTCAAGGGCATCATTGGGGTGGTCTGGGGTGGAGATGTACAGCTGGGTGTCATCAGCGTACTGGTGGTACTTCACCCCGAAACCACGGATGATCTCACCCAGTGGCTTCACATAAATGTTGAACAGAAGGGGCGAGAGAACCGATCCCTGTGGTACCCCACATATAAGGGGCCTCGGGGTCGATCTCTGCCCCCCTGCCAACACAGACTGCCACCGGTCAGAGAGAAAGGAGGAGAACCATTGCAACACGGTGCCCCTCACTCCCAACTCTTCCAGCCGGTGCAGCATGATACCATGGTCGATGGTATCAAAAGCCTCTGAGAGATCTAATAGGACCAGGGCAGAGGAACAACCCTTGTCCCGAGCCCTCCAGAGATCATCAACCAATGCAACCAATGCCGTTTCCGTGCTGTGTCCAGGCCTGAAGCCCGACTGGAACGGATCCAGATAAGATGATTCATCCAGGTACTGAGGAAGCTGTTGTGCTACCACACTCTCAACAACCTTCGCAACGAAGCGAAGGTTGGAGACTGGACGGTAATTAGCCAATATTGCCGGGTCCAGGGAAGGCCTCTTGAGGAGAGGTCTCACCACTGCCTCTTTCAAGGCAGCAGGAAAGACACCCTCACTCAGAGAAGCATTTATAATCCCCTGGAGCCAGCCTCGTGTAACCTCCCGAGAGGCCAGCACCAACCAGGAGGGACACGGGTCCAATAAACATGTGGTAGCATTCAGCCTCCCCAGTATCCTGTCCACATATTCGGGAGTCACAGAATCAAACTCTTTCCAGGTGGTATTCTCAAGACCTGCCTCCATCCTTTCCTCTGAATCTACTATGTCAGAGTCCAAGTGTTCCCGAATCTGAGCGATTTTATCATACAGATATTGAACAAAATCCTCGGCTCTACCCTCCAAGGGGTCTTCCCGCGCTTCCTGAAGGAGCAGGGAGCGGGTCACCCTAAACAAGGCGGCCAGGCGGTTATCTGATGATGCAATAAGAGCGGAAAAATAGTTATGTTTTGCCGCTTTTATCGCCACTAGGTAAGTCTTAATATGAGATCTTACCAGTGTTCGGTCAGATTCAGATCGGCTGGCTCTCCAACTGCTCTCCAGGCGTCTTTTCCGACGCTTCATCTCCCTCAGCTCCTCAGTGTACCAAGGAGCCAGGCGAGATCGGCGTCGAGTCAGAGGCCGCAAAGGCACGACTCGATTCAAGGCCCCGGCAGCCTCCCTATCCCAGGTGGCCACCAGGTCTTCGATCGAGCCATGTGCCAGAGCCTCAGGAAATGGCCCAAGCTCCTTCTGGAACCTATCTGGGTCCATCAGGCGCTTGGGGCGGAACCACCTTATCGGTTCCGCCTCCCTGCGGCGGGGTGTGGTGGTTCGAAGGTCAAAGTGAAGGAGGGAGTGATCCGACCATGACAAGGGCTCAATCACTATATCCCCTATCTCAAGATCACTCAACCACTGACCAGAGACAAAAACCAGGTCCAGCGTGTTTCCCTCAGTGTGAGTAGGGCCATGAACTAACTGGGTCAGGTCCATGGCCGTCATGGAAGCCATGAACTCCTGAGCCACCTCAGACGCCTCACCGACGGATAAGGAAGACTCACAGTATTTCAAAGTATGGGACAGATGATATGAATGGATTAATCAATGGAAAAAAGGTAATGTCAAATATAATAAGAAATCAAAGGTATCAAATATACACCGCCATTAAGAAGTATAGATTAATATATATACTTATATGTTTATATATTATAGATAGATAACCTTGTTTGTTAGTTTTGTATGTATGTATGTAAGTATGTAAGTTAGTTTTGTTAATATGTATGTAAGTAGTTTTGAAATGTATTTTTAGAGTTAAAAATGTTTTGTACAGTTTTTATCTTTTTATATTGAATAAAGTTTGTTTTAAAATTCAAAAAAAAAAGAAAAAAGAAAACAAAGTGTACAATGGTATTTAAAACTTTGTGAACCCTTTTGAACATTTCACAGTAATCCTAAAACAAGATACCGTATATACTCGAGTATAAGCCGACCCGAATATAAGCCGACCCCCCCAATTTTACCCCCAAAAAGTGGGAAAACTTATTGACTCGAGTATAAGCCAAGGGTGGGAAATGCAGCGGCTACTGTTAAATTTCAAAATAAAAAAAGACCGGTCAAAAGTGCGAGGACCTGTCAGAAATCACCTTTTCCAGCCCTCTGGGTAGTCCTTTTGTGCATATGGAATACTCAGAGGGCTGAAAAAGTAATTTTTGACTGGTCCTCACACTTGTGACCAGTCCTCGAACTTACGACTGTCCTCAGATTTTACGTTTTTGCCCTATCTTGTCACCATGGTGAAGAGAAGCAGTTGTGAAATGAGTGACATGGTTTTAAAAATGCTGCACGGGCATTTTGCATGGTGACAAGATAGGGCCAAAACGTAAAATGTGAGGACAGTCGTAAGTTCAAGGACTGGTCACAAGTGCGAGGACCAGTCAAAAGTAACTTTTTGAGCCCTCTGAGTAGTCCATGTGCATAAAAGGAGAACAAATATGAATAAATAGCAATAATTAGAAACACACATACAAACATACAATGTATTTTCTTTGAATATTGAATATTCCAATTATTTCCATGCAATCCAATTTCTTACAAATCAATTAATTATATTTACCAATAATAATAAACCAAATAATTTCCCCCAATATTCTTCCAAACCACAACTTAACCATTTCTGCTTTCAACACAATATACAATTAATAATATCTCAATTATTACAATTCCCTATTTAAATAGAGCTTTTTTTTCTTTTGTGTTTTAAAATCTTGAACTCCCCTCTTTTGCCATTTGCCATAAATTTCCCATTGTTTACACCAACCTTTTTTGATGAGGAAAAAGAAATCAAATCTGCCTTAGCAAACAGCAAAGCCAACAAGCTGTTTTAGTTTCGCTTTGGGTTTCAGCAGGAGAAAAAAAAATGTGCTCTTTGCAGAAGGCACCTTTTTAAAAAAAATGTGCTCTTTTCAGCAGGCACCTTTTTTAAAAAAATGTGCTCTTTGCAGCAGGCACCTTTTTTAAAAAAATGTGCTCTTTGCAGAAGGCACCTTTTTGTAGCCGGCACTGATCTTCTCATTTGTTTTTTTTAAACCCTGATCATCTGTAGGGGGGGCCTTTGAAGCCCCACGGCAAGAATTTAAAGTGTTTTTTTTCCCTCTAGCCATCAGCTGGAACTCAGGAGGCAGTCCCAATAGATTGGGAGTGGGCGGGGTAAGCAAACCCCGTTCTCCCGCTGTTTCCTAGCTTGCAGGGAAAGTCATTTTTTTGTGACCCGAGTATAAGCCGAGGGGGCATTTTTCAGGCTGAAAAATGGGCTGAAAAACTCGGCTTATACTCGAGTATATACGGTAAATAGAACTCAGTAAAACATTGATTTATCAAAATTCTGTAGCCTTTAAATGATATACTCCCAATCTTCTAAAACACTATAGATAATTTTTAAAAAGGGATTCTTTACATTCCTGCAACTTCCTAAAACCGTGATGGTGAACCTATGGCACGCATGCTCAAAGTGGCACATGGAGCCATGGAGCCTGGCATGCGCAGCGACGCCTCTTCCTCTTCCGGGTTTCTGGCACGCATGTGTGCACAACTATCAGCTGGCCTTTGTGCTTGCGTCAGTCTTCCATTTTCTGGCATGAGCATGTACATTGGCCAGCTGATTGGCACGTGCACATGCGTGAAAGTAACCTGAAGTCTTGCAGGCCAGTGCTCATGCGTGCGCCGGAAACTGGAAGTACATTTTCCGGTGCGCACTTGGCAGCTGATTGACCCATGCAGATGCGCGTCAGTAATCTGAACACTTGCCGGCAGTTAAAGAAGAAGAAACCGCAGTAAAGAAGAAGAAACCTGAAGAAACCACAAGTACATTCTCCAGCATGCGCATGCCCCTGGGCAACTCCTATTCCTGGTCTCAGCCCAGATGAGTGTGATGCACACGTGCAAAGCACGCACATGTGTGCAAAGTGTTCCCTTTTTGGCACTTGGTGCCATGCATGCATGCTCCTTTTTCAGCACTCGCTGCCAAAAAGGTTCACCATCACTGTCCTAAAGTTTCCGAAATGTGTGTGTATACAAAGATTTAATTATTTTCTACAGAGATATATTTTCATTGCTGCCAACCAATTTTGTTGCTTCTAATTAAAGTAGGATAATATTTTTGAAGTGTATAATGCATTCAAAATGGTAAATTAGACATATTTTTGATATTTTCTAATGAATAAATATGAACATTGAATTTTACTGATACATAGCACTTTCTTATTTCTAACAAGCATTTATGTAAAAGTTTAGAGCCTCTAATTCTTTGCAAAAGATGTTTGGAAAAATCTTCTTGCTTTTCTTTTCTTTTCTTTTTTTTAGCTACTTGAATTTGTCAGCTTTTGAACCTTTTGAAACATTTAAGTAAAACAATATGTGACAGATATTGCATTGTAGAGAAGACCATCATCTTTGACTTGCCTTCTGCTGCACAGTACTAAACAAATATAGAATCTCCTATCACATAATTTTTATTCTGATAAACTGAAACATACTGTGTTACTTTCATGTATTTTAATTGCTCTTATAATTAACTATTAAATAATTTTTTGCTGTAAATTAGTATGGAATTCAGCCTTTTGACTGAACATTTCTGAGGTTTCTTTTATTGACCAGTTGCAGATACTGATTGATGCCTCTGCCTCTTTCTACAGACATTGATGAATGTGGAACTGGGAGGTACAGCTGTGCCAATGACACAATTTGTTTTAATTTGGATGGAGGCTATGACTGTCGATGCCCTCATGGAAAGAACTGCACAGGAGACTGTATCCATGAAGGGAAGATCAAACACAATGGACAAATCTGGGTGTTGGAAAATGATAGATGCTCTGTTTGCTCTTGCCAAGTGAGTTGGGAGATCCTCTGGGAATGTGAGAAAGTAAGAAATGAGAAAGAGCTGAAAACAGATTTTTTGGGGGGGAGGGGGTTGAGGTGCTACATGAGAGATATTCACTGATTAACATTAACAGAATTATAATTTATAGCATAACTAAGACATTATTATTATGAAGAAGAATGGTCTACCTAACTCAATGCTCTATCTGATTACCTGAGGATAATCACTGTAATTTTTTTTCAATTGTAAATAATATTGTCTTTAGGTCATCCTTATTATAAATTACATATGCTTTTAAAAGTCTTTAACTTTAATGCTTAGTGCTGCAAACTACTGCAAAATGGTTTTTTCCCTATTTTTCATGTCATAATAATGTAACATAAGTGACATTTTATTATCTCTTACAATGGCAGACTGGCTATGTAATGTGCCGACGGATGGTTTGTGACTGTGAAAATCCCACTGTTGATTTATTTTGCTGCCCCGAATGTGATCCAAGACTGAGTAGTCAATGTTTACATCAAAATGGGGAGATTGTATACAATAGTGGGGATACATGGGTTCAAAACTGTCAACAGTGCCGATGTTTGGTAAGTCTTCCCACTATTTTATTTATTTATTCATTTATTTAGTTTTTGTTCTCAAATGGACTCTGGCACAATTAAAGTGATATTATTTATTATTTATATATAACTTAACTGTTGCTTATTAATTTATGGTACATTACTTTCAGTTGCATTTTTATATTTCTCAAATAATCTTGACTAAAATTTCAGATAAGTGACAAGTGCACACTGTAATAGCAGATAGACATCATGAATCTTGGCATCAAAGCAATGCATTGGTATTAATCATGGTTGAAAGAAAAAAACAAAATAGCTAAAATATACTGCAAATATTTGACTTAAAGTTCATTTACAGCACACAGAGAAAAGTCATCGAATACAATGGGCAATTCAGACCAAGTTAGCCATAATTGAGGCCTATGATTTTAATAAGTAAAGCAGTAAAACATTAATAATTCAGTGCTTAATTACAGAACTTGATGTGATTTAAGCAATGGTTTCTGAAATGGACCTTTAATTGTTTAATGTTGATTGTTCAGTTTCAGCATTTGCAAACACATAAATATCACAAATGAACAATGGATAGGATACGCTGGAATACTAAACAATTTTTTTTTTGTCAAAAATAAGTTCAGTAAGACTGTTACTGATGGAAAATCACAACTGAATAGTATCACATAGTAGATTTGAACATAGATTCTAAATCTAAACATAGATTTCCAGTTTATTGCATGAAGCCTGATATAAGCCTGATTCTAAGCTCAATATAAATATTATGAAGTCCTGATTTAATTTAAATATAGAATATTCTCTGTGGAAGTAAATTGGCTCAAAACAAGTGCCTTTTGACACAATATGAAAAAGTTGTATATATACTCCCTATTTTTCCTGGAAGTCTCATTAATAACTTAAGTGATTGTTCTTAGCACATAGCCCATGACAGCAATCAGATGGCTTTCAACATTTCATGGATTAGCAAACAATAACAATGATTTTATTCATACATAGGGTACTTACAATACATACATACATACTTAGATATATACATATTATTACAACATACATCATAACTTTTGATCTGCTTTTTTAACAGCAGGGAGAGGTTGACTGCTGGCCTTTGTCCTGTCCTGAGATGGACTGTGAATTCAGCATACTCCCTGAGAATGAGTGTTGCCCACATTGTGTCATTGATCCTTGTCAAGCAGACACCATTAAAAATGATATCACCAAGACTTGTCTGGATGAAACTAATGTAGTCCGATTCACTGGCTCATCCTGGATCAAGCATGGCACAGAATGCATTCTCTGCCAATGCAAGGTATGGAAAAGTAGAACTTTCTTTAGCTGGTTTTATAAAATGTAGTAACATTTGCATCTTTGCTCTAGGTTCCTACAGCCGAAATAGATGGCATTCCAGTTTTATTAAAATCAAAATAATGTTTACATGCATCACTCTTATTTATGCCATATTTGCAGGTGAAAATAGCAAATATATATCTGTTATTGAAATATATTGATTCCATTCAGATAAATTACTCAACAATATCAAATTATTTTCCAGGATGTGTAAGCTATAATTTAACCTTCCCCCTTCCCATCTTGTTCAATTTTCAATGAAAACAAACAATTTGTCAGAAAAAATCATGGTGTTTTGATGATGACAACCTTTTTATATTTCAGAAAATGAGAAAGGGAAATACTATCATTGTTTCCTTCATAAAATAGAATCCATGTGATAATTTGGATCTGGTATTCCAAAAGAAATGTTAACATAGAAGAAGTGAAGAATTTACAGGATTCTAGTAGTTTTTAAAAATACATAAGCTAAGAGGAAACTGGAATAAAATTGTTTTTCACTTATAGATAAACACATGAGATAAAATATATTTTGTATAATTCTTTCGGAACTAAAAAAAGTGGTGATTCTTGAAACTCGAAACTTAGATTTTATTATGGCCAAAGACTAGCATGTAACAATACATACTAGTTTTAAATAATTTTAAAACAATATTTTTTAAAAAATCACATGACGAGGGGAAAATATACAAAACCTTTGAAGGTATAATTAAAACTGCCACGGTAGGTCCTAATAAACTCAAAAACAAGTAGTCAAAACCATAAAATGTATAATGGGCAAGCTAGTCCTGGATAAACATAAAATAGATGAAATCAAGATAAAACTAGAACCATTATAAAATTACTGTATTGTGTAGACAATATACTAATTCTAGGCCCCTAGAAAACAAAAATATGTGTTCTGAATGTCAAGATTTTCCTTTTTGCTTCTTAATATAATTGCTGTAGTCTTTTTGGGTATGATATCAGGGAAATGAGTATTGTAAAAATACCTTGCATCTGCAGCAAAGAATCATATGATACATCTGTAACTAAATGAACACTACAGATTTTTGTTCAACCTAATTTATTTTCATTTGTCCAATTTTTCTTCTACTACTCATAGAATTGCTTTCTACGAACAAAACTACCATTGTTCAAGGCAGTCCTATTTATATATAAACCATGATGCTTGTCATTTTGAAGAGGTAATTCTTTTAATTCCCCCCCCCCCCCCCCAGAATATTTTCAAGAACTAATTTTTAGGGATTGTTCGCATTAGAAAGAAGGGTAAGTTATTTCTCTCTCTGCTTTTGGAGAGAAATCAATTTCCCATTATTTCTTAAAATTTGTAAACAAATTTAACAAATCATACCTGAAAGAGTTAGAGTTAGACCAACCTTTAAAGCATTTTTAAGTTCTTAAAATATGAAAGAGAATTCTTGCTCCTGCTGTGTACCGTAGAGGTTATTGCATCACAGTCCTACCCTAGTATGGATTATTTTTTCTTTTTGCTCAAGAAAATGAAATGCTAATTAGATTTCTATTTCAGTCAATCAGAATAGAACTGGAAGGGACCTTGGAGGTCATCTAGTCCAGCTGCCTGCTGAAGCAGGAGAACCTATGCCATTTCAGACAAGTGATTGTCCAGTCTCTTCTTAAAAACCTCCAGTGATGAAGCACTGACAACTTCTGAAGACAAGCTGTTCCACTGGTTAATTATCCTCCCTGTTAGAAAGTTTCTCCTTAATTCCAGTTGCTTCCCTCTTTTCCATCCATTGTTTCTTGTCCTGCCCTCTAGTGCTTTGGAAAATAAATTGACCCCCTCTTTGTGACAGCCTCTCAAATACTGTACTGGAATACCGCTATAATGTTCCCCCTAGTTATTTTCTCTAGACTAGCCAAATCCTGCAACCATTCTTCATATATTTTTGTCTCCAGGCCTTTAATCATCTTAGCTGCTCTTCTTTGCACTTTTTCCAAAGTGCAACATCTTTTTTGTAACATGGTGACCAAAACGGAATGCAGTATTCCAGGGGTCTTACTAAGGCTTTATAAAGCAGTACTAATACTTCATGTGATTTTGATTCTGTGTCTCTGTTTATACAACCAAGGATTGTATTAGCTTTTTTGGCTGCAGCAGCACACTGCTGACTCATGTTTAAGTGATTGTCGACTAGGACTCAAAGGTCCCTCTTACAGTTAGCATTCACTTTGCCCTGGATCTGCTGGAAAGAAAATACCCAAATTCATTATCCTCAGGATTGTGGCACAATTATTTTACTTCATCAACAAAAGACAAACATGTTTAGTGTGTAAATGGTTCTTGTAGCACAGGGGTGTCAAACTCAATTTCATTGAGGGCCACTTCAGGGTTGTGTTTGACATCAGGGGGCTGGGATGGGTGTGGCCAGGGTAGCCATGGCCAGTTTGACATCACTCATGTTGCGGTGCCTGTGGTGGCCTGAGCACTCTGCCAGAGAAAATGAGCTGAGCTCTGTTTTCGGCTGCGACGGCCTCTGCCAGTGAAAACAGAGCAGCCCTCCCGAGTTCCATTTTCACTGGCAGAGGCACTGCGGGCAGATCCTTCGCTGTTTCCAGGGTGACCCCGCAAGCCAGATCTAAGCACCTCATGGGCTGGATCTGGCCCCCAGGCCTTGAGTTTGACACTCTGGGCCTTGAGTTTGATGTATTTTTAGTGTCATGCATTAAATAACTACAACATTCTAATTAAAATGAGACTCATTACTTGCTATATGAGTATAATGTAATACAATAAAATAGAATATGAATGTTCTAAATGTTCTTGGACTGCACAGAAAGGAAGGTAATGGAATAAGAGTTCAACTTGCAATAAAATAATTTTATTCAAAATTATAAAATTACTTTTAGCTGGATATAACCATGACATAAGATGTTGTATGAATTTCTTAGTCCTTAAGTGCAGCCTTAAATATATTTAAGTTTTAAAGTGTATTTAAAATGGTCAATTTTTCTTCATTCTTGTTAGTAGCAAAGAGTGATATGAAGGCTGAGGAATGCAAATTTGATAGTATTATGTAACAGGAAAATTTCTATTATGTAGAATAATAATATGCAGTTCTAGAATAATAGCTCTGTAGAATAATATTATATGCTGTAGAATAATACGTAGTTTCTTCCTAATTACTTCTGAGATCATGTCTTTAAGTTACCATACTTTTTGGAGTATAAAATGCCCTTCCCCCCCTAAAAGTGGGTGAAAATTGTTGTGCGTCTTATACACCGAATGTTGCTGAAGCCCCACCTACCTGCCAGCCCCCCCCCCCCTTGGCCATTTTTGGCCACATGTCATGTTTTCAGCCTCTGCACGGCCCATTTTAGACCCATTCCAGGCTGCGGGGATAACCATAGCACATTTCCACCAATCGCCACCTCTGCGCATCACTTTTTTGGTCTCGGCATGCCCCATTTTTTGCTTCCATGCGTCACATTTTCAGCCAGTTCCAGGTGGTGGGGATAGGCAGTGGCGATCCCCGCCACCTGAAACCGGCCAAAAATGCGATGCGTGGTGATGCCAAAAACGTGGTGATGTGATGCCAAAAACGGGACACGCGGAGGCAGTGATAGGCTCTGGCGATCCCTGCAGCCTGGAACAGCTGATTGGCAATATCCTGGGAGGTCAATCCAATCGCCAATCAGCTGTTTGTGCTAAATCAGGCTGCAATAATATGCTGAAGTTTACCAGGCTGTTTGCTGTTTGTTGCAAGGGCGCTAGCCAGATGAATACCAATGGATGTTGGTAGGCAGAGGCAGAATTTGTTTTCTTGTTTTCCTCCCCAAAAACTAATGTGCGTCGTATACTCCAGAGCATCTTATACTCCAAAAAATATGGTATTTTTATTTAAGCTAATGTTTATTTAAAGAGTAGTAGGTGGTTGCATGATTACATACACTATAAGAGTCAGACGTGCCCCACTCTGATCCCTTAAGAAAAAAAGGTCCTCAATTCCATTTAGTTGAAGTGATAAGTTCTTTTACTAAAACATGCTGGGTGCAGTATAGTCAGGCCAGAATTGAATTTCCCATGTGTAAGCATACAAATTTTTCCTGTCGATCCATTCCCCACCCCCCACTTGTCTAGCCCAACGTCATCCAATGAGCTGGTGTCTAGGTGTTTTTCTAACGTCCAGTGTTTGGAGCAATTGACATTCCTTTCCCAGTGTCTCAGTGTCCTTGAATGCTGGCACAAACTGGTTTGAAACATGCCTGGTCTTCCTCAACTGTCATTTTCCCGCTCCCTATTTCCCAGTATCACATACTGACACAGGTTTATTGCCCATTTATTCATCCCCCCCATGACCTCTCTCCCTTAGCCTTTGATGGCAGGATGCCAGTAATGTGCCAAACTGAAGATGGCAGTCTTGACAATAAGACTGGAAAAGAGAGCAAAATTATGTCTGTTATATAATTTATTTAGCTAGCAGCCTTCTGCTATTTTTAGAAAATGTAGAATTTAAATTTGAATGAAAGCACAGAGTGGAATTCAATTCACAGTAAGTTATTTGTGAGGCACATTTATATTCAATCTTTTTTTATCATGAAATTCAAAAAGGGGGTCCATGTTATATTCCCAGTGGTTTCCAAGAATCAATGTGCATAAAAGCTGGAATGCATAATCCAGTTTATAACTGTTAAAACGAATAGGTGGAATTCTAGGCATGAATATTCATCTTTTCTACTTCAGCTAAACCAAGTGATGAAAGTTTGGAAGCATTATTCTTTATTTTGGTTAATCCAACAACATTTACGAAAAATATTACCAGTTTAATAGGAATATAATCTGAGGCACATGAATAGATTCTGAAAAGGTTACCTGTAGTATGTTAAAATGTTATGCAAGAAAAAAAGGAATTATTGTAATCCTGAAATTTGATTACACTTTTAACTGCCAACCTTGCAATACTTAATAACAATAGCTGATGAGGCAGTTAGCTATGTCTATTGCTCTGGTAGGATCAAGAGAAAAGACAATCTTCAATTTAACTTGTAGCTGTGATAATAATAGAAAATACAACATACCATATGCACTAGCATCTGTAAAATTATTTTTTTGATCAGCAACTATTTGTTGAGTACAGCTGGATAGGGCACATTCTGCTTCCATCACACATCAAGTATCGACAAGCTTCTCATTTATTCTTTAGTTGTAGTAGTATCAAACAACTTCCAGGATATTTTTTTAATGTATGAAAATAAAACAAGGGTAGGTGGCATGCTCTGTTTCAAAAGGAATATTAATATACAGATTAGGAGTATACATGTACTGTGCATAGGTATCAAATAATTAAATATAAAAAAGGGATTCAAGTATTCATTTTAAGTGATGTTAGTCATTAAAGGATGGCAAATAAAAATTGCAGAATTAATCTAAGTAGAACATCAAACAAAAGTGTATGCAGGACAGTTGAACAAGTCCTAATGAATGGGTTTGTCTCCCTCCATTTCATTGTTTCTAGGGACACATGCTTAATTTAAAAAAAACTCTGCTGAAAAATATATCACTTTTTCATCTTTTTTCTAGAATGGGCATATTTGCTGCTCTGTAGATCCACAATGTCTGCAGGAACTGTGAAAACAGTATCATAATCCTGGACAATTTATGTTAAAGTATATTTCTCCAAAAGGATTTACAAACCAAAAATTAATAAGCCGAACCTGGAACAAGATTAATTTGATACAATTACAGTGAAGAAATGATATGAATTGAATGAGATGTCTAGTTCCTCAGTCTGAATGAAATGTGTATGACTAGGAACAATTTCAGATGTATAAACCTATGTTTTGATGTGAGGTTCAAATTCTAGTTCTTGTTTGTGTTTGACATCATTATGTAAGATACTGGACTACTGAAAAAAATGACATGCAAATAAAGATGTCAAAATCTTCAAGAAGGGAAATGCTTAATAAAGTTTTGAAACTGCACCTCATCTATGGCCAAAATATATATTTTAATATAACTCCACTTGACTATATATAATTTGTTTGATTGGTAACTCCAAGAATCACAAAAGTTATATAAAAGGATATCTTTTGGAAACACAGATTTTTTTTTTGCAATGTATCTACAGCTGTGAAACAATCCTTTAACTGTAAAATTAATGCATGATTGCATAATGTTTTCTTATGAAAAAATCATCTGTATTTCCTCATTTGATTGCACTTACTCCTTGATTGAATTTGTCCAGTATATACTCCTTGTGTAAAATTTAAATAAATATTTCTCTTACCTTATGTTTTTGAGAATTTGTCAAATTTACAGAATGCATTCATTAATAAAGTCCATTGTATAATTATATTCACAATAGGGGGAAGATGAGGAAGCACATTTTGCCTTTTCCCCCATTTCCATCATTCTCATCTCACTGTCTTCAATGTACTGGATGGCAAAGATCCAATATGAAGCATGTCTACTTCAGTAAACCTTCTGGGGAGTAAAAGATTCTAAACTGAATGACAAGACTAAGTGTGCTCCCCATAGCATAGCATAGTTGTTGACTTACAACTGTTTGTTGAACAATGGTTCAAAATTACGGTGGCCTCAGAATTGGTGAGTTATGACCCATCCTCAAACTTACAATCATCACACCAACTGTACAGTCACATGACCACAATTTGAGTGCTTGGCAACTGGTTCACATTTCTGATAGTTGCAGTGATTTATGGTTATGGTCATGGTCATATGATTGCGGTTTACAACCTTCCTAGTCAGCTTCCAACAAGCAGTCAGTTGGAGCCAGATTTGCTTAATGACTGCATGATTCATTTAACAACTAGGTATAAAGCAATGTGGGAATTACCTTGGGAACCAGAAGGAAAAGCCATAGAGTAGATAACCATCAGGCAAAAAGCTATCTCAGTGCACAGAAGCAAAGATGCTGCATAAGTGTCTCGTAAGGGAGTCTCCTTACTTTTCTGGAAAGTAGAAGTACAGGAGGCGAAAATGCTTTCAGACTTGCAATATTCTGTTACTATAAACTTACAATAAAAGTAGAAGAAACTATGGATATTGTGTTTCTTGACTGGACTATTTCAAAGGTCTGACACATGTAACATTCTATTACGAATTATGAAAAAGAAAGTTTTTCAGAAGGAATTTGCATATTGATATACTGTTGTATATGTGCTTTTCAAATGCTTGTCTATAAACAACAGCTGCTACAGGCATTTTTTTTCTGTTTTATCCACAAACTCTTCAAGCAGCAGAGTTTTTCAGTGTGAACATTTCAATAGATCATTTTCCTGCCTGCTAATAACTTTCAGTGGATCATAGTTTGTCTTTAGATACCAAACACCAATGATAGTTATCTATAACAACTGTCAGGTGCTCATGATGTACAAAAGTCCAATTTGATAAAAAGCAATATTGTGGAAGGATTGGATTCTAATTTATTATTAGTGTGTGAGCAATTTGCAGTGAAAAAACTGACAATCTGCTTCAGGAAGGAAAGTCCAGATGAATCTTACTAGGTGTTATGGAATTTATGCATGGAAAGGATCAAAATGTGCTACTACCAGTATATAATTACAGCTAATTCCTGAATTTTCTAAATGTACTTAAAAAGAAAAATAAATTAAGCTGGAAGAAGAAAGTTAGCTAAGAATTCTGTTTGGCTCCTTGGATGCCAACAGATAACAAGAATTACAAATGAGAGTGATCTAAAGAACTATTGTTTCAAAGTTTTGATGGCCAAGGCTCTTCAGTTAATAGAAGTTCATTAAAATGGTCAATATATTTAGCCTTTGTTGTTTATATGACTCCACAATTTTTCAGATTTTCCTGAAATCAGTGACCTCAGCCTGAACATACCAAGACTGTTTTACTGATTAATTTCAACAATCCAAAGCCTTAATTATTTGATTTCAAAATACTCTATTATATAATATTCTTCCCATCAACAGGAATAACATAATAGTATCATGCCTCCAAACAATAAAAAAGGTATTGGCAACAACTATTTGCTGTCAACTTCAAATCATGATTCTTTTCTATTATTTTGTAAGCATCAGATGACAGACTATGTGTAGTCATGACTCATGACTATTATAAAAAAAAAATATGAATACTTAGATTTTCTGAGAAATTGCAGGATGGATAAAGCAGGAGAGCAGGAGAGCAGGATTTTCTGTGTTACAATGGCATTAGTATAATTCAGAAAATGAAAATAAGCCTGGACTGGTTTGTATGTGAAGTAGGTATCTTGATTATTCCACAGTGGCAATTCAGTATATCAACTGACTCAGTTTCCTTAAATGCATTGGATTGAATCCAAAGGTTTGTTTCCTCTTGATAGATGATTCTGAGAAAGATTCATTTGTGCAAATTATTCTGTAATACTGTTATGCCCACATATGAGTCACCTTTGGAATTCCAGCTATAAAGCAAAACAATAGTTAGGTGTATCAATCCTCAAATATTGCATAACGATGGAAAAAGGTGCAATAATTGAAGATATTAGAGCATGCAATTGCATATAATAGTAAGTTGACTGACATATCAAGTGAGAACTATGATCAGGATAATATGAAGGAAAGAAGAGGGAGACCTTTTCTAAACTCAGGGTTCACATCAGTGGTGGGATTCAAGTAATTTAACAAGTAGTTCTCTGCCCTAATGATTTCTTCCAACAACCAGTTTGCCAAACTGCTCAGAAAGTTAACAACCGGTTCTCCTGAAGTGGTGCCAACTGGCTGAATCCCACGACTGGTTCACATACTCCCTGGGTGAGGTTTCAGATTTGTATCTCTGTTTGAATCTCTGACTTTCTGAACACATTGTGAAATTCTTTTTATTGACATGCTCATGATACTTTCATTTCTCACTGATGTCCACAAAGTCAGATATCCGTGATCATGACTGGAACAAATTAGCTTCAATAACATTCTTCAAGAGATCTGTACATTAAAGATAAACCCATTCTTTCTCCTTCTAAGAACCATCTCTTTGTCTCCATATATCCCCTTTTCTTTATTACCTTTCTCACTTCTGTAATGGATACTCAATTCTTTTTCTATCTAGAAGTGTTGTTGAGAGAATAAATATAAGTTTCCTTTTTAAGTAGAAGAGCAGACTTTATGGACATCAGTGAGACATGCAAGTATCATGAGCATGTCAGTAAAAGCAATTTCACAATGTGTTCAGGAAGTCAAAGATTTCTCTATAGTCCATTATACATTGACTAGAAATATTGATATGCATGCATTGATTATGCATATCATAATATACATGCATATCATAATATGCATGATTTTGAGATGTAGTTTACAAATCTGCTCCATCTGTGCCTTAGGAATCTATAACAGGAGCAGGCAAAAGGGGTTGTCAGACATACTTAATCTAAAACGTAGGAAGAGGAATAAAGAATTAGGTAAAACTAGGACAAAATGAATGTTGATATAATTACAAAATTACAATTAATTACAAAAAAGTAATCCAACCCACTACAATAATTTCCTTAACTTTAATATATTTTCCTGCTTCTGTAGCTTTAAAATGGAAATTATTGAAGAAGTTTGAGACAATTAATCCTCGGGTAGTATATTCCTAGACGTAATTCACAGTAGAAAGACAACCTTAAAAAGGCATCCAGCCTTGAAATTTTATTTATTATGAGGCAAAAGTGAAAAACTTGTACGCTCCCAGTATTGATAAACTTCAACAGTCTAATGTCATGGATGGTGTTATGATATTAAAGTTACCAATTCATTATCTCTACTATACAAGTCCTAGAATCAAATAAGTTTGTTTGTAGAGCAATATGTTTTTAAGTCTCCTACCAGATTTTGTTCTTTTGCAGATGTAACAATCTGAATAAATTAGGTTGACATTAAATAGGCTTAGCCATTCAATGATACTAGAAAATTAAATCTATCATTGGAAAACAACATCAAATATTATTATGCTCTTTGTTCTCTTTTATAATACCTATATACTCGAGTATAAGCCGACCCAAATATAAGCCGAGGCTCCCAATTTTACCACAAAAACTGGGAAAACTTATTGACTCGAGTATAAGCCGGGGGTGGGAAATGCAGTGGCTACTGGTAAATTTCAAAATAAAAAAAGACTGGTCAAAAGTGTGAGGACCTATCAGAAATCACTTTTTTCAGCCCTCTGGGTAGTCCTTTTGTGCATATGGACTGCTCAGAGGGCTGAAAAAGTAATTTTTGACTGGTCCTCGCACTTGTGACCAGTCCTCGAACTTATGACTGTCCTCACATTTTACGTTTTTGCCCTATCTTGTCACCATGGTGAAGAGAAGCAGTTGTTGTTAAGAATGCTACAATGGGCATAAATGATGACCAGTCATAAGTGCGAAGACCAGTCAAAAGTGCGAGGACCTGTCAGAAATCACTTTTTTCAGCCCTCTGGGTAGTCCTTTTGTGCATATGGACTACTCAGAGGGCTGAAAAAGTAATTTTTGATTGGTTCTCGCACTTGTGACCAGTCCTCGAACCTTCGACTGGAGAAGGAAGGACAGGAGGGAGGGCGCTGGGGGGGGGCACTGTCCGGCCAGGTCAAGTGCAGGACCAGGTATTAAAGGAGGAACCATCTGCGCTTGGAAGAGGATTGTGAGGGGGGGAACAAATCCCACCCCACCCGGCTTTCCTTTTACCTTTCTTTAACGCGTCCCACTTCCCTCCCCAAACCTTGGAAGGCAGAGTCCTCCGTGCTGCCTCTGAGTTAGCAGCTTCCTTCCTTCCCCGAAGCCCTGCCAGGCTTGCCTGCCTTCCACGCTGCCTTCCCAAGGTTTGGGGAGGGACACACACACACACACACTCACTCAAAGCCTTCGAGAGCCGATTATTGCCCCCTCCTGCAGCCAAACACACACACACCTTCAAAGCCTTCGAGAGGCTTCAGAAGCCAACGGCTTTTTTTTCTTTCCCCCCTCCTGCAGCCACCTCGAGGGCTTTGTGGCACGGAGGACTCCACCTCCCAAGGTTTGGGGAGAGAAGCAGGGGCGTTAAGGAAAGGTAAAAGGGAAGCAGGGTGGGGGTGGGCGGCAAGCTGGCCATGGGGACACCGGGAAGGCAGCGTGGAAGGCAGGCAAGCCTGGCAGGGC
>WNWU01013765.1:4082081-4194717 GCA_012654045.1 Ptyas mucosa | reverse complement strand
ACTAGTGCTACTTGTTTGCCTGGATGCTCTTCATAATATTCCAATACATTTAACATGACTCTCAAATTGTCTCATATTTGGTGTGATGGTAAGAACCCATTCTTGTCAATATGTATGAATTCATTCAGGAAGCCTTTTAATTTATTTGCCAAAATTGTTGTGAAGATTTTATAATTGGAATTCAAAAGAGATATCGGTCTGTAATTTTTTATATCTGTTGAGGGGGGGTCTTCCTTTGGAATTAGGCTAATATTAGCCTCCCTCCATGAGTGAGGAATTTCTGCTTTCCCTAGAGCTTCATTAAATAAGTCTTTCATATGTTCTCCCATTACCTCAAACATTGTTTTATACAGCTCTGCCGGGAGTCCATCTGTGCCAGATGTTTTCAAATTCCCTTGCTTCTTCACTGCTCTTTCAATTCCCGTAAAGTAATTTCCTCTTCTAATATTTCTTTTGTTAAATTAGATATTTTGGGTAAGTCCAAATTCTCTATATAATTTTTTATTGCGCCTGCTGGAATCTCTTCTTCTTTGTATAGTTCTTTATAGAAGTCTACTGCTATTTTTTCTTTTCCTCCTTTATCTCTTACTAAATTCCCCTCTCTGTCCTCTAACTGATCTATTCGTCTATTTTGTTTTTCTTTTCTTTTCTTTTTTTTTTGTCTATATGTAAGCCATCTTCCTAATTTATTAGGTGAGTCAAAATGTTTCTGCTTTGCTATTATTATCTTATCTTTTAATTTGTCCAGCTCTAGGAGACTTCCGGTGCAGCAGTCAGGGCAGAAAGATCGGTGCTACATTAGCTCTGCAGGACCGATAGAATTTCCAGACCTCTGCGGCATTTTCTTTAGCCGTTCTCAGCCCCGGAGAGGTTGGGAGAGCAGAGGGGCTTTCTTCAGAGGCGAGGTGGGGGAGTGCGACCCCCCCGCCACAACGAAGCATGAGTTCCGAGGATCCGGAGGCCAGGAAGAGGGCTGCGAGATAGAGGCCCCAAAGCCAGTGACGCTGCGGTTTTGACTGGCTTGGGGAGACAAAGCAAAACAGAGCAGAATAGAGAGGAGAAAAAGAAGGAGAGTGTTTTGAAGAATAAAAGGGATTGTATAGCGACTGGAGAGGATAGCGGCAGCCTAAAATGCAAGTGAAAAAAGTGTATACCTATTAACTTTGCGATCATCTTGCTGCTGTGGATATGGAAAGAAACGGAAGTACAGTATAATTGGAGTACAGAACTTTAGTGGGGAACAGAATAATAAGCATGAACCTACCAACCACATGAAGCGGGGGATGACTAGGGGGTAAAGCTTCTCCTGATCCCCCTCCTCCCAAGAACTATAAGTGAGCCCTTTCCGGACTAATTAAATTATCTGATGAACTGTACTAATTAATTTGATATAGGTGATTCATAACCTCTGAAGGGGTAAATTGACAATTTATATACTTTTAATATTTATTAACTGTTTATAATGATTTCTGATTAATTGATGATTAACTGATTGACTATATAATTACTTATTGCTTTTTTCTTTCTTTTTCTGGACTTATTATTTAGCATAAATTATTATAATAATATAGATATATTTATACTCAGATTGTATTTAACTACAGAAAGATAAGATAAATCAGATTAGATTTATAATTGAATAGGATTGGAGTTGAGATTGAACAATAGTGTCAGCCTCCGCCTTACTGCTTGGCTGCCATAGAAAGGGGGAGGGGGTGTGTGGGCTATGGGGGGCAAAAGTGAAACCTAACTTAGATGAAAGTCTGCTTAGAAGGGGAAAACGAAACTGCTGTTATCAGGTCAACCGTCGTGACATTCCTGATTAATGACGTGGCCAGACGTGCTTCCACCTGACCCCTAAAAGAACTGTGGATTGGGTGATTTACGATGGACAGTGGGAGGGGATGATTGGTATATACAGTTCGTGCGTATAGTCTTTAGTTTCAGCTTTGCTTTGGTTGCGTTCATTTCTATACCAGTAAAAGTACAGTTCTTCATAACAATGGAGTCTGGCTCTTTCTTTCCTGGATTTTGAAGGAAGCACACCTGACATTAAGCTGAAACTCACTTTCCAGCCATCCCGGATAAACACCAAGGGGGGTGAAACCACAATTATGTCTGATCAGGAGGTGAAGGAAGAACAGATGGGAGCGTATGGCTCTGCAATGACCTCACTTCAAGCAGAAAGAGAGGCAACCGAAAGGATGGAAGAAATGTGGCTGAGAGAGGAATCTGAGGATGCCAGATGGTCAGTAGGAGTGGGAAGGTTGCCAGAACAGGGGAGTGACCAGCTCCAGACCGCGCAAGGGGGAAGCAGTGTGGATGCAAGAGCAAAAGGAAAGCCTCATGCTGGCACAGGCATTACAACTCATTCGCGATGTTGAAGAGAGCCGGAAAAGCCGTGAGTCTTATGGGTTCCCTGTGGGGAAGGGAGGAGATTACCCCAGGGAAGAGCCAGGAGAAACAGCATGTGGGGGTGGAGAAGAGGAAACTGGAGGAGAAACATTTCAAACCTCTGGGGGTCAAGTGAGAGATGCAGCAGCCCAGGGGCCCCCAGCCTTGCCGGTTCCCCCCCAATGGAAAAAAACAAAAATTCCATCCCTGACCGGAAAATATGATGGAAATCCAAAGACCCTGGGGCTTTTCCTGACCCAAGTCTGGAACCACATGCAAGATTGGGGGGAAGATTAGTCATCAGATGCAGCCCAAGTGAGATGTGTCACAACCGCTCTAGAGGGAGTACCAGCTGACTGGATGGTGGTCCTCCACAATAACAACTCCCCCCTGCTGAGAAATTACAATCAGTTTATGGCAGCCCTTAGGAGATGGTTTGAAGACCACCTCGCTGAGCAGAAGGCGAGACTCAGAATGAAGGGTATCCAGCAGGGTTGGAGATCAGTGGCAGAATATACCCAAGAGTTTCGTGAGTTAGCACCCTACATGACAGGATGGTCAGAAGCGGCCCAATTAGAGAGTTTCAAATATGGCTAAATAATAATAATAATAATAATAATAATAATAATAATAATAATAATAATAATAATTTTATTTCTATACCGCCCTTCTCCCGAAGGACTCAGGGCAGTGTACAGCCTATTAAAAGCACAAGACAAACATCAATTAAAATTATTAAAATTATTAAATAATTCAGCTCAATTTAAGACCCCAAAAATTAAAACACCTGATTTAAAATTATTACATTGATAACCCAGCTTGGCGGAACAACAGGGTCTTAAAGGCACAGCGAAATACCCGGAGGTCGGAGATCTTACGCATTTCCGGGGACAGTTCATTCCATAGGGCTGGGGCTCCCACAGAGAAGGCCCTCCCCCTGGGTGTCACCAGCCAGCATAGCTTGGCCGATGGCACCCTGAGGAGACCCTCTCTGTGAGAACGAACTGGCCGGTGGGAGGCTATTTGTGGCAGAAGTCGGTCTTGAAGGTACCCGGGTCCTATGCCATGGAGTGCTTTAAAGGTGGTGACCAACACCTTGAATCGCACTTGGAAGACCAGTGGGAGCCAGTGCAGCTCGCGCAGGAGGGGTGTCACGTGGGCACATCGGGTTGCGCCCATAACCACCCGCGCGGCCGCATTCTGGACCAGTTGGAGCCTCCGAGTGCTCTTCAAGGGGAGCCCCATGTAGAGAGCATTACAGTAGTCCAACCGGGAGGTGACAAGGGCATGAGTGACCGTGCGCAAGACGTCCCGATCCAGAAAGGGCTGCAACTGGCGAATCAGGCAGACCTGATAGAAGGCCCCCCTGGCCACGGCCGTCATATGCTCTTCTAAAGACAGCCGTGCATCCAGGAGGACACCCAGATTGCGAGCCCTCTCTGTGGGGGGCAAAGATTCACCCCCAATAGTCAGCGATGGCACCATATATCGGGATGCCGGGAGCCACAGCCACTCAGTCTTGGAAGGGTTGAGTCTGAGCCTGTTTCTCCCCATCCAGACCCGCACGGCCTCCAGGCAGCGAGACATCACATCAAGGGCATCGTTGGGGTGGTCTGGGGTAGAAATGTACAGCTGGGTGTCATCAGCGTACAGATGATATTTCACCCCAAATGAAGAAATATACAAAGACAGCAGAGCCCAGGGTATCCCCGAAGACTTGAAGTGTTGGTATATAGTGGCGGAGAATGTGGAAATTGAACTGGCCCGAAGCTGACTCCGAGGAAGCGGCGCGAAAGATCCGTCATCCTCTGCCTATCACAAAAGAGTGCCAAAGACGGTCGCGGGGAGAGCAGAATTCAAACCCAAATCGGAGCCCTTCACATGTTTCAAGTGTGGAAAAGAAGGCCACCAAGCTGCCGAGTACTTCTCCAAACCAATGCCAAAGTCTACCACCCCGGGTCCTAAGAAGGCTGACAAAGCACCCATGAAAGCTTGCACAACCGCTCTGGAAGGAGGAGTCGTTGAGTTCGCTCCCCATAACCAGGATGAGCTAGGAACTCCGACCACCGCAGAGGACAGCGGAACTGACTCCGACTCCGACTCCGACTCCAGCAATCTGGTGAGTCATACCGAGGACCCCATGCTCATCCCCATAGAACTAAGGGTGCCGTCCACAGGGACACAGGCGCAGATATTAGCCTTATTAGACTCTGAGTGCACCAGGTGCATAATCAGCCCGAAAGTGGTAGAGAAAATGGGCCTAAGGCTTAAAACATTAAAAAGACCCATTGCATTCTGTCAACTAGATGGATAGATTGCGGGAGGGGCCCCAGCTACCTTTGTGACTGAAACGATTGAGATGCAGTTGGGGAATCACATAGAGACTCTCAGGTTCATTGTGGCCCCTGGCATGGAACGCCCCCTCATACTTGGACTACCCTGACTCCGTAGATGGAACCCACGGGTTAATTGGAAGACGGGGGGTTTGCACATTCACACCAAAAATCCGGGACTAGGAAAGGAAGAAAAACCCCTAGAGGATGGGACAAAACCCAAAAAGGCAGAAGTGGCCATAGGTCACATTGAAGGGGAGGAAAAGATTTCAAAAGAGTACTGGGATCTTCGTGAAGTGTTTAGCAAAAAGGCTTCAGATGCATTACCCCCTCATAGAACTACGGACTGTACCATTGAAATTCTGCCTGGGGTGAAGCTCCCTAAACCCAAAATATACCCCATGACCCCCCGAGAACTGGGGGAACTGCAAAACTTCATTGATAAGAATTTAGAGCGGGGTTTTATTCAACCAGCCCGACCCAGGGTGGCGGCGCCAGTATTGTTCCGGGAAAAGAAAGATGGCTCCTTTCATCTCATGGTTGACTATCGGAACCTCAACACGATTTGCGTGAAAAACGTGTACCCCTTACCACTCATGAAAGACATGTTAGCCCATTTAGGGAAGGGAAAAATTTTCACCAAACTGGACTTATGAGAGGCATACTATCGAGTGAGAATCAAAGAGGGGGATGAATGGAAAACAGCATTCAATTGCCCCTTGGGATGTTTCCAATTTAGGGTGCTCCCTTTTGGACTACAGGGAGCCCCTGCTATGTTCATGCAATTGATCAATGAAGTACTGCATAAGCACCTGTACAAGGGGGTGCTGGTCTACTTGGGTGACATTCTTATCTACTCTTTGAACGATCATGTGAAATTGGTGCGAACTGTCCTGAAAAAACTCAGGGCTGCTGAACTATATGCCAAACTTTCTAAGTGTGAGTTCCACCAAAGCAAAATTAACTACCTTGGGTATCGCATATCGCATGAAGGAATAGAGATGGATCCTGGTAAAGTCAAGGCTGTAATGGAATGGGCCGTGCCACGCACCCGCAAGCAACTACAGAGTTTCCTGGGATTTGCTAACTTTTATAGACAATTTATCCCCTCTTTCTCCAAAATCGCACTACCCATAACCAATCTTCTAAAGACAAAGGGTGAATTAAAACCAAAGCCGTCCCGGCCTCTTGAATGGACTATGGAGTGTCAAGAGGCATTCGAAAAGTTGAAACGGATGTTTGCTGCTGAACCAGTTCTTAAACACCCAAACATGGAAGAACCTTTCATAGTACAGGCGGATGCTAGCGACGTGGCCGTGGGGGCAGTACTTCTGCAAAAGGACACTGAAGGGAATTTGCAACCCTGTGCTTACACATCCCGGAAATGGTCAGAAACCGAAAGGAGATGGGCCATATGGGAGAATGAAGCTTTTGCAGTGCGATGGGCTTTGTTAACATGGAGACAATTTCTGGAAGGGGCCAAGCATCCGTTCGAGGTTTGGACTGACCATAAAAATTTAGAAGCGTTGAAGACACCGCGTAAACTGTCACCAAAACAAGTTCGTTGGGCCCAGCACTTCAACCGGTTTAATTTCACCCTGCAATATCTTCCTGGAGGGAAGAATTTCATGGCAGATGCACCCTCCAGACTGCCTCAATACGACAGCACAAAGAAGGAGGTGGTGCAACCTATCATCCCTTCGACACAACTAGGAGTGCCAGTAACTACCAGGGCACAAACAAGGACCGATCCGGCCCTCTCGGGAGATTTGCTTCAAAAATTACGTGAAGCCCTGAAAACGGATGAGTGGTTTAAAACCCAGTCGAATGAATGCACCCTCCGTGATGGACTTCCCTGGGTTGGGGCTAAATTGTATGTTCCTGCCAGCTTAAGAACAACAGTATTGCAGTACGCCCATGACGCCAAAGTGGCGGGACATTTTGGTTTTGTTAAAACTTTGCAACTCATCAAAAGACAATTCTGGTGGCCTGCACTCAAAAAGGACATAGAGGCATACATAGCAAGCTGCCCGGTGTGTGCCTCCGCTAAAAAACCTCCAGGGAAGCCCCCTGGTTTGCTTCAAAGTGTGGCAAGACCGAATGCCCCTTGGAAGGAAATATCCATGGATTTTATTGTTGACTTTCCAGAGAGTGAGGGGTGCACAGTTATTTGGGTAGTGACGGACTTATTTTCCAAACAAATGCATTTCATCCCTTGTTCTAAAATTCCTTCAGCAAAAACCCTTGCCAAATTGTTCATTCGACATGTTTACCGATTGCATGGAGCTCCAAAACGTATAATTTCAGACAGAGGTGTACAATTTACTTCCAAATTCTGGAAGGAGTTTTTAAAGTTGATAGGCTCCGCCCAGGGCTTAAGCTCCGCCCACCACCCCCAGACAAATGGGGCTTGCGAGAGAACCAATGGCGTGCTAGAACAGTACCTGAGATGCTACATAAATTACCAACAAGACGACTGGGTGGACTTACTACCATTTGCAGAGGTGGCCTATAATAACTCCATCCATAGCAGCACCGGGTTCACTCCATTTAAGGTAGCATTGGGCCAAGACTTTGTTCCTATCCCCGAGCTTCCTCAGGATGACCCACAGAATCTTTCCTTGATTGAGTGGATTGAACAACTCAGAAGTACTTGGGCAGTAACTCGAAAAGCGTTAGATGAGGCCCACCAAGCACATAAATCTCAAGCTGACAAAAAAAGGTGTTTGGCACATGTGTATGAAGTGGGTGATAGGGCTTACTTTTCCACCAAATATTTGCAGACCTCTCAAAAATCGAAAAAGCTTGGCCTTAAGTATGTGGGCCCTTTTCCCATCACTAAACTTATTAATGCAGTCACAGTCGAATTGGAGCTACCTAAAACCTTGAGACAAATCCACCCTGTGTTTCATGTTAGTTTACTAAAACCAGAACACTTTAATAGAAGGAGAGCAACATTTTGAAGTTAAAGAGATCCTGGACTCTAGAAAGCACCACGGTAAAGTGCAATATCTGGTGGCCTGGAAGCATTTCCCATTATCGCAAGCTGAATGGGTGAATAAACGTGATGTCTGGGCACCAAAGAAAGTACAATTGTTTCACACCAAATATCCTGATAAACCCTAATATCTGTGTTATATTGTTGCTCTTTGTTGTTTTCTCTTTCCCTATTTAGGACTAACGTCTCTGCTGCAGAGGGGCCGAATGTCAGCCTCCGCCTTACTGTTTGGCTGCCATAGAAAGGGGGAGGGGTGGGTGGGCTATGGGGGGCAAAAGTGAAACCTTACTTAGATGAAAGACTGCTTAGAAGGGGAAAACGAAACTGCTGTTATCGGGTCAACCGTCGTGACATTCCTGATTGATGACGCGGCCAGATGTGCTTCCACCTGACCCCTAGAAGAACTGTAGATTGGGTGATTTACAATGAACAGTGGGAGGGGATTTATTTTATTAAATTATTTATTTTATTTATTTTATTAAATTTATATACCACCCTTCTCCCCGAGGGGACTCAGGGCGGTGAACAGCCATAAATAAAAAACATATATACAAAATTTAAAAGCCAAATAAAACCGAATTAAACATTGGCCCCAATATTTAAAATCCCAATTTACAATATTAAAACCCCAAATTAAAATATTACAATTTAAAATTTCTAAATTATTTTACAACAGAAGGGGAAAAGGGAAGAATTAGGCCAGGCCCGCCTGGTGGAACAGGAAAGTTTTTAACTCACGGCGGAAGGCACGAAGATCTGGGATCCTCCGTAACTCTGGGGAGAGCTCATTCCAGATAGTGGGTGCCCCCACAGAGAAGGCTCTCCCCCTGGGGGCCACCAGCCGACATTGTTTGGCCGACGGCACCCGGAGGAGAAGGCTCTCCCTCTCTATGGGAACGTACCGGTCGGTGGGAGGCTATTGGTGGTAGTAGGCGGTCCCGTAAGTACCCGGGTCCTAAGCCATGGAGCGCTTTAAAGGTGGTAACCAACACCTTGAAGCGCACCCGGAAGACCACCAGGAGCCAGTGCAGCTCACGCAGGAGAGGAGTAACATGGGAGCGCCACGTCGCTCCCATCACCACCCGTGCGGCCGCACTCTGCGCCAGTTGGAGCCTCCGGGTGCTCCTCAAGGGGAGCCCCATGTAGAGAGCATTACAATAGTCCAGGCGAGAGGTGATGAGGGTGTGAGTGACCGTGTGTAATGAGTCCCGATCCAGAAAGGGATGCAACTGGCGGATCAGGCAAACCTGATGAAAAATCCTCCCAGTCATGGCTGTCAAATGCTCCTCAAAAGACAGCCGTGAATCCAGGAGGATACCCAAGTTGCGCGCCCTCTCTGCCGGGGCCAATGATTCACCCCCGATAGTCAGCGATGGTACCAGCTGACTATATCGGGACATCGGGAACCACAGCCACTCGGTCTTGGATGGGTTGAGTCTGAGCCTGTTCCTCCCCATCCAGATCCGCACGGCCTCCAGACACTGGGACATCACTTCAAGGGCATCGTTGGGGTGGTCTGGGGTGGAGATGTACAGCTGGGTGTCGTCAGCGTACTGGTGATATCTCACCCCAAAACCACGGATGATCTCGCCCAGCGGCTTCACATAAATGTTGAACAGGAGGGGTGAGAGGACCGACCCCTGAGGCACCCCACATATAAGGGGTCTCGGAGTCGACCTCTGCCCCCCTGTCAACACCGACTGCGACTGGTCGGAGAGAAAGGAGGAGAACCACCATAACACAGTGCCTCCCACCCCTAGCTCTTCCAACCGGTGCAGCATGATACCATGGTCGATGGTATCAAAAGCCGCTGAGAGATCTAACAGGACCAGGACAGAGGAACAACCCCTGTCCCGGGCCCTCCAGAGATCATCAACCAACGTGACCAATGCCATTTCCGTGCTGTACCCGGGTCTGAAACCCGACTGGAACGGATCCAGATACGTCGTTTCATCCAGGTACCGTGGAAGCTGTTGCGTAACCACACTCTCAACAACCTTCGCCAAAAAGCGAAGGTTGGAGACCGGACGATAATTTACCAACATTGCCGGGTCCAGGGAAGGCTTCTTGAGGAGAGGCCTCACCACCGCCTCTTTCAAGGCGGTGGGAAAGTCGCCCTCACCCAACGAAGCATTTATAATCCCCTAGAGCCAGCCGCGTGTCACCTCCCGGGAAGCCAGTACTAACCAGGAGGGGCACGGGTCCAATAAACAAGTGGTCGCGTTCAGCCTGCCCAGAATCCTATCCACGTCCTCAGGGGTCACAGGATCAAATTCAGTCCAGATAACACTCACAAGACCTGCCCCTGTCCCTCTCCCCGGGACTACCCAGTCGGAGTCCAAGTCTTCCCGAATCTGAGTGATTTTGTCATGCAGATACTGAACAAAATCCTCCGCTCTACCCTCCAAGGGGTCCTCCCGCGCTTCCTGATGAAGTAGGGAGCAGGTCACCCTGAAGAGGGCGGCTGGGCGATTATCTGATGACGCAATAAGAGCAGCAAAATAGTTGCATTTAGCTGCTTTTATCGCCACTAAGTAATTCTTAATATGGGATCTCACTAGTGTCCGGTCAGATTCAGAACGACTGGCTCTCCAACTACTCTCTAGGCTTCTTTTCTGGCGCTTCAACTCCCTTAACTCCTCGGAAAACCAAGGAGCCAATTGAGATCGGCGCCGGGTCAGAGGCTGCAAAGGCACGACCCGATCCAGAGCACCCGCAGCCACCCTATCCCAGGCGGCCACTAGGTCTCCGGTCGAGGCGTGTGCCAGAGCCTCAGGAAATGGCCCAAGCTCCATCTGGAACCTATCAGGTTCCATCAGGCGCCTGGGGCGGAACCAACTAACAGGCTCCGCCTCCCTGCGGCGGGGTGCAGCGGTTTGAAAGTCAAGACGAAGGAGAGAGTGATCTGACCATGACAAGGGCTCGATGACTAAGTCCCCTATCTCAAGATCACTCAACCACTGTCCAGAGACAAAAATCAAATCCAGTGTGTTTCCCCCCATGTGGGTAGGGCCATGAATTAACTGGGTCAGGTCCATAGCTGTCATGGAAGCCATGAACTCCTGAGCCACCTCCGACATCTCACCCACAGATGGGAGGTTGAAATCCCCCATGACCATAAGTCTAGGGGTTTCAACTGCCACCGCGGCAATAACGTCGAGGAGCCCGGGCAGGGCTGCTGCCACGTGGCAGGGAGCCAGGTACGTGACCAGCAAACCCATCTGAACCCCATGACCCCACTTCACAAGGAGGGACTCACAGCTGGCCATCTGAGGAACTGTGGCCTCCCTCAGTCTCAGACCTTCTTTAACAACAACCGCTACTCCCCCGCCCCTGCCCTGTACCCTTGGCCGATGGAATGCAAGGAAACCTGGTGGGCACATTTCAACGAGGGGAACCCCCCTCCTGGCCCAACCAGGTCTCCGTAATACCTGCCAGGTCCGCTCCCCCCTCACAAATAAGATCACAAATGAGGGGGGCTTTATTTACTACAGACCTGGCATTGCATAACATCAGCCGAAGGATTGGGCCCTGAGGGTCTGTGCAACCCGGGGAACGGGTGGAGTCTTGAGGGCCGGAGCGCGCCACCGCTCGTAAACAGCGGGTGTGCACTCCCCTAACTCGATATGGCCCCCTACTCCCACCATATCTACCCCTCCCACTCACGGTAGTGATGTTCCAGGCACTATCCAGACAACCTCTAGCTCCCCTCTCAACCCCAGGATCCCCTCCTCCCATGCCATGATTCCTTACCAGGCCTGCCCCTGGTAAGTAGGGAGTAGAAGGATACGGGGTAGAGACTCGCTTAGCAGCTAAGACCAAAGGGGCTAACAGAAATGAATCGAGGAGTAAGAATACTCAGAGTAAATGTTAACGGCCTCGATGCCTCGACAAAAAGAAGACGCATCTTATCTAAAATAATTAAAGCCAAAACGGATATAACATGTTTACAAGAGACCCACATTAAATTGTCACAAACAAATTTATTGAAATGTCCCAAGGCAGAAACACTATTTGTAGCGGCCTCTGAGGAGAGGAAAAGATGAGTAACTATATTTGTAAAAGAATATATCTCGCCTAAACAATTATTTGCAGACGAAGAGGGAAGAATATTAATGTTAGAGGTGGAATTGCTACAAGAAAAAGTATTGCTGATTGGAATATATGCTCCTAATACTAAACAAACTTCATTCTTTCGAAGAATACGAAGGGAAATTAGGGAACTGGAATACGAGCAAGTATGTCTTATGGGTGACTTTAATGCAATTATTAATAGGACACAGGATTACAAAACAGGGGAAAATACAAAAAAAAGAAACAAAGGACAAGACAAGAGGATCCTTCCAGCCATTTGTAAGGAAATAAGAGAGGAATTAGGATTAAAAGACACTTGGCGAGAATACAACCGGAATATGGAGTAGTTTACTTATTACTCAGCTAGACACAGATCATGGTCCAGATTGGACATGATCTGGATGTCACAGTAACTGAATTCTCAAATAACAGAAATTAGAATTTTACCAAATGATTTGATGGATCATAATCCAGTTCTGGCTAAGTTCTTCTTAAAGGAAGAGGGGGAAAATAGAAAGAGATGGATGATGAGAACAGATTCTAAATGAAAGTGACTTCACACAGAAACTGAAGACAGAAATAACACTTTTCTTTCAAGATAATAAGACACCAGGGATGCCACTACATATAATTTGGGATACTGCTAAGGCTTTCATAAGAGGTCTTATTATAAAACATATGTCCATTAAACACAAAAAAGAAGAGCATGAAAGGGGGGAAATATTAAGTAAATTAATTAAAGCTGAGGAACAGCTACAAGATAATCCATTATCCGCTGAGGCGAAAGAACAAACAATATTGTTAAAACATAAGATTAAAAATTTGGTATATATGGAGCAACAAAAATTTTCATAGAATGCAAAAATAGTACTGTAATATATTTTTTAAAATTTCAACATAAGTACAATTTACAAATATAATAAATAAATAAAAATTATGTATAGTATTATTTTATTCTATAGCGACTACTCAGAGGGCTGAAAAAAGTCATTTCTGATAGGTCCTCGCACTTTTGACTGGTCCTCACACTTATGACCATCCTCACATTTATGCCCGTGCATTCTTAACAACCATGTCATTCATTTCACAGCTGCTTCTCTTCACCATGGTGATAAGATAGGGCCAAAACATAAAATGTGAGGACAGTCGTAAGTTCAAGGACTGCTCAAAAGTGCGAGGACCAGTCAAAAATAACTTTTTCAGCCCTCTGAGTAGTCCATGTGCACAAAAGGACTACCCAGAGGCCTGAAAAAAGTGATTTCTGACAGGTCCTCGCACTTTTGACCAGTCTTCGTACTTATGACTGGTCATCATTTATGCCCATTGTAGCATTCTTAACAAACGTGTCACTCATTTCATAACTGCTTCTCTTCACCATGGTAAAATGTGAGGACAGTCAAAAGTGCGAGGACCAGTCAAAAATAACTTTTTCAGCCCTCTGAGTAGAAAAGAGAGAGGTGGTAGGTTTGAGGAGAAAGATTGCTGTACAATGAAAAAGATGAAAGGGAAGAAAACCAACCCCAAACAAATATAAAAATATTAAGATAAAGAATGAATTGTTAAACTTTAAAGAATAAAAGAGAACAAATATGAATAAATAGCAATAATTAGAAACATACATACAAACATACAATGTATTTTCTTTGAACAGAGTATTTGGCTGGTTCACAAATTTAAACAGTGTTTAGTCATTTCAATTAAATTTACAATTTCTATATTTCCTTTTTGCCATATTTATTCCTCGTCTATTTTTAAAAAAAAACAATATTACCCTTCATCCTCATCTCTAATCTTAATCAAATTCAATTTTCCCTTCTATTCTATATTATACCCCTTCCCATTGTCATCTATTTTTATATCCATCCTCACATTGGTTAATTATGTAATATTACAGTTGTTTAATACAAATTCAACATTTTAATATAAATCAATTAGTTATATAACTATCTTTTTTGTATATTAATCAATATGAACATGAATATTCCAATTATTTCCATGCAATCCAATTTCTTACAAATCAATTAATTATATTTACCAATAATAATAAACCAAATAATTTCCCCCATATATTCCTCCAAACCACAACTTAACCATTTCTGCTTTCAACACAATATACAATTCATAGTATCTCAATTATTACAATTCCCTAGTTAAATAGAGCTTTTTTTCTTTTGTGTTTTTAAATCTTGAACTCTCCTCTTTTGCCATTTGCCATAAATTTCCCATTGTTTGCACCTACCTTTTTTCATGAGGAAAAAGAAAAGAAATCTGTCTTTCCAACTTGCAAGCAAACAGCAAAGCAAACAACCTGCTTTAGTTTTGTTTTCGTTTTCAGCTTGAATTGCACAAGGAGAAAAAAAGATGTGCTCCAGCAGTACTCTTGAACACTTTGCCAAACTGGGAGGCCGATCTAATCTACTAATGGTAATTAACCTATGCTGAAAGGGGCTGTTTTTTCTATTTTTGCAGGCACCAGTCTACTCATTTGTTTTCTTTTAACACTGAACAGCTGTAGGGCGGCCCTTTGAAGCCCCGCGGCAAGAATTTAAACAGCTTTTTTCCCCCCTCTAGCCATTAGCCGGAACTCAGGAGGCAGCAATAGATTGGGAGTGGGTAGGGTAAGCAAACCCCTTCTCCCGCCAATCGGGACTTTTTTAAAACGCCGCGGGACGCGGGACAAATTGTTGAAAATCGGGACTGTCCCGCCAAAAGCGGGATGTCTGATCACCTTACCTTTCGGCCATCCTGCTCAGTTTCTTTTGTTACGGAAAAGACTGGATTGTTCAAATACCTGCAATGTATGACCTTGGGGTTAGCAGCAGGGTCTCATGTTCTGCAGAGTCTTGGCATTCCATTCCGTCCCTGACATTCCAGCCATCCCATTCCTGATTGTTGTCAAGCTGAGAGCAAAGAAGCAACTAGGTGGAAAAGTGAATCACTCTTGACACTAAGACAAAAAGCATTTTTTTAAAAATGACATACTCATTTGAAATTGATATGTGATTGAAGGAGAAGACCCTTAATTATTACATTCAGAATTTCTCAGCACTCAATATTTGTACAGAACAAGATCATCTATTTAAAAACAGATTATTCATATAGTTGTATTAATATAGTTAGTAAATAGTAACCATATTTGACTGAATATAGTATTCATTTTTCTAGAGTTTTTCAAAGTTTTGCTAGTTGTGTTAATTTTTTAGTCAACAGATTTTCCATAAACATTGCTCATCTCTGTCTTATTCTACACTGCATAAGTTTGAGCCAGTTCATAACCATGAAATGAACTATGAGTATATTGTAATACCATTGTTTTTTAATGATATACCACAGCCGTTTTATTGGTCAAAAAGAGTTACAGTTAGTGAGAAAAGCTTTATACTTTGTATAAATTCATATATACACAGCCTATTCTGCAAAGTGAGGAATATATGTAGATAATCAAGGTTGGGATAACATACATGTTTATTTCAATTAAATTTGTATACATACCCTGTGAATTGAAATTATTTTCTTGTTGGCAGTTAAGCATTGTTATGTGTTATTTGTTATTTAACAAATTCTAAAGATTTGTGGGCAGGTTGAGCAGCCTATAATGTTTTCTTGCTGGCATAGAAATTTCTCTGTAGTCTTGATTGTGCAGCCTTCAAGAAATCAATATCTCATTTCTCATGCCAGACGGATGATAAACCAGGGAAAGTTTTCAAATGAAGCCTTAAGTCTGACCGGAAAAAGAACATGTTTTTCCTTTTTCAAATTCAACATTTTACAAGCAGGTTTTTGGCAGATTATTGACAGCTTTGATGTACTGTCTCCAGGTAGACCCCTCAGAGTGGAATTTGCAGCATTCTTGTATGGCCTGCAAAAATTTGTGTGGTTTCCAACCGGCCTTGCTAAATAAAATTTTGATTTTAGGAATTGATGCTTACATATAGCTATTATATAAAATTTGTAAATCCTCCATAGGAATCTCAAAAAGCCAAACACATTTACCATACAGTTTCATTCCCCATATCATAATTTTTTGAAAATCCAATTGTCAGAAACATGTTTTTATAGAAGTTTTACCTCTAACCTGACCAGAATGTGCATTTGTGGCATAAATAGTAGACCATATATTTTATGTATATTATTATTATTATTTAATCTTTAGTGAGATTCACAGTCTTTGAGGCTGGTTAATAGCTCAGCAGCTCGAGTCCTAACCAAGGACCTAGGAACTGTTAAGGTATCGTCGGAGGATGTAAGCTGTTTGAGTAAGGTGGGTTTTTGTAAAGTCAAAATGTTCAAGTCCAGTAAATTTAGAATTTCTAAATAGCAGGGTAGCCCTTTGGGTATTGCTCTAAGGGCTCCAATTACAATCGAGACAACACGCAATTCTTTTTCCACAGTCACTCAACTTCAATTTGCAAGTCCCAGTACTTTGTGATTTTTTCTTGCTGCTTATCTTCAATCTGTGCATCACCAGGTATTGCAATGTCAATGAACCATACTTTTTTCATTTCAACTATTGTTATGTCAGGTGTGTTGTGGACCAAGTGCCTGTCAGTCTGAATCCTAAAGTCCCACAAGATCTTGAGTTTCTCATTCTTTAAAACTTTCTCAACCTGATATTCCCAGTGGTTTTTGCTGTACTCAAATCCAAACTTCTGGCACAATTTCCAGTGAATGATCTTATTATTATTACTATTATTATTACTATTACTATTATTATTATTATTATTATTAACTTTATTCATTAAACATGAAACTCAGTCAACTGAACATTCAGAAATACATCACAAATACCATTGACTGGTGCTAATAGTTGATATAGGTTGTTGCAGCATCTTAGGTATCAATCAGGTACCTTTTTAAGATGTACGATGTTCCGCTGGTGTTATTGCAGGAAGCTGCAATTTGTTGATGTATCTGATAAAATTCTTGGACATGGTACCAAGTGCCCTGATGACAATGGGTATCACTGTTACATGTTTCATCCATAGCCATGTAGGTTCGATGGCCAGGTCGCGATATTTCATTATTTTTTCCAGGTCTTTTTCTTCGACTCTGGCATCTCCTGATACTGCGATGTCAATAAATTGTATGTTTCGGTTTTCAACAACTGTGATATCTGGCGTGTTTGAGGTTTGAGGTTTGAGGTTTATTTGATTTGTATACCGCCCTATCTCCCGAGGGACTCAGGGCGGTGAACAGCCATATAGTAAAACAATATGCATACAAAATTTAAAACAATTAAAATCCGATTAAATAGTTTGGCCTTAATATTTAAAACCCTAATAATTTAAAACAAGTTAAAATTACAAAATTACATAATTATTAAAAGAGGAGAAATTAGGCCAGGCCAGCCTGGTTAAATAAAAAGGTCTTAAGAGCGCAGCGGAAGGTGTGTAGGTCCGGGATCCTTCGTATCTCTGGGGGGAGCTCATTCCAGATGGTAGGTGCCCCCACAGAGAAGGCTCTCCCCCTGGGGGTCACCAACTGACATTGTCTGGTTGACGGCACCCTGAGGAGACCCTCTCTGTGAGAGCGAACCGGCCAGTGGGAGGCTACTGGTGGCAGCAGGTGGTCTCGTAAATAGCCAGGTCCTAAGCCATGGAGCGCTCTAAAGGTGGTAACCAAGACCTTGAAACGCACTTGGAAGACCACCGGGATCCAGTGCAGCTCACAGTGTTGTGTTCCAAGTGACGATCCATCTGTATTCAAAAGTCCCACAAGATCTTGATCTTCTCATTTTCGATAATTTTTTCCACTTTATGTTCCCATGACGTTTTGGATACAGATAATTTAGCAACCAATTTAGCAATTAATTTAGTAACTCGGTCGTGTCTAGCTTTGTAATCAGTGTGTGCAATTTTGCTGCATTCACATATTAAATGTAAAACAGTTTCAACTTTGTTGTTGCAAAATCGGCAGTTTGGATTGTCGGTGGATTTTTGTATCTTTGCTTTCATGGCATTAGTTTGTAGTGCTTGTTCTTGAGCAGCCAGTATTAAACCTTCCATTTCTTGATGGTTTCCATCTTAAGCCATGCCCATGTAAAGTTGTCATCATATTTTCCTTCAATGCTTTTCAAGTGCTGTCCAAGCAACGCTTTGGTTTTCCATCTATTTAAGCTGTCATCTAGCTGTTTTTCCTTATATTCTACCTTTTTTCTGTTGTTTTTATAATGTTCTCCATCTTCACAACCTGCAGCAATTTTTCAGTTCAGACAAAGTCCAGTTGATGATTCCAGCTGAGTAGTGTATCACTGGAACTGCCCATGTATTAATGGCTAATGTATTTATGTTTCCAGTATTCAGGTTTGATTTTAATACTTTGTGGATCCTTCTGATATATTCCTTTTGAGGCAGGAGGCCAAAAGACCCTAAAGTTATTGATAAAAGGTATTAAAAGATGTATTAAGAGTTTTAGCAGAAGTATATTGCTTATATGTTGCAAGCTTTAGGAAAGCAGAGAAAACTTGCTGAATGTACCCATATGCTTAATGACCTATGTAGTACATTATTGTGAAACCGAATGTCTGGTATAGGGTGGGCATCGAAAATAGCACATGGTGTAAGATAAATACCCTATATGGAAAGAAATATAACTTCTCCTTTTTGTATCCTGTCTATGAGCTGATACAGCCAAATATATGTATCCTGTTTTTATGCTGGTATAGCTAGATAAGTATAACAAAGTTTAATGCTTCAAAACAGATAAGGTTGCAAACTGTATAAAAGTTGCACCCTGGATGTAGCTCGGGGTTCAGAATCTGTCATGCGAATGCTCTGAACCTTTGCATAAATAAACCTGTGTTCTCCAAACTTCGTGGTCTTGTCTCCCGAATTGGTAACAAGGATTTCCTGCATCATTTCTGGTGAGCCAGACAGGAGGCAACGAGTCATTGGGACTCTCTGGAGGGCCACCCCTCTGCCAGGGGCTCTGTTGAGTTAGGGGGAACTTCCCAGGCACCATTGGACACTTCGTTCTGAGGGACTTCCCGGTGATGCAGGACTCCGGCAGTGGTGGTCGACACCTCCAAGAACCACCTGTGAAGGGAAAAGAGACCAGGCCATTCTTCAGCCAGCCAGTGGAGGGAAAAGCCTAGTAGGCAAATATTGGGAACGAGAAAAGTTTTGGGGAACGAGAAAATGGGAAATATCCCTCCCTGTAAGCAGGAATAGAGGAAAGGAATGATCACCCTCTCTTTGCGTAAAAGTGGGAGAATTGTTGTGAGTGTTTGATGTGAAAGGCTATTGCAGTTCCCAAAGGTGACTGTTGAGTGTCCAGCACTCTGGCCCAGTAGAAAGTGAGTGGCATTCACAGTTCTCATCAGAGACCATGATCATCTGGCTCCCTGGGTCGGATGTGAAAGTGTGAAACCAAGCCCGAGAGGAATGGACCCCTTACCTTCCTCTCATACCTCTTTTCCTCATTGTCTTGTCTGGTGCCCTGGGAAGATCATGGGAGGAGGTGGAAGTATGCCCCTTACTCCATTAGAGTGTATTTTGAAGCATTTTAAGACTGCTTATGTGATTCAGGACTACGGTATTAAGTGGGATGGGCATAAGCTAAGGATTTTCTGTGAGATGGACCTTGGTGATGCAGGGAGCTTTAGGAAAGCCCATGAGTGAACTGATGGAAGTGGCCCGAAAGATTTTTGTCAATTGTGACAAGGTGGAAGAAAGGAAACAGGACCAGAAAATGCAAAGAAAAGTCGAATTGCTGGCCGCTGCTATGATGGGGTTATCAAGGGGAAGAGGAGGCAGCAGAGGCAGAGGATTTGGAGTGGGTTTAGGACAGAACCAGTGTGCCATATGTAAGAAGGAAGGACACTGGAAGGGAGAGTGCCCGGAGAAGGATAAGGAGGAAGCACAAGAAGAACGACGAGGTGGGTTTGTGAGGAACTACAGAGGCAGCTGTGGGAGAAGCCAGAGAGGGAGAGGACGAGGACAAGGATTTTCAGGAACCCCTCTCATAGGCCTGGCTGAAGTGGAGGAATGGGACTGAGACTGACCAGGTTCAGCCTACCTCCCAGAACCTGTGGTCAGCCTGACAAGAGGAGGCAAACCTATCCCCTTTCTTGTGGATACCAGAGCCACCCAATCAGTCCTAACCCAGCCTCTGACCCAAGCCTCCCCCTACACCATCAACATACAAGGAGCTACAGGGAAGATACTACAGCGACCATTTCTGGAACCTTTAACTTGCAATATAGGAGGAAAGACTATCACCCACCAGTTTGTATATATGCCAGATAGTCCCATCTCTCTATTGGGAAGAGATTTGTTATGTAAATTGAGTGCTGGCTCCCATACAAATCTCGTTTGAGGAAGATGGCATGATGGAAATGAAATATGGAAAAGTGTAAATCGGACATGTACCTCTTTTGGGAGTTTGTTCCTTCGTGCATAATTAGTATGCACCCTGTAAACTTCGTCTATATCCCTTCTTATATCGTTTTTATCTCTCTGTAACGCTTCCGCAAGAATCTCTGTCATAGTCTCTCCCAGATCTTCCTCCTTGGTTTCCGTTATGTTTTGGAACCTTAAATAGAATGATGATTTTTCCATTTCAAGAAATGTAAGTGAGTCTTCCGTCTCCCGGTTACTTGCCCGCTGCTGATGTTCCAGCATTTCCACTTTTTTTATTGTCTGTTCCATTTTAAGTTCTGTCTTTTGAATCCTTTGTTCGTTTTTAGCCATGTTTTGTTGGATCTTTTCTATTTTGTCATCCATTTTCTGTATATTGTCATTTATCTTTCCCACATCAGATTTCAAATCATTGTAATTTCGTCTTGTCTCTTCATGATTATTGGCAATCGTTTCCTGGGTCTTGATCATCGTTTCCTGTATCATTGCTAGAGCTGACTGAATATTTTGCATGCTGGAAGTGGAGACTGTCTTTTCTTTTTCTGTCATTAACATCGTTTCTATAGATTTCTGTTGGGCAGGGGATGCAACCAGGGAGGCCTGGTTTGGAGTCGTTTTTTTGGTAGTTTTGGTTATGGTAGTTATGCCGGTGCTTGTCATCTTGATGATTTTTTTTGTTAGGTTCTCCCAGAATTTCATACAATTACGTACTTTTTCTGTTTTTCGAGATTGTTATTTATAATATATTAATAGTGTACTGATCTCTAGAGCCTATGATATATAGGTCTTCCAATGACAATTAACTTATAGTTTTTATATGTATTCTCAGCACTTAACACTCTGGTAAACAATTAGGTATATAGATATATCAAGATAACTTATATATTCTAGTGAGGAAAAGGAGGGATAAAATGAAGGAGGTAAGGGGAAAAAACTTAAGGGTTCTAACACTTCATTAAGTCTTAATATAGTTAATACAATAAAATGATTAATCTATGAAAATGAATCTATAAAGTCAAATATCAATACTATAGATATATAAATAAGGATTAGCTAATTGTTTTAGTTAACTTATACAGACGTTGCTATTTAATTAAAGTTCTATTATTACTTGATTCCTAAACAATCCTCTATGCAATTAAATAAATATCAATTATTCGATTATTCAAGATTACACAATTACAAAGAAATTAATCACCGTTTATACTTGTTAGAGAAATTAGTCATGTATAGATATAAAGTTATTTTACTGTTGGTATATAGTTCTTTTTCGCTCTTACGTGTAACAGTTCTTGTGGGAAACTTCTTGTATCATAAAGTCTTTAATGTCTCTGTCTCTCGGGCTTCCCACTTATCGAAAGCCTACAGTCCAAATTTAATCACTTTAATAGGATCCGTTCACCTTGGTTAATCAGTTAATTAACGTATTAGTTCCTCCGTTATTATCTTAAATCGCCACTTTTCCGCTTGCCTTCTGAAGCGTCACTTTCGTTCACTCTCACTACTTCAATGGCGCCGCCGCTTTCGCTTTCACCCTTGCTGTTTCTTTATCTTCCTGTCGCTTTCTTTCTGAATACTTTGGTCCAGTCCTCTGTAATTCCTTATTTAAGTCCAAAAACCTTCCTTCTCTGTTCCGTTTAAATCCAAAATCTGGTCTCACTCGCGAAGTATGGATTCTATTGAGGTTTCTCGTTCCAAGCAGTCTCTCTCTTTTTTGCACAGTCACTGCCTGTCAGTCTTTCGCCCTTGTCGTCTCTCGTCGCCGCTTTCCACCTTCCTTGGGCTCGAATTCTCTGCTTTCCACTTTCTGGCACACTTTGTTGCAGTGCTTTACTCACTCGCTTTCGTCTCGATCGGCTTCACTTTAAGCTGGATACAGTTGCGATTCTTTGATTTAATCTTTGCCTCCCTGCTCCCTGCGTTGCGGTTTCAACGCCTCAGGCCAGCCAGAGCGGCTGGTTTTTTCCCGTCCGGAATTAGGGGGTTTCTCCTGAACCTTCGAGGTGGTTGCCTTCCCCCCCGAGGTCCTTGAAGGTTCCCCTTATTCTATTGATCTCTCCGGGATCAATAGCGCCTACAGCGGCTTCCTGGATGGGAATTTTGGACAAACAGTAAAAGAGGAGATATACAGAAAAATGAGAGAAGAGGCGATGTATTACAAGGGGAAGGAAATAATAACACTGAAGCAAATCCCGAGACGTGTGAGAGAACAGAGGAGAAATTACAACTTCCTTACATCACAATTAAACAAACACAAAGTGATGTTCCGTTGGCTAATACCAGATGGCATTTTAATTTCATGGCAAGACAAGAAAGTGAAGATAGACAACCTAGAAGGAGCCCAGGAGTTTTTTGATCAATATTTTGTTATGGAAGAAGACCAAGAACTTAGAGAAGAACCCGAAAACAAAAACCAAGAAGAACAATCCATAGAAGAAACGGAAGATGAACAAGAGGAAAAGAAGAAGTTGGAAAGAGAAAAACTGGAGAGAGAAGGAGCAAGGGGAAAAACACAAAGAATAACAAGAAACACAAGCAAACAAAAGACAACCAATAGATAAGACGGAAGATGGAACAGGAAATAAAAATGATTTCAATCAACATAAACGGATTAAACGCCCCAACTAAAAGAACCCGGACATTTGCCAAACTACAGAAATTGGAGATGGACATAATCAACCTACAAGAAGTCCATATCAAAAAATGTCACCAAAAATTACTAGAAAATACAAGATTAGGGAACCTTTACACTTCACTATCAGATCAAAAAAAAAGAGGCATTGCAGTTTACACTAAGAAACATCTAAAAACAAAACAGGTATATACAGATGATGAAGGCAGAGTTCTAATGATTGAAATACAAACAGAGTCAAAAATAATACTATTGATCTCGATCTATGCACCGAATGAAAACCAACGGGCTTTTTATAAAAACATACATAATAAAGTAAAGGATCTAGATTATGAAAATATTTGCCTTGTAGGTGACTTTAATGCAATTTTAGATACAGAAAAAGATTATAAGAGCACCAAGAAAAACAAAAGTAGGAAAAAAACCTTGCCAGACACTTTCATGGAAATGGCACAAGAACTATGCCTACAAGATGCGTGGAGGGAAATAAACAAAGAAAAAAAGCAGTATATGTTTTATTCCAATCCACATCTATCCTGGTCCAGGATAGATATGGCTTGGATGACAACAAACCTCAGGAAAGATCTTGAAGAAATAGAAATATCGACAAACGTATGGGCAGACCATAGTCCGATCAAAATAATTTGGAAAGGATATCATAAAAAAAAGAGATGGATGATGAATACTGAAAATGTAAAAGATAAAGACTACATACAAATGATAGAAAAAGAAATGGAAATTTTCTTCAAGATTAACAACAAAGAGCAAACTTCCCTCCAGAATTTGTGGGACACGGCGAAAGCGTATATAAGAGGTCTGACAATAGCATATGTGGCAAAGAAAAATAAGGAAAAGCAACAGAAAAGAGATCAACTGTTGAAAGAACTCAAGGATTATGAATATGAACTACAGAATGAACCCCAGAATAAAAAAATCCGAGAAAAAATAAACCTGACCAAACATAAAATAAATTTGATCACACAAATAGAAATAGCGAGGAAAATTAAATTAGTGAAACAAAACTACTTCGAACACGCCAACAAGACAGGGCGATGGTTAGCATACAAATTGAAGAAAGAAAAAGAAAAAAGGACCATACATCAATTACAGGACAATACTGGTGAGATACAATACAGGCATAAGGACAAAAAGAATATAGCAAGAACATTTTTTCAAAAACTGTATGAACAGGAAGAACTCCCAGTAGAAGATATTAGACAATACCTAAAAGAAGTGGAAATTAAAGAACTAAAAGAGGTACATAGAGACTTGTTGGATAGGCCAATTGCAATGACAGAACTTATTGAGGCGAGGAAAAAACAGAAAATAAACAAAACCCTGGGACCGGATGGAATACCAGCAGAGTTCTACAAGAACTGCCAACATTCCATAGACGAAATCCTGCTTAGAGTATTCAATGATGCAATTATGGAAGCCAAAATTCCAAATTCCTGGACAGAGGCCATCATCACATTGATACCTAAAGAAGAAGCGGACCACACACATATCCAAAATTATAGACCGATATCTCTGTTGAACGTAGACTATAAATTATTCACATCAATTATTACAGAAAGAATCAAGAAAATAATTAAAGATTATATTCACCCGGATCAAAATGGCTTCATTCCAAAGAGACAGTTAAAAAATAATATGAGATTAATAGTAGATGTACTAGAATACTATGAAATGAATATAGATAAACAATCGGCTCTAATATTTCTGGACGCGCAGAAGGCGTTCGATAACCTCAATTGGAAGTTTCTCACGTTACAACTGGAAGCCATGAAATTCGGGGACAAATTCACAAATATGATAAAGAGAATCTATTCTCTCCAGACAGCAAGGATAACAATCAACGGCGATCTGACAGAGCAATTCCCAATATTGAAAGGGGTGAGACGGGGCGTTGTACCTACCTGATACGCCCTTTCTCAGGCAGGCAGGGACGGCAGTCACTTTGGGAGGCGACTTAGCCTGTTCCTATAGGACCGAGTCTGCTGAATTGGAAAGTCCCGCCTCTTCCTGTAGCTCACCAGTTCTGAGACGAGGACGAAGCAGCAGATGGCGTGTCTATGATCAAAAAAACAAGACAGGTAAGAATGCCCACCCCGCCCAAAGCCCGAGGGACGGCCCCAAGCAGGGAGGGTGTGACTGCCGTCCCTGCCTGCCTGAGAAAGGGCGTATCAGGTAGGTACAACGCCCCTTCTCCACTCGGCAGGGACGGCAGTCACTTTGGGACATACCAAAGTCTGGATGCTCAATGGGGGGGAACCGGCCGGTCCCGAGGAGAAGCCCCCGTATAGACGCCCTGGAGAACGCGTCGACCGAAGGCCGCATCCGCCGAGGCCCAGGCGTCCAGCCGATAGTGCCTGATAAAGGGCGTTGGTGACGTCCAGGTGGCAGCACGGCACACCTCCTCCAGAGAAGCCTGCGTGGACCAGGCCGCTGAGGTGGCCGCGCTCCGGGTGGAGTGGGCCGTAATGTTGTGGGGAACCGGCAATGACTGGGACTCGTAAGCCACAGAGATGGTAGCCCGGATCCAGCGGCCGAGAACAGTCGCAGAGACCCTGGAGCCCATCGTCGACGGCTGGAACGATACGAAGAGGGCCTCGGTGCGCCGGAAGGAAGAAGTCCTGTTCAGGTAGATCTTCAGGGCCCGCCGAACATCGAGCGAGTGCCACCGCTTTTCCAGATGGTGACGGGGGGAAGGGCAAAAGTTGGGCAGGACCAGTTCCTGCGCCCGGTGGAAGGGTGAGTTGATTTTAGGGATGAAGGAAGGATCGAGGCGGAGGACGACCCTGTCGCTGTGGATGATGCACAAGTCCTGCCGGGTAGAAAGTGCAGCTAGCTCCGAGATCCTGCGAGCTGAGGTTATGGCAACAAGGAAGGAAATTTTGAAGGAAAGGAACTTCAACGAAACCTCACGCAAGGGTTCAAATGGGGGCTTGGTGAGGGCTGAGAGGACCTTGGGAAGATCCCACGTGGGGAAGCGGTGAATCGTCGGTGGACGCAGATTCGTCGCCCCACGAAGGAAGGAGCGGATGAGGGGATGATGAGAAACGGAGTTCGGAGAGCCGCAGGTGAGGATGGACGATATGGCAGCGACTTGGCGGCGGAGGGTGTTGGGGGCCAGGCCGGAAGCAAGGCCCGCCTGGAGGAAAACCAAAACATCAATGATGGATGCCGATGTTGGAAGAAGCTTGCGACGCCTGCACCATCTAGAGAACGCTTGCCAGGTTGCATTATAGATGCGTTGTGTAGAGGGCTTACGGGCGGCCTGGATGGTGGAGACGACGTCTGGAGGAACCTCGGCCGAGGTCAACAGGAACCGCTCAACCGCCAGGCGGTGAGCCGGAACCAACGAGGATCGGGATGAACCAGGTGTCCTTGAGACAGGACGAGCCTGTCCTGCGGGAGAAGCCAATGAGGGGCTACAGACAGGGACAGAAGGTCCGAGAACCAGGGCTGGCCCGGCCAGTACGGAGCTAGGAGGAGGAGCTGAGCTTTCTCGTGCAGGAGCTTCCGGACAACCCTGGCGATCAGGGGCAGAGGAGGGAAGGCGTATAGCAGAAGACCAGGAGGCCACGGGCTCCGCAAGGCGTCCACCGCCTCCGCCCCCGGAGTCGGAAATCGGGTGAAAAACCGAGGGAGGAGATGATTGGACCCTGAGGCAAAAAGATCCACTGCCGGGGTCCCGAAACGAAGAGTCAGCTCGTTGAACATGCAGGGGTGAATGCTCCACTCCCCGTGGTCTATTGGCGAGCGGCTCAATGAGTCGGCCTGAACATTGGCCGAGCCGGAGATGTGCGCCGCCTGAATGGAGGCGAGATGAGCTTCCGCCCACAGGCCGAGGCGGAGAGCTTCCTTCATGAGGGATCGAGAACGGGTGCCTCCTTGCCGGTTGACATGAGCCTTGGCCGAGACGTTGTCCGTCAGCACTAGGACGTCCCGGCCGAGCAGATGGCGTTTGAAGGCCCGAAGGGCAAGATAAATGGCCCGCAATTCCAGGATGTTGATATTGAGTGTCTGATCCTGCGGCGGCCACTGGCCCTGGGCCAGGTGAGGACCGAGGTGAGCTCCCCAGCCGGAGAGGCTGGCGTCCGTGGTGAGGACGGCCCGCTGAGGTTCCCTGAAGAAGGAGCCCCGCGTGATCGCATCGGAAATCCACCAGTCCAGGGACGAAAGAACCACCGGTGGAAGAGAGATCCGAGAGGCTGAGGCACTGCGCCGGACCCGTTGGTGAGGAAGGAGCAGCCATTGGAGCTCCCGACTGTGGAGGCGAGACCAGGGGATGATTCCGAAGGAGGAAACCATTTTACCCAGCAAACGCGACAACCCCAGGAGAGATGCAGAACGACGCGCCCGAAAAAGAGTGGCTAGTTCTACAATACTAGCCTGGCGGTCGTGTGATAGGTACACCTTGGACTCAACGGTGTCAATAACTGCACCGAGATGTTGGATACGAGTAGAGGGGTGGAGGTGGCTCTTAGTCCAATTAACAGAAAAACCGTGCACCTGTAGTATGTGAAGGGATAAACGGAGATCCGAACGGGCTTGGGCCTCAGATTGGGAGAGTATGAGTACATCATCCAAGTAAAACAACAGACGGACCGAACGGGTCCGGATATGCCCAACAAGGGAGGCCATGATCTTGGTAAAGATCCTAGGGGCTGAGGAGAGGCCAAAGGGAAGGGCCCGGTACTGGAAGTGTTTGCCCCGGTAACAAAAACGTAAAAACTGGCGATGCTCGGGACAAACGGGAACGTGTAGGTAGGCCTCGGTCAAATCGATGGAGGAAAGGAAATCCCCCTGACGAATGGAGAGCAGGATGGTGGAAAGGGTTTGCATCTTAAAACGGCGATAAACAATATGCCGATTAAGGGATTTAAGATCTAGGATAGCCCTCCACCCGCCGGAGGCCTTTTTTACTAAAAACAAACGGGAATAGAACCCGAGGCCCCTCTGGGCAACAGGGACGGGCTGGATGGCCCTAATGGATACAAGATGACGGATAGCCAGGTCCATCTGTACCCGTTTCTCCCTGCCCTGAGAAATTGGGCAACTAATGAACAGGTGCGGGGGGGTGGAACGAAACTCAAGGGACAACCCAAAACGAATAATACGTCTGACCCAGAGGTCAGAGGTAGAGGAGTCCCAGCAGTCAGCAAAGCTGGAAAGACGACCCCCAATCCCTGTGGGAGGAGAGGGACTAGCGGGACCTACGGTAAGGACGGGATCTACCACCCCTGTATGACCTGCGTGGCTGGAATCGGGGCCCCTGTCTGACCTGAGCCTCAGGAAGAGGGTTGCCTCTCGGAGGGAAGGATCGCTGCAAACGATGTTGGGAGTAACCGGACTCGGAGGGACGAAAGGAGGATCGAAAGGACGATTGCTGCCGGAAGTCAGATCGTCTAGAGAGCGCCGGCAGGATCTTGCGGTGGTCTTTAGTCTCTACCAGGAGAGGATCGAGGGAGCTGCTGAACAATTTATCCCCGGCAAAGGGAGAGGAGGCCAGGCGCCATTTATTCCTGGCATCCGCCTGCCATTGCCGCAACCACAAGAGACGTCGGGCAGTGACCGAGGTGCCGATGGCTTTAGCTGAGAAACGAGCTGCATTTAAGGTGGCGTCCGCCGAAAATTCAACTGCGGCAAGGATCTTGGAGATGTCCTGGTGGGACCTCGAGTCTGTGGAGGGGATACGTTGCTGTAGCTGGCGAAGCCAGAGAATTGTTGCACGGTTAAAAAAGGAGGCTGCAGATGAAGCCTGGACCGCCCACGCAGAGGCCTGATGGCCCTTGACGAGCGTGCGTTCTGCTCTCTTGTCCTCCGGGCGGAGAGATTCCTCAGCAGGCCCTGTGAGAGGGGAAGACGATGCTAGAGCCACTATGGGAGCGTCAACGGAAGGCACCCGGAGAAGGCCTGAAAAGTCGGATGCCAAGTTGTAGAACCGTCTGTCAAGGCCGTTCGGGACCGGACCCGAGCTTGGAAAGGACCACTGACGTTGTACAACATCGGAGAATAGCTTGGGCGCTGGGACGACCTCAGCTTGGACAGCAGGCTCCTGGAATAACGAGGCAGCCGGGTCAGCAGCAGAAGTAGAAGTGTCAGAGCGAGAGGGCAAGCCCAGTTTGGTGATGGTCTGGGCCTTGAAGAGGAGGGACCGAAAGAGCTGTGGCTTGAAAAGCCCCACGAAGGAGGGCTGATCGGGTTCCAGACCCTCGTCGTCAGAGAGGTCTTGGTCTAAAACTGGGTCCACATCAGAAAGGCGGCTCACCGAGTCCGGGGACGGAGAGCGTCTGGCGCCGTGATCAGAAGCCTCAATGGGAGGGGAACGGTGAGAACGACTACGGCGGCTGACGTAGCTGGAGACCTCTGAGGCCGCTCTCTGTTGCAGCCCCTGGGCAATCCCCTGTTGGATAGAATTCGCGATAAGAGCCGCTAAGGCCGGAGGAATTTCCAGCGGCATGGCGCCACCCTGTGGAGTCTCGGAAGTCGACTGAAGTGCTGCCTGTGGAGGAGGAGAAGGAACCCTCTGAGGCTCGTTAGCCGAGGAGGTATGAGGGAGTGGAGTTGCCGCTGGATTAGCGGTAAAAACTGAGGCTGCCTCTGCCAAAGATAAAGAATCCTCCATCCCAGAAACATCAGGTGACAGCGGGGGAGCGTCCAGAGGCTGGATTGCTGGAGGCGCTGTAGGTGGAGCAGCAGGAGTAGCGCTCGAAAGAGAGGCAGACGCCTTCTCTGCCTTTTTAAAGGCACGCTCCATCGCCTTGTGCCTGCGGTCCTCGTGGGAGGAAGAGGAGGCCGATTTAGACGTGGCCGGAGGATTAGGGGTCATAATCCTGGAAGCTTTGGGTGGGTGCCGAGAGGTACCCTCCCCTAGATCCGCCTCATGGTGCCTTTTGCCCCGGGAGGTAGCGTGGGGAGCTTTCTTACTGGCGTCCGCCATCTTAACAGAATGAGACAGCCCCGACACAAAATGGCGCTCGGCGCGCAAACCGTTGCGAAGCCGCTACTCACGGGCCTCGATGGAGCCGTGCCACGAAGGGGCGACCAGCCGCTAGCCCGAGGGCTTCAAGCGCGGCAAATCCAAGGCTGGGCGGGAAGAGCGCCAATCAGCCGTGCGGAGAATCGCCGCGAAACAGCCTCCGATGACAGGGGAAAACGGCTGGAGAAGCGCGGCGGTGCGAACACGCGCGCGCGCTAAAGAGGAGCTGCCGGCCGGCAGTCCGAAGCCGCAGGGAGGCTCCTCAGCGGAACCGGGCAAATTACCCTTCACGCTGGCCGATAACTAGAGCGAAACTGCTAATTGCGAGGGATTCGGTGCTGGAGAAAAAAGGAGACACGCCTGTCCTATTCCAGACCGAGTCGAAGAACTGGTGAGCTACAGGAAGAGGCGGGACTTTCCAATTCAGCAGACTCGGTCCTATAGGAACAGGCTAAGTCGCCTCCCAAAGTGACTGCCGTCCCTGCCGAGTGGAGAAAGGGGTGCCCCTTGTCCCCCCTATTATTTATACTGGCCTTGGAAATTCTTTTAAAGGAAGTTAGAAGAGATAACGAAATAAAAGGCCTAAAAATTAAACGGGAAGAGTATAAACTCCAGGCTTTCGCCGATGACATCGTATTTATAATAGAACAGCCAATAACAACCGGCACCAAGCTATTAGACAAAATAGAGAAATATGGGAGAGTAGCTGGGCTCAAAATTAATAAACAAAAAACAAAGATATTAACCAAGAACCTCACCAACCAACAAGAAAAGCAACTAGAAGACGAATTAGGCATACAAACGGCAAAGAAAGTAAAATATTTAGGAATATGGCTGACCAACAAAAGTACATCAATTAGAGAAGATAATTATGATAAATTAATAAAACAAATTAAAAAGGACTTAGGAATCTGGAAAAATCTACAATTATCACTTCTGGGAAGGATTGCTTCAATCAAAATGAATGTGTTACCTCGAATATTATTCCTATTTCAAGTGATCCCAATAAAACCAGGGGAAAACTTCTTTAAAGACCTCAACAAACTAATAGCAGATTACATATGGCAGGGGAAGAAAGCAAGAATTAAATTAAAGTACCTGCAGGACACAAGAGAAAGAGGAGGACTGGCACTACCCGACTGGGAAACATACTACAAGGCATCAGCATTAACCTGGATCAAGGAGTGGATGGAACTTAGAAACCATCGACTACTGAATTTGGAAGGATTTGATCTCCAGAGAGGATGGCACGCTTTTCTATGGGAGGGTACGGACAAAAAGCATGAATATTTCCAAAGACATACAATCAGACAAGCACTATACCAGATATGGCAGAGTATCAAAAAGACACATTATAACAAAATCCCAGAATGGCTATCAACAATGGAGGCCCAGATTTATCTAAACGCCTTGGACAGCAACAAAATAAAAACTTACAAAGATTTGCTAAACAATCAGGGGGAACTAAGAACGAGGCAAGAACTGAAGGAGATGGGTACAGACATTGATTGGTGGCCATACGCACAAATAAAATCAAGATATAAGAAAGATTCGGCCCAATTTGGATTTCAAAAAGGTCAGACTGAATTAGATAAAATTTTGCAAGGGACACAGGATAAATTGATTAAAAAAATTTACAATTATTTACGAGGATACAAATTAGAAGAAGAGACAGTAAAAGAAAATATGATAACCTGGGCAAAAAATTTCGGCTATAATATTGAATTAGATAAGTGGGAAAAATTATGGACAATAAATTATAAACTGACAATGTCTGTACCCTACAAAGAAAACCTCTATAAAATGTTCTATAGGTGGCACTTGCCACCAGCCAGACTAGCAAGAATGTTTCCCGGTACACCATCAATAGGTTGGAAATGTAAGCGTCACAAAGGCACCTATTATCATATGTGGTGGACCTGCCCAATGGCAAAACAATATTGGCAAAGGATTAGAACTCAAATAGAGGAAATAACACAACAAAAAATAGAAACAAGACCAGAAACCTTTCTACTTGGCATACTAAATGGAAAATATGAAAAGGAAACAACATATTTAATCATACACATGATAACAGCAGCACGAATAATATACGCGCAATATTGGAAGAGTAGTGATATACCAACAGAGGACAGGACAATTAGCAAAACCATGGAATGTGCAGAATTAGATAGACTCACAAAGGAACTACAAAATAGGGAGGAACACGACTACTACTTAGTATGGGAAAAGTGGTATACCTGGTTGGAAGATAGAAAAGGGAAAAAGGATTAAGAACTAAAGGGAATGACCAATATAGAAAGAGAAAAACAAACTACAAACATAGGTCAATAAAGAACCACAAAGACAGTTAGAAAGGAAAGACCAAATAAAGAGGAGTCAAAAGACGAATAAGAATGTATATTACAGTTGCGATAAACTAGACGTATATCTGAATTGGTGTTTATATGTTTATATGTTTTGTATGTTTTTCCGTTTTGTTTAGTCTGTAGTTATAAATAAAATATTTGAAAAAAAAAGAAAAGAAATATGGAAAAGTGAAGGTAGAGATACCCCAAGAGGAGGCATGGAGAATGCTGATGGCTCAAGAAGCCGAGAGGAACACCGAGTGGGGAGTTTTCAATGTACCATATCTATGGGCCGAAGATAACCCACCAGGCTTTACCAGCCATCACCCCCCCCAACACACACAATTGTAGTTGAAGAAATTCCATCAAAAACACCCACGACTTGCTCCATCTGTTGCAGGAGTTGGGCTATAAGGCATCCAGGAAGAAGGCACAACTAGTCTTAAAGAAGGTCAGATATTTGGGATATGACATTGAATCAGAAAAGAGGACTCTAGGCTACAAGAGAAAGGAGCCCATCTGTCAACTCCCGACACCTAGGAATAGGAAAAACCTGAGGGGCTTTCTGGGGGCTGCAGGCTTCTGTTGCATATGGATTCCCAATTTCAGTTTAATTGCAAAACCTCTATATGAAGTCACAAGAGGAAGTGATAAGGAACCTCTGCAATGGGAAAAAGAGGAAGAGAAAAGTTTCACAACTTTAAAAGAGGTTTTAATGCAAGCTCCCAATTTAGGACTGCCTGACTTAGAGAAGCCATTCCAGCTGTTTGTTGATACAAAGCAGAACGTGGCAGTGGGTGTTCTTACCCAGAAACTGGGGACATGGCATCACCCTGTGGCTTATCTATCTAAACAGCTGGATAATGTAGCAAGAGGATGGCCCGGCTGTCTTAAAGCTCTCGCAGGCATGGCATTGTTAACACAAGAAGCTAGTAAATTGACTTTTGGGCAGGAATTGGATATTTATACCCCCCATGCCCTCAAACCTGTCTTAGAAACCAAAGGACATTTGTGGCTGACCAACCTGCGCATGGTAAAATTCCAAGGTCTCATCACACACAACCCCATGATCAAGTTAATACAATCAACCACATTAAATCCAGCCACATTGCTGCCTGAACCACACTTAAAAGCCACTTAAAAGCCACACACAATTGTATTCAGACTATTGAGGAAACATATGCCAGCCGCCCAGATTTGACTGATGTTCTGCTCTCCAACCCCGACTTCACATTATACACAGATGGTACTAGCTTTGTACAGGATGGAATACGGAAGGCTGGATATACTGTCGTTACTCTGGAAGCAGTATGGGAAGCTGAGCCCCTCTCCCCGGGTACAAGTGCTCAGCTGGCAGAATTGCATGCATTGACTCGAGCTCTGGAACTCACAAAAGGCAAACATGTCAACATCTATACAGATTCAAAATATGCCTTTCTGACAGTGCAAGTCCACTGGGCCCTATATAAGGAGAGAGGCCTTATAACAGCAGGGGGAAAGGACATTAAGTATGGGCCTCAGATATTATGTCTGTTGGACAGCGTTTGGGCTCCCCGAGAAGTGGCCGTTATGCACTGGAGAGGGCATCAGAAGACAGCTTCTGAGACCCAACAAGGCAATAATAAGGCCAACCAGGAAGCTCACCGAGCCGTGCAGAAGCCTTCAACTATACAGGCACACTGCCTAACTCTGTAGGTCCTGGATGAACAAATTAAACCCAATTATTCCAAGGAGGAATTACAACAAGCTAAGGAACTTGAGGTGACACTGGAAGATGGATGGTGGATCCTTCCCGACCAGCGGGTTTTTGTCCCGGGGCACATGGCATGGGATGCTGTGCAACAAGTCCATAAGCAGTTACATTTGGGAAAGACCGCGTTGGCTAATGCTCTGCTATGGGAAGTCTATATTAACAAAATACACAGCATCACTGCAAATGTCTGTACGAGATGTGAAGGAAGGAAGGAAAGGGAAGGAGATAGAGGGAGGGAGAGAGAGAAAAAGGAAGGAACACAAATCCTGGCACTAGACATAGCTTCAGATGATGCTTTGAAACAGCACAGCAATCCAGGGCTGGATGACCCTGGAGGTCATCTAGTCCAACCCTCTGTTTCAGCAGGAGACCTTATATCGACTAGGTTATTTTGGTGCCTCTAACAGAGAGGAAAATTCCCAGAAAAGGAAAGGAGTTTACTAGGACAAGATTGCCATGCAGAGGAAGGAAGAGATAGCCCTCGACTTAAGACCACAGTTGAATCCAAAATTTTGGTTGCTAAACAAGAGCGTTGTTAAAGTGAGTTTCAATGCATTTTAACTCCATCCATCCTTCCCTCCCTCCCTCCCTCCCTCCCTCCCTCTCTTCCTTTCTTCCTGTCTTTCTCCCTTCCCTCCCTCCCTCTTGCTTTCTGTTTCCTTTTTCCTTCTTTCTTTCTTTCTTTCTTTCTTTCTTTCTTTCTTTCTTTCTTTCTTTCTCTCTCTCTCTCTCTCTCTTTCTCTTTCTCTCTCCCCTTCTTTCTTTTCTTTCTTGCCTCTTTTCTCCCTCTCTTTCTCCCTCCCTCTCTCTTTCTCCCTTCCCTTCCTCTTTCCCTCTCTCCTTCTAAGGCTAAGATACCCACCTAAAACAAAAACTCCTTTGGATGAAGCTGGGTTATTTACCCCCCCCCCCGACTCTTCTCTTCCCATTCGGTGTCTGGGAGGCACGATCAGGTACAAGGGAGCTTCCACCCCTCCCCTTCCTTCTTCTAACAAGTGCCTGAGGCCGTTTGGCTGCAGAACCTCCCCCAAAGCCTTCCAGCCACTGCATCGATTGTGCTGTGGCTTCTGGCTGCCAGTATTGTCAGCCAGCCGATTGGCTGGTAGTGAACTGACCCATGCACCCAAAAGCCCGGGGTGAACCATATTTCAGTGGATGGGCTGTGCCGAAGGGCCTGGAATGGAGGGGCTAAGGCCCATTGGCCAGAGCAAAAGAATGGGGGTGGGCCAGCTGAGGAGAAAAGCTGGTGGAACCCTGGAGGAGAAGCAGGCATGGCCAATGGTAGGAGCCTAAAAGTCCTAGACCCTCCATAATCACGTAGTTTCAATGGCCAGGTCGCGATATTTCGTGATTTTTTCCAGTTCTTTTTCTTTGACTCTGGCATCTCCTGGTACCGCGATGTCAATAAATTGTACATTTCAGTTTTCGACAACTGTGATATCTGGTGTGTTGTGTTCCAAATGATGATCCATCTGTATTCAAAAGTCCCACAAGATCTTCACCTTCTCCTTTTCAATAACTTTTTCCACTTTATGTTCCCATGACTTTTTGGATACAGGTAAGTCATATTTTTTATATAATGACCAGTGGATTAATTTAGTAAGTCAGTTGTGTCTAGCTTTGTAATCAGTTTGTGCAATTTTACTGCATTCACCTTTTAAATGTGAAACAGTTTCGAGTTTGTCATTGCAATAATAATAATAATAATAATAATAATAATGATGATGATGATGATGATGATGCATATTTTTGTAAATGTCTTGGTTAACAAAAAATATAACTGATGTTAGCACAGTTATAACTGATGTTAGTATAATGGAGTATCTGATTGTTTGTTTTGATCTATTGCAAAGATTCCTACAGAATCTATGTAAGAACATAATTGTATACTCAGATTTGGAAAACTGCTCAGTTTTCTTCAGAGGCTGTCTGATAGCACTTGGAAGAATTCTGTGAATTCAATGTACTGTGTCTTTTGCTGCCTGCCACTGGAAATCAATATAAGGCTATATTTAATGTGACAGAGCTGGATGAAAATTTCAAGAACAGCAGGACTTGATGTGAGGAATGATATCTTTCCAGGACCTTTGAAAGAGAGAACTGGCAATTACGTTTTTTTACAAAAAATCCTGGCTGAATTAGATGTAGTTTGCAGACATATTGTTGCCTTTTGAGAAATTCAGGCTATCAAATTCAGGATTTTTTAATGTAAGAATATATACAAAGAATGTATAAATTATATCCTGCATACTTTTGTATTTGTATTTTATTCTTCCTTCAAAAATGGACAAACCAAAGCCTATGGACTATATCAGCATAGAGCACAGAACTAAAGAAACCAGATGAAAAACAATGAGAGGTGCAATGTCTTTGGGGCAATTTTTTTAATTTTTTTTTTAATATGGACAAGGGATTGAAGATTAATTCCTTTTTTCCTTCATGTGGGTTTTGTCGAGGGGAGGGATGGTTTTTAAAAGTATACATATAGGAATGATTCTAGGAGGAAGCCTAACAAATTATACAGAGATATTTGTGGGAGCTAGGCCAGAATGATGAATGAATGACAAGTGACATTAAAATCATATGTGGATGATGGATGTGATGTAAAAATGCAGACACAGAAGAACACAAACATCAGTAGTGTTATGTATGTATCTATTTTGAGCGGGAGTTTCAAATGAAACAGTGTTTTGTGATTGGTTGACAGTTACGGCTAGAAGTGTATATAAGGAGGGCTGCTGCCCGTATTTCTTTGCTGAAGTCTCACCCTATATTAAAGAGCTGTTGTCACTTGCTTGCTTGTGCCTCTCGTTATTCCCGCGCTATAACATTGGTGACAAAGGTGGGATAGAGGATAAAAGAAGCAGACCGAAAAAGGGCTTGAGTTCAGCCAGGGTGACGAAGCGGGCAACGGAAGACATGTTGCAATGTCTGCCTACGTACCGTCCAAGCCCTTCGATCCAACCCATGAGAAATGGGGATCGTATATGACGAGGTTCAAGTGTTCCCTCAAAGCCAGCGAGATGCAAGGTCTCTCCGCTAATCGGAAGAGAGCCCTATTCTTAAGCCACTGTGGGCCAGACGTATTCGAGATGGCTGAATCCCTCTGTGAGCCAACCCCAGTCCAGACTGTTCCCTGGGATGTGCTCCAAGCCACCCTCAAGAGCCACTACGCTCCTGTTCCATCTAAATTTGTACAGCGCTATGCATTTTGGCAACGTGTACAAAAAGAAGGTGAACCAATCAGCCCGTACATGGCAAGCCTCCGCAAAGCCGCCACGCATTGCGACCATCGAGACCGGGATGACGCGCTACTCGAACAACTGATATGTGGCGTACGAGACACAAGACTACAGAGAAGGCTTCTCACAAAGCCAGATCTAACCCTAGTGGGTGCTCTAGACAAAGCCAGAGCACATGAAGCTTCCATGAAGGCTGCCGAGATGCTGCAACGGCCAGCAGCAACGAAAGACACCCCCAAATCCACGCCGGTTCACCGGGAGGAAGCAAGAACCAGCACCAAGGAAGAATCGGACAAGGACATTTTCCATATGGAGAAAAGGAAAAACGAACAAAAAAGCTGCCGAAGAAATTGCTCTAGCTGTGGTGGAGCTCACGAGAGACAATTTTGCAAATACCGAGACGCCGTTTGCAGGCGTTGTGAAAAGAAGGGTCACTTGGCGAGATTCTGTAGAGCTATAATTCCAAGAAGCTACAGCTCACGTGACCAAAACGGCCAACCAGAATCGGCTCGTTCAAAGCAGCCAATCAAAGATGGCGGCACAAAAAACCGCCACGAAAATCTAAAGCGGGAAGCTTTCAGCACAAACATCGACCATGCCAGCACATCGGTGGAAGAGAAGGTCTACATGAAAGTAGAGATTGAAGGGAGGCCCTGCGAGATGGAAATCGACACCGGGTCTGCCCTGTCAATTATGTCCTGGGCGACCCTGAAGACCATCATTCCCAGCTTCAAGAAAGCCCAACTGACACGGCAAAGAGTTCGTCTACTCAACTACCAGAGGAACAGAGTTCCAGTGGAAGGCGTCGGCACATTCCGAGTCACCTACGGCAACATCCAGAAGGAACTACCCCTGACAATTATGAGCCAGCCGCTACCAAGTCTTCTAGGCCTAGCGTGGTTCCGAGCTCTAGGCATGGGTTTCACGGGCGTTCACTGTCTGAACAAACCATCCCTGAAAGAAAGTCTCCTGCACGAGTTCCAGGATGTCTTCGGAGAGGAGCTAGGCAAGTACGTGGGGACCCCTATTTCATATAATTTAGACCCCAATGTGACTCAGGTCAGGCTAAAGGCAAGACGGGTGCCACTTGCCTTAAAACCAAAAATTGATGCGGAATTGGACAAATTAATTAAGCAAGGGGTGTTGGTTCCGGTTGATCACGCCAAATGGGAGACCCCAATAGTTACCCCAGTAAAGGCAGATGGGTCTTTAAGAATTTGCGCTGACTACAAGTGCACGATAAACAAGGCGTTGCAGCAGAGTGCCTATCCCGTGCCAATAGTGCATCATCTACTACACTCCCTGAGGCCCGGCAAAATATTTGCTAAATTAGACTTGGCGCAAGCATATCAACAATTGCCAGTTGATGATGCCACTGCTGAAGCGCAAACGATCGTGACCCACCGGGGTGCTTTTAAATGCACCAGGCTGCAATTCGGTGTCAGCGTTGCCCCGGGGTTATTCCAAAGCACCATGGAGCGCCTGTTACGAGCTAGGCAAGTACGTGGGGGTGGTGCCGTATTTTGATGACATCCTAATCAGCGCGATGAACGAAGCTCAACTGGGTGATAGAGTCAGGCAGGTTCTCACGAAATTTAGAGAAGTGGGACTTAGACTTAAAAAGAAGAAATGCATGATTGTTGTCCCCTCTGTAGACTTCCTGGGGTATAGGGTCGATGGAACAGGCATCCACCCCACCAAAAGCAAAGTGAGAGCCATTAGAAACGCTCCCACCCCTAAGTCAAAAACAGAGTTTCAAGCTTTTCTGGGGCTATTCAATTTTTATTCTATGTTCCTTAGGGATAAGTCTACCATAGCTGAACCCTTGCACAAATTGCTTGGGAAAAACCTTCCTTGGGTATGGGGCAAGGTTGAATCAACTGCATTTAATGCTGTAAAGAGACTTTTGTCAGAGGACAGTTTCCTCATACAGTACAACACTGAACTGCCGTTAGTACTCGTTTGCGACGCATCCCCGTTTGGAGTTGGCGCCGTCCTGAGCCATAGACTGCCGAATGGCTTAGAGGCGCCTATAGCGTACTACTCTTGAACCCTGTCCAGCACAGAGAGAGATTATAGTCAGCTGGACAGGGAGGCTTTAGCCGCTGTTGTGGGAATAAAAAAGTTCCATGACTATCTTTTTGGCCAGACATTTGAACTGATTACTGACCACAGGCCTTTGTTGGGACTCTTGGTGGGGGACAGGCCTACTCCTATTGCCCTGTCTCCTCGAATGACCAGGTGGGCAATTTTCCGGTCTGCCTACTCGTACCAGCTGATCCACAGACCCGGTCGAACTCTGGGCCATGCTGACGCCCTCAGCCGCTGCCTCCTTCCTGACTTACTGGAAGACCCTACACCTGAGGTTCCTGTTCTTTTGATTGATGTACTGACTTTGGGCCCTATCTCATCCTGCGAGGTAGCAAGGGCATCTACCAAGGACACGGTCATTCGCACTGTGATGGGCTGGGTCATGAGGGGATGGCCAACCAAGGTGACAGTGAGGAATTTTTACCTTTTTTTAACAAAAAGAATGATTTGTCGATGCAAGGGGGGTGTCTATTGTGGGGTGATAGGGTGGTTATTCCATCACGATTGCGAACTCGGGTCTTGGAGTTATTACATGAAGGACATCCTGGTATCGTTCGAATGAAGGGGCTAGCTAGAAGTTATGTCTGGTGGCCTAACTTAGATAATGATGTCACAGAGTGGGTTGGGAAATGCAGGCCCTGCCAGGAATCCCACCCAGATCCCCCGGTAGCACCCGTCCGAGAGTGGGAGAAACCAAAAGTGCCATGGGGGAGGATCCATATTGATTTTGCAGGACCCTTCCATGGGCAAACTTTCTTAAATGTTGTTGATGCATTTTCAAAATGGTTGGAAATAATTTTAATGCTATCCACGACAGCTGAGGTGGTTATTAAGACCCTCAGAAAACTCTTTGCAACTCATGGCCTACCAGATACCCTAGTGTCAGATAACGGGCCGCAATTTACAGCAACGCAATTTGAGGGCTATTTAGCCGAATTAGGAATTAGGCATGCATTATCGGCTCCTTTTCACCCGGCTTCGAATGGCCTTGTAGAGAGATTTGTTAGAATGGCCAAAGAAGCACTATCCCAGTTGGATGCAGGAGACTGGCAGGCCAGAATAGACCAATTCTTGGCAGTACAACATCCACCCCATGCACGGCCCCAGGGCGCAGCCCTGCAGAGTTACTAATGGGCAGAAAGCTGAGATGTGTCTTAGATAGACTGCATCCCAATTACTCCCATGAAAGCTTCAAGGGGGAAGGAGTAGGACTACGACAATTCCAAATTGGGGCCCCGGTGTTCACCAGAAACTATGCCAATGGGCCGCTTTGGGTAGCAGGAACAATTACAGGGGTCACAGGTCCAAAATCATACACGGTGGATGTAGGACAAAACAAAATTTGGAAACGGCACATAGATCAGTTAAGAAAACGGTTAGATGACGAGGTCTATGTAAATCCGCAAATAACTGAGTCTGACTATCACAGTTTTTCCAAAACAGCTACCTCAAGCCCGAGTAAACAGGAATACTTATCTGACAAATCCTGGCTCCAGCGCTGCCCTGACGAGTCGACACTCCCAGCTAGGGAAAACCACGCCTCCGAAGAAATCCAGGAGATTCCATTGGTGGAGCCAGGAGAGACAGAAGGTCCCTCTGACCAGCTCGATGCCTCCCCAAAGACTGAACTGCGCAGGTCAACCCGAGCGAGAACACGCCCTGGTCACCTGCGAGATTTCATTTGTAAATATGTAAATAGATAATGTAAGTGCCTTCTGGGAATGGAGGGGTGTTATGTATGTATCTATTTTGAGCGGGAGTTTCAAATGAAACAGTGTTTTGTGATTGGTTGACAGTTACTGCTAGAAGTGGATATAAGGAGGGCTGCTGCCCGTATTTCTTTGCTGAAGTCTCACCCTATATTAAAGAGCTGTTGTCACTTGCTTGTTTGTGCCTCTCGTTATTCCCGCGCTATAACAAGTAGCTTATAAGCAGGTAAAGCATATGTTCTGTAACTGAATTATGACCCTCTCTCATTTATGATTTTGCTATAACAAATATCAAATAGTTTACTGTTAAATTGTTCATTCCACTAAGGTTAAGACAGTTGTGGGATTCAAGTAATTTAACAACTGGTTTTCTTCCCTAATGATTTTTTCCAACAATCACTTTGCCAAACTGCTCAGAAAGTTAACAACCGGTTCTCCCAAAGTGGTGCGAACTGGCTGAATCCCACCATTGGGTTAAGATTAATACCACCAATCATAATTTCACTCTCCATGCCAATAAACTGCACTAGAGAATAATCAATTTATTCCCCATGCTATGTCACATGAACATATTAGAATTAAAAGTGTGAAATTCTGTTTTTCTACAGCTGAGGGGCTAAACTATTTTATCTTTGGCTGCATTTCTTCCAAAAAGTGCCATGACAGAAATAACACATTGTTATTTGCAGATATAATTCAGATCTTGCTCACCTTTTTCTATATGTGATATGCATAGGTGACCTTAGCTGGCCATGGAGTCTCCCTAACTCACAGTATGTAAATGATGAATAAGTGACAATACAATAAAAGACAAAGTTATTTGAGAGTTTAACTGCATATTTCAGTAGAAGCCACATCTTAATCTATCACTTCCTATTGTCATCACCCGACATACTCCAAATATTGATTTCTTTTTATGCAATACTGTTGCAATTAGAATTGCATAGACATATCTAGTTATTGCAGTCCAGTTCAATATATAGCAATAGCAATAGCACTTGACTTATATACCACTTCATAGTGCTTTACAGCCCTCTCTAAGCAGTTTACAGAGTCAGCATATTGTCCCCAACAATTTGGGTCCTCATTTTATTGACCTCAGAAGGATGGAAGGCTGAGTCAAACCTTGAGCCTGGTGAGATTCAATCTTCCAACGCAGCTGGCTGTCAGTAGAAGCAGCGTGCAATACTGCATTCTAACCATTGTGCCACTGTCACCATGCAGTTGGAAACATTAATCAATATGTATAAAATTTCATTTAAATTGTTAAATTAATACAATTAATTAAACCAGGAATACAAAGCCAGAGAGGATAAGCCACGGTGGCACAGTGGTTAGAGTGCAGTACTGCAGGCTACTTCTGCTGATCACCAGCTGCCAGCAGTTTGGCAGATCGAATCCCACCAGGCTTAAGGTTGACTCAGCCTTTCATCCTTCTGAGGTCAGTAAAATGAGGACCCAGATTGTTGGGGATAATATGCTGACTCTGTAAACTGCTTAGCGAGGCCTGTAAAGCAAAATGAAGCTGTATATAAGTCTAAGTGCTATTGCTATTGCTATAAACAGAAAAAATGGAGTTAGTATTGCCTTGGTTGGCAGTATGGGTGGGCAAACATCATGTGACTGCTGGATTTATTTCTAATGGACTTATTTCTGCTGGACTTATTTCAACATTTGGCAAGAGCCAGATATAAAATAGATTTATGTAAGAACAGGCTAAACCTGAGCAGACTCTCAATCAATATGCAATTCTAGAATCAGAGTTTAAAATTCTTTCATATAAAAGTCCAACCAGGTTTTCTTTAGTTCATCAATGTAATTCTTCTCTTCCCCTTCCCCAAAGGTATAGGGTCATTTCACTGTTGTAACCAAATAGAGATACTTCCAAGTTTAACGTAGCCCTAGATTAGGTACCATCTTTCTCCTCATCTTTGACATTCTGCCTAGCTCTTTGCTGCTGTTTGCTCTTATTTCTTGCCCTTTTTCTCATCTTTGTTTACCTGACAATTGCACATTTTAGTTTATTTTATTTTTATTTATTGTATTTATTTTTATATTTTCTTTCACTTTAAGTGCATTTGAATAATTGTACTTAGTCAGATGGGAAAAGAGCTGATCCTTTATATAGTTACTATGTCTCTCTTTCACCAGCTCTATTCTTTGGCATGTAGTTATGCTATTTTTTTCTATTCCAAAAGTGTATATAGTAAAAATACATGTCACAGAATGGGGATTCATTAATAAGGTGCAATAGGTGCTCTTCCAAGTCCATATTTCTGGATTTCAATATTTGTATAATTGGTTGGAAACAGAAGATAATATTGAACTTACAGAATCTCTCACCATAGGCTGCTGGAAATTTGAGCTTTTAGAAATTTAAGTGAAATTCTGAATATATTTTTGGAGAAAGTTAAGATGCAACACTCTTCATGAATCTTGATTTTGTCATGGTTAAGGTACTTGTACAACCAATGAATCTATAGACTAGAGAGTACTCTCCCAGAAAAAATAATTCATTATGGCAATTCATAGATGAAACATTAGGTAAATTTGATCCAGCGGAGAAGGAATTGCCCAGCCAAGAAAACTGAATGTATATTCACAACCATAATAATATGCACATGATAATGGATCCCCTTGTTCCAGACAGAAAATATTGATACAGATGAACACAGTTGGAAGGGACCTTGTAGGTCATCTAGTCCAACCCCCCCCCACCCAGCAGACCCTATACCATTTTTGACAGATGGCAGTCCAGTCACTTCTTGAAAGCTTCCAGTGATGAAGCTCCCACAACTTCTGAAGGCAAGCTGTTCCATTGGTTGACTGTTCTCGCTGTCAGAAAATTTCTCCTTATTTCTAGGTTGAATCTCCCCTTGTTCAGTTTCAATCCATTATTCCTTGTCTGGCCTTCAGGTGCTTTGGAAAATAGCTTGACTCCCTCCTCTCTGTGGCAGCACCTCAAATATTGAAACACTCCATCATATCTCCCCTGGTCCTTCTCTTCACTAGACTAGCCATGCCCAGTTCCTGCAACTGCTCATTGTATGTTTTAGCCTTCAGTCCCCTAATCATTTTGGTTGTTTCTTCTCTGCACTCTTTCTAGAGTCTCCACATCTTTTTTATAATGTGGTGACCAAAACTGGATACAGTATTTTAGGTGTGGTCTTACTAAGGCTTTATAGAGTGGTATTAGTACCTCACTTGATCTTGATTGTATCCCTCTGTTAATGCAATTTAGGATTGCATTGGCTTTTTTGACTACTGCTGCACACTGTTAGCTCATATTTATTTGGTTGTCCACTAAGACTCCAAGATCCCTCTCACACAGTTACTGCTATTAACCCTGGTTTCACCCAGTCTGTACGTGTACTTTTGGTTTTTCTTGCCTAAGTGTAAGACTTTACTTTTCTTTACATTGAATTTTATTTTGTTAGATAGGGCCCAGTGTTCACATCTGTTAAGATCCATCTGGATCTTGAGCCTATCATCTAGGGTGTTGGCTATTCCTGCCAGTTTAGTATCATCTGCAAATTTAATAAGTTCCCCTTCTGTTCCCTCATCTAAGTCATTTATGAAGATATTGAAGAGTACTGGGCTTAGGACAGAACCTTGTGGTACCCAATTGCTTCCTTCCTTCCATGTAGATGTAGTACCATTAAGGACCATGTAGATGTAGTACCATTAAGGACTACTTGTTGAGTATGGTTTGTCATCCAGTTAGGAATCCATCTGATGGTGATGCTATCTATCCCACTTTTTTCTAGCTTACCAAGACATAGGTTGTAGTCTACTTTGTCAAATGACTTGTTGAAGTCTAAGTATATTGGACAAGCTATTGGGAAAGAACTGAGGTGAAATATAAATGTCATTGGTCTTTATATGATTTATGAAATCAATATAACATCCAGTTACAGATTTGTCTACAGTCAAAAGGAAATAATATGCACATTATTGGTACTTGGGCATTCAGAACAAGAACTAAGGCAAGCTAATGTTGCCAAAGCATAAATAAATGAACTAAAACAATATGGAGTGGATTGCTTCACATCAGAGGTGCATGAGATCATCTACTGCAGATAAGAAAAACCTAGAAGAAGCAGAATGACATAATTATTAATAAAAGAATGTCAGAATTAATGCTTGGGTAAGTATTTCCTAAAGATAACATTATTTGAGTCCAAAGCAAGCCAATTAATATTACAGTAATCCTAGCTGCAACTACTTCAATAGCAACTTTAAATTCCTGGTTGACATCAGATACCCCAAAAATGATATACTATTTATAGCAGACTAGAATAATAAAACTGGGACTAACTGAAAAAGTGGAAAAAAACTGAAAAAGGTTTCCCCCCCATGCCATCACTCTGCTAAACACCAATTCCCACAACACTTATCTTGTGCCTGTCAAAGCATGTAGTAGGATTCTATTACTATTATCATTCTCATCTTTCCAGTTACCTATTTCTTTAGCATCTTATGACTCTCACTTTGTTGTCTGTATCTTATGATCTATGTTGATTGCTTTTATTTAGTATTTTATCACTATCACTGAGTTTTGTATCTTATAATTAGCATGATTGTATAATGATTATGTTCATGATTTATCACTTGTTGCTTGTTTGTACACTGAGAGCTTATGCACCAGAGACAAATTCCTCGTGTGTCCAATCACACTTGGCCAATAAAGAATTCTATTCTATTCCAAAACAATACCTGGATTAATGAAGCAAGAGACAGATAAATAAGAGTTTTGCCAAGAAAATTCATTGTTTATAGTAAACACATGCCTCCAACAACCTAAAAGACAATTCTACACCTGAATATCACAAGATGAATAACACCAAAATTGAATTGACTGTCTATACTGATCTGTGACCAAAATAAAGATTTGACTATACAGTCTGCAAGCAAAGATGTCAAAACTTTATACAGTTAGTACAATCAAAACCTTATGATTTAGATCATAAACTTCTTGCCAAATTACAACTTAAACTAAACCAGAAAGCTATAATTTGAGCAATAATGAGTGAAAATTTATAAATAGAGGGTCTCTGGAGAAAAATGGATTGAAATTGTGACAGCACTACAGAAGAAATAAACAAAAACATCAATTGAAAAAAGGAAGAGATGGCTGTCTGCTTGACATATTGAGAAACAGAAGCAAGAAGGAAGAGGCACACACAAATATTGCCCAACTAAACACTGATCTCCAGTTAAGAGCAAGAAGAGACAAGGAGATATATTTAAATAAAAAGAGGATATAGAGAAGAAACCTATGTTGAAGACATGAATCTTGGTGGGTCAAAATCCATCCATCCAAACTGTTAAAAAAAAAAGACCCCATGAAAGAGGAGGTGGAGGGTTGGGTTTTTTTGGGGGGGGTATTTATATGCCGCCCTTCTCCGGAGACTCAGGCTTACAATGTGTTAAGCAATAGCCTTCATACTTTTATATATATTTATACAAAGTCAGCTTATTGTCCCCACAAACCGGGTCCTCATTTTACCTACCTTAGAAAGGATGGAAGGCTGAGTCAACCTTGAGCCTGGTGAGAATTGAACTCGCAGTAATTGCAGGCAGCTGGAAGCTAAATACTACTTTTAACAGTAGCACTGTATGTAAAGGACTACTATATTGCTACAGAAATGCATGAAATCAAAGAGGAAAACCTCCTAGAATGCATATTAGTCAATATAAAAGGAAAAAAAAGAATGGCCATAGGTGTACACTACAGGCCACCCAATCAAGCAGAAAAAATAGATGTCCTTTTTGCTAACCAACTAACAAATATATAACACACTACAATAGTAATGGGGGACTTCAGTTACACTGACATCAATAAGAAGATTAATTCTGCACCAAGTGAGAAATCAAATAGGTTCCTAACCAACCTAGCTGACAACTTTGTTGTCCAAAAGGTAGAGGAGGGAACTAGAGGGATAGTCATACCAGATTTAATACTTACAAACAGAGAAAAAGTGATAGAGGGAGTTGAAACTGCAGGTACCTTGGGTGAGAGTGACCATGTCATACTAGAATTCAACATAATGCAAACACAAGCAATAGAACATAATGATACCAGAATCTTATATTTTAAAAGAGCTGATTTTAACAAACTCAGAAAGAACTTGGGAAAGATTCCTTGGATGAAAATCGGTCCACTAAAGAAAGAAGACAGCAAGGAAGTAACCGGCAGCAGAGAGAAAGCAGGGCTGCTCAACTCATTCTTTGCATTGGTCTTCATGCAAAAAGAAACTATAGCCCAATCTCCCAAAAACGTAACTGTAAAAGACAGACTAGAAATAAAAGTTAAAATAAGCAAAAAAAAGTAAGAGAACACCTGTCTGATCTTGATGAATACAAATCACCGGGACCTGATGGAGCTGCCAGATGTCATATCTCAGAACCACTGTACCACATCTTTCAAAAAATCCTGCAGCACCAGGGAACTATATGCCCTATACTTCTCTGAAACCTGGTTAAATGAATCAATTGAAGATAGCGGCCTGCGTATCCCAGGGTTCAGATTCAATGATCAGACAGAATTGCAGAAACAACTGGTAAAAAGAAAGGAGGAGGCTTATGCTTATATATCAACAACAGCTGGTCTCAGGATATAACTATAATATATAAATTCTGTGACGAAAACCTAGAGACATTAATTATCAACTGCAAACCATACTATTCACCTTGTGAATTTTCCTCATTTCTTCTAATTGCTGTTTATGTCCCACCACAAGCCTGTGTAAACAAGGCATTACGAACTCTAGCTGACCAAATTATGGAGGTTATTTTGGGAGAGCTAAACAAGGCAAACTTAAGGAAAGAGCTACCAAAATACTTTCAGCATGTCAATTGTCCCACTAGAGGCAAGAATACTTTAGATCATTGCTACACAACACTAAAAGATGCTTATCGGTCCTTATCACGAGCAGCTGTGGGACACTCTGATCATTGCATGATTCCCCTTGTACCTGCTTACAGGCAAAGACTTAAAACCACTAAACCAACAATTAAATCAATGAAGGCCTGGACGGAGGAGGCAAAATAAAAGGTACAGGCCTGCCTTGACTACACTGATTGGAATGTTTTTCAAAGTACCTCTGCAGACTTAGATGAACTCACAGAGACTGTAACATCATATGTCAGCTTCTGTGAAGACCCATGTGTACCCACCAGGAACTTGCAAATATACAGTAACAACAAACCTTGGTTCACAGCTAAACTTAAGCAGCTACATCATTCCAAAGAGGAAGCCTACAGAAAAGGTGATAAAATGGTGTACAATCAGGCCAGAAATGTATTAACAAGGGAGATCAGAGCAGCAAAAAGAAGCTACTCTAAAAAGCTAAGAAATCAGTTCTCAACAAATGAACCAGTAAACATGTGGAAAACTCTTAAAAATATCACCGGCTATGGCAAACCTCCTTCCCAGGCTGAAGGAAATCAGCAACTGGCAGATGACCTGAACATGTTTTACTGCAGGTTTGAAAGGAAACTACAGTCACCTATCTCCACAACCCCCATTTCAGACACACCAACAACAGCCAAGCCTCCTACAACTGACCCCGTCCCATTGGGTTCACAACCCCTAGTGATCACAGAAAAGGAAGTGCAAGACCTATTTCACAGACAAAAGCCAGGAAAAGTTCCAGGCCCAGACAAGATAACTCCTTCTTGCTTAAAAGACTGTGCTGATCAATTGGCTCCCATATTCACCCGTATCTTCAATAAATCACTTATGTTTTCAATAAAACATGTGCTATGTTCCTTCTTGCTTCAGACGCTCTACTATCATCCTAGTGCCAAAGAAGCCCACCATCAAGGAACTGAATGGCTACAGACCAGTTGCTCTAACATCTGTAGTCATGAAAACCTTTGAAAGGCTAGTGCTGTCCCACTTGAAAACCATCACGGATCCGCTGTTAGACCCCTTGCAATTTGCATCCCGAGCAAATAGATCGACAGATGATGCTGTTAATATGGCTCTGCACTACATCCTACAACAGCTTGAATCTCCAAAGACCTATGCAAGGGTCCTCTTTGTAGACTTTAATTCACATTCAATACCATCATTCCAGATATTCTTCTAACTAAGCTAAACCAGCTACAGGTACCTGAACACACTTGCAAGTGGATCATAAACTTCCTAACAAACAGGAAGCAACAGGTGAAGCTAAGCAGAATTGCATCAGATATCTCTACAATTAGCACAGGGGGCTCCCAAGGCTGTGTGCTCTCCCCACTTCTCTTCTCTCTGTATACCAATGATTGCATCTCTAACGATCCATCTGTTAAACTACTGAAGTTCGCAGATGACACAACAGTGATCAGTCTCATTTGAGACAATGATGAATCCGCATACAGACGGGAGGCTGAAGAACTAGCCTTGTGGTGTGACCGGAACAATCTGGAACTGAACACACTCAAAACCATAGAAATGGTGGTAGACTTTAGGAGAAACCCTTCCATAATTCCACCTCTCACAATACTAGATAACACAGTATCAACAATAGAGACCTTCAAATTTCTAGGTTCTATCATATCACAAGATCTAAAATTGACAGTTAACATCAAAAACGTCATCAAAAAAGCACAACAAAGAATGTTCTTTCTACACCAACTCAGAAAGCTCAAACTGCCCAAGGAGTTGTTGATCCAGTTCTACAGAGGAATTATTGAGTCTGTCATCTGCACCTCTATAACTGTCTGGTTTGGCTCTGCGACCCAACAAGACAGACACTAACTTCAGAGGATAATTAGAACTGCAGAAAAAACAATGGCTACCAACCTGCCTTCCATTGAGGATCTGTATACTGCACGAGTAAAAAAGAGGGCTGTGACAATATTTACAGACCCCTCACATCCTGGACATAAACTGTTTCAACTCCTACCTTCAAAACGATACTATAGAGCACTGCACACCAGAACAACTAGGCACAAGAACAGTTTTTTCCCAAATGCCATCACACTGCTAAACAAATAATTCCCTCAACACTATCAAACTATTTATTAAGTCTGCAGTACTATTAATCTTCTTATCATTCACCCCACCCATCTCCTTCCACTTATGACTGTAATTTTGTTGCTTGTATCGTTTGTCCCCTATAACTATCATTAAGCATTGTACCTTATGATTCTTGATGAACATATATTTTCTTTTATGTACACTGAGAGCATATGCACCAAGACAAATTCCTTGTGTGTCCAATCACACTTGGCCAATAAAAAATTCTGTTCTGTTCTGTTCTGTTCTGTTCTGTTCTGTTCGGTTCGGTTCGGTTCGGTTCGGTTCTATTCTATTCTATTCTATTCTATTCTATTCTATTCTATTCTATTCTATTCTATTCTATTCTATTCTATTCTATTCTATTCTATTCAGACCACATCTAGAGTACTGCATCCAGTTTTGGTCACCACACTACAAAAAAGATGTTGAGACTCTAGAAAGAGTGCAGAGAAGAGCAACTAAGATGATTAGGGGACTGGAGACTAAAATATATAATGAACAGTTGAAGGAACTGGGCATGGCTAGTCTAGTGAAGAGAAGGACCGGGGTGACATGATAGCAATGTTCCAATATTTGAGGTGCTGCCACAGAGAGGAAAGGGTCAATATACTTTCCAAGGAATCTGAAGGCCAGATAAGGAATAATGGATGGAAATTGATCAAGGAGAGATCCAACCTAGATATAAGAAGAAATTTTCTGACAGTGAGAACAATCAACCAGTGGAACAGCTTACTTTCATGGGAGCCTCATCACTGGAGGCTTTCAAGAAGAGATTGGACTGCCACTTGTCAGAAATGGTGTAGGGTCTCCTGCTTGGGTGGGGGTGTGTGGACTGGATGACCTACAAGGTCCCTTCCAAATCTGATAATCTGTTAAAACATGTTAAATCAACAAGAAAAAGAGCCATCCCAAATCAATAATATTTACAAAGGACTGATGACTACATTAAATGGGCAGTAAGTAGGCACTTGAGAAGGGATATGCCATGCAATTAAGTCATTCACAATTGGGACTGTGCTGGAATGGATCAAAGTATTGCAGTCTATTTATTCTTGAAGGTCCCAAAGGTACTTTTTCAAGAGGCAACTGGACTTTCTTGTTTCTCTTTGAAGACATTTTGCTTCTCATCCAAGAAGCTTCTTCGGTTCTGGAAGGCTTATATCAGCTCAGATTTCTTATTCTGGAAGGCTTATAATAGACTGGAAAACAGCACTTCTAAATCAACATTAGAAAGCATGTTGGTAGGGGACTTCCGGTTTGGCGTCGCGGTGAGACAATTGGGGAAATAACGGGCTCCGATGAGTCCCGTGAAAGCCCCGGCTGCTGAACCGCTGCCGATGGGTCTTCAGACCGAACCCATCTTGCAGGGACGTGGGAAGAAGAGGGGCACCTTGCATGACCGAGAGGAACAGGCAAGTTACTCAGAGGTCAAAGGGAACCCTCTGTGAGTCGGCGGCGGGGGGGTGGCAGCCATGGCAGCTGCCATGAAGGTGGGACAACTGGGCAAGAAAAGTGCTGGAGGAAAGCGGAGAAAAACGGAGCTCTTTGAAGTCGGGTGAATGACAACAGCCCAGGCTTGTAACAACGTTTGGAGCATTTTTAATAATTAGAAGACCTCTATACTAAAACAGCGGCTATGCAACAAAGGGACTTTGAAAAAAATTTAAAACTACAATTTTAAAGAGACAGAGACCCGAAAAACAACTAATTTTGGAACAGAACTAAGAGAATTAATCTGGAGATATGGTTAAAAGACTAAACACTTTAAAAATTTGAATTGGACCTTAAAAAGGAAAAAGATTTGATATGTTTTTAATTAGAAGAAGAAATAAATTGGATGGTTATATAACAATGAATAAAATGGAGTCTTGCATAACTAATGAGAAATGTGGATTATAGAGAGACACCATCTGGTGTAAAGAGGAACTTTTGTAACTTCCCTTTGTTATGGGTAAACTTTGAATTTTACAGATAAAAATTACTGAACTCTGTGGAGGAGGATTTTTCTTTCCTGTATGCAGGTGGTTTGATTATGGTGAAAAGAAATCTACTGTCAGGTATGCTTCCTTCATAGAAACTGAACGCAACCAAGCAAAGCTGAAACTAAGGATTTTACCCGCAAACCTGCATATACAAATCATCCCCTCCCATTGTCCATCGTAAATCATCCAATCCACAGGTCTTCTAGGGGTCAGGTGGAAGCACGTCTGCCCACATCATCAATCAGGAATGTCACGATGGTTGGCCCAATAACAGTGGTTTTGATTTCCCCTTCTAAGCATACTAGCCTCTAAGTAAGTTTCATTTTCATCCCCCCCATAGCCCACACACACCCTCCCCCTTTCTATGGCAGCCAAGCAGGAAGGCGGAGGCTGACATTCGGCCCGTCTGCAGCAGAGACGTTAGTCCTAAATAGGGAAAGAGAAAACAATAAAGAGAAACAATATAACACAGATATTAGGGTTTATCAGGATACTTGGTGTGAAACAATTGTACTTTCTTTGGTACCCGGACATCACGTTTGTTCACCCATTCAGCTTGCGATAACGGGAAATGTTTCCAGGCCACCAGATATTGCACCTTACCATGGTGCTTTCTAGAGTCCAGGATCTCTTTAACCTCAAAATGTTGCTCTCCTTTTATTAAAATGGGGACGGGTGCAGGGGCCTGACCTGGGCGCAAAGGAGAAAGGTGCTCTGGTTTTAACAAGCTAACATGAAACACAGGGTGGATCTGTCTCAAATTTTTTGTAGCTCCAACTTGACTGTGACTGCATTAATAAATCTAGTGATGGGGAATGGACCTACATACTTCGGCCCAAGCTTTTTAGATTTTTGAGAGGTCTGCAAATACTTGGTGGAAAGGTAAACCCTATCGCCCACTTTATAGACCTGTGGCAAACACCTTTTTTTGTCAGCTTGAGATTTATGGGCTTGGTGGGCCTCATCTAACGCTTTTTGAGTTACAGCCCAAGTACTTCTGAGTTGTTCAATCCACTCAATCAAAGAAGAATTCTGTGGGTCCCCCTGAGGCAGCTCGGGGATAGGAACAAAGTCTTGGCCCGATGCTACCTTAAATGGAGTGAACCCGGTGCTGCTATGAATGGAGTTATTATATGCCACCTCAGCGAATGGCAACAAATCTACCCAGTCGTCTTGTTGGTAATTTATGTAACACCTCAGGTACTGTTCTAGCATGCCATTGGTTCTTTCACAAGCCCCATTCATCTGGGGGTGGTGGGCGGAGCTTAAGCCCTGGGCGGAGCCTATCAACTTTAGAAATTCCTTCCAAAATTTGGACGTAAATTCTACACCTCTGTCAGAAATTATCCATTTAGGAGCTCCATGCAATCGGTAAACATGTCGAATGAACAATTTTGCAAGGGTTTTAGCTGAAGGGATTTTGGAACAAGGGATGAAGTGTACTTGTTTGGGAAATAAGTCCATCACTACCCAAATGACTGTGCACCCCTCACTCTCTGGTAAGTCAACAATAAAATCCATGGATATCTCCTTCCACGGGGTGCTCGGTCTTGCCACACTTTGAAGTAAATCCGTTCTCAGGGCTTCACGTAATTTTTGAAGCAAATCGCCCGAAAGAGCCGGATCGGTCCTCATTTGTGCTCTAGTAGTTACTGGCGCTGCTAGTTGTGTCGAAGGGATGATAGGACGCACCACCTCCGTCTTTGTGCTGTTGTATTGAGGAAGTCTGGAGAGTGCATCTGCCATGAAATTCTTTCCTCCAGGAAGATATCGCAGGGTGAAATTAAACCGGTTGAAGTGTTGGGCCCAACAAACTTGTTTTAGTGATAGTTTACGCGGGGTCTTCAACGCTTCTAGATTTTTATGGTCAGTCCAGACCTCGAACGGATGTTTAGCCCCCTCCAGAAAATGTCTCCATGTTAACAAAGCCCAGTGCACTGCAAAAGCTTCTTTCTCCCATATGGCCCATCTCCTTTCGGTTTCGGACAGTTTCTGAGATGTGTAAGCACAGGGTTGCAAATTCCCTTCGGCATTCTTTTGCAGAAGAATTGCCCCGACGGCCACTTCGCTGACATCCGCCTGTACTACAAAAGGTTCTTCCCTGTTCGGGTGTTTGAGAACTGGTTCAGCAGCAAACAGCCGTTTCAACTTTTCAAATGTACTTGGCACTCCATAGTCCATTCAAGAGGCCGGGAGGGTTTTGGTTTTAATTCCCCCTTTGTCTTTAGAAGATTGGTTATGGGTAGTGCGATTTTGGCGAATGAGGGGATAAATTGTCTATAAAAGTTAGCAAATCCCAGAAAACTCTGCAGTTGCTTGCGGGTGCGTGGCGCGGCCCATTCCATTACTGCCTTGACTTTTCCAGGATCCATCTCTATTCCCTCATGCGATATGCGATACCCCAGGTAGTCAATTTTGCTTTGGTGGAACTCACACTTAGAAAGTTTGGCATATAGTTCAGCAGCCCTGAGTTTTTTCAGGACAGTTCGCACCAATTTGACATGATTGTTCATGTTCTCGGAGTAGATAAGAATGTCACCCAAGTAGACCAGCACCCCTTTGTATAGGTGCTCATGCAGTACTTCATTGATCAATTGCATGAACACAGCAGGGGCTCCCTGTAGTCCAAAAGGGAGCACCCTAAATTGGAAACATCCCAAGGGGCAATTGAATGCTGTTTTCTATTCATTTCCTTCTTTGATTCTCACTTGATAGTAGGCCTCTCGTAAGTCCAGTTTGGTGAAAACTTTCCCCTTCCCTAACTGGGCTAACATGTCTTTCATAAGTGGTAAGGGGTAAACGTTTTCCACAGAAATAGCATTTAGGTTCTGCTAGTCAACTACGAGCCTAAAAGAACCATCCTTCTTTTCTCGGAACATTACTGGTGCCGGCAACCTGGGTCGGACTGGTTGTATAAAACCCCGCTCTAAATTCTTATCAATGAAATTTTGGAGTTCCTCCAGTTCTCGCGGGGTCATGGAGTATATTTTGGGCTTAGGGAGATTCACCCCGGGCAGAATTTCAATGGTACAGTTCGTAGTTCTATGGGGGGGGGTAGTGTATCTGAAGCCTTTTCGCTAAAAACTTCACAAAGATCCCAGTACTCTTTTGGAATCTTTTCCTCCCCCTCAATGTGACCAATGGCCACTTCTGCCTTTTCGGGTTTTGTCCCATCCTCCAGGGGGATTTCTTTCTTTCCTCGTCCGGGATTTTTGGTGCGAAAGCGCAAAACCCCCGTCTTCCAATTAACCCGTGGGTTCGATCTACAGAGCCAGGGTAGTCCAAATATGAGGGGCCGTTCCATGCCAGGGGCCACAATGAACCTGAGGGTCTCTATGTGATTCCCCAACTGCATCTCAATCGTTTCAGTCGCAAAGGTGGCTGGATCCCCTCCCACAATCGATCCGTCCAGTTGACAGAATGCAATGGGTCTTTTTAATGTTTTAAGTCTTAGGCCCATTTTCTCCACCACTTTCAGGCTGATTATGCACCTAGTGCACCCAGACTCTAATAATGCTAATACCTGCGCCTGTGTCCCTGTGGACAGTACCCTTAGTTCTATGGGGATGAGCATAGGGTTCTCGGTATGACTCACCAGGTCGCTGGAGTCGGAGTCCGTTCCGCTGTCCTCGGCAGTGGTCGGAGTTCCCAGCTCACCCTGGTTACGGGGAGCGAACTCAACGACTTCTCCTTCCAGAGCGGTTGCGCGAGCTTTCGTGGGCACTTTGTCGGCCTTCTTAGGAGCCGGGGCGGGAGACCTTGGCATTGGTTTAGAGAAGCACTCGGCAGCCCAATGGCCTTCTTTTCCACACTTGAAACATGTGAAGGGCTTCGATTTGGGTTTGAATTCCGCTCTCCCCGCGGCCGTCTTTGGCGGTCCTTTACGATAAGTAGAGGATGACGGGTCTCTCGCACCGCTTCCTCGGAGTCGGCTTCGGGCCAGCTCGATTTCCACATCTTCAGCCGCTATATACGAACACTGCAAGTCTTCGGGGACCCCCTGGGCTCCGCAGTCTTTGTATATTTCTTCATTTAGCCCATCTTTGAAACTCTCTAATAAGGCCGCTTCTGACCATCCTGTCATGTAAGGTGCCAGCTCACGAAACTCTTGGGTATATTCTGCCACTGACCTGCGGCCCTGCTGGATACCCTACATTCTGAGCCTCGCCTTCTGCTCAGCTAGGTGGTCTTCAAACCGCCTTCTAAGGGCCATCATAAACTGATTGTAATTTCTCAGCAGGGGGGAGTTGTTATTGTGGAGGACCACCATCCAATTAGCTGCTACTCCTTCTAGCATGTTCGTGACGCATCTCACTCGGGATGCATCTGATGACTAATCTTCCCCCCAATCTTGCATGTGGTTCCAGACTTGGGTCAGGAAAAGCCCCAGGTTTTTTGGGTTTCCATCATATTTTCCAGTCAGGGGGGGGATTTTTGGTTTTTTCCGTTGGCGGGGGGGGGGACCGGCAAGGCTGGGGCCCCTTGGGCTGCTGCATCTCTCACTTGGCCCTCAGAGGTTTGAACCATTTCTCCTCTAGCTTCTTCTTCTTCTCCCCCCCCCACACTCTCTCTCTTGGCTCTTCCCTGGGGTAAACTCTTCCCTTCCCCACAGGGAGCCCATAAGACTCACAGTTTTTCCAGCTTTCTTCAACATCATAAATGAGCTGTAATGCTTGTGCCATCATGAGGCTTTCTTTTTGCTTCTGCATCCACACAGCTTCCTCCCGGCAGGGTCTGGAGCTGGTTACTCCCCAGGGGGTCCTCCCCTGTTCCGGCAACCTTCCCACTCCTACCAACCATCTAGCAGCATCAGCTTCCTCCCTCAGCTGCAATTCTTCCATTCGTTTGGCTGTCTCCCATTCTGTTTGAAGTGAGGTCATGGTCGAGCCATATGCTCCCATCTGTTCCTCTTCAGACTCCTGGTCAGACATAATTTTGGGTTCAGCCCCCTTGGTGTTTATCTGGGATGGCTGGAAAATTGAGTTTCAGCTTAATGTCAGGTATGCTTCCTTCAAAAACCAGGAAAGGAAAGACCAGACTCCATTATTGTGAAAAATCTGTACTTTTACTGGCATAGAAACTGAACGCAACCAAGCAAAGCTGAAACTAAGGATTTTACCCGCGAACCTGCAAATACAAATCATCCCCTCCCATTGTCCATCGTAAATCATCCCATCCACAGGTCTTCTAGGGGTCAGGTGGAAGCACGTCTGCCCGCATCATTAATCAGGAATGTCATGACGGTTGGCCTGATAACAGTGGTTTCGATTTCCCCTTCTAAGCATACTAGCCTCTAAGTAAGTTTCAATTTCGCCCCCCCCATAGCCCACACACCCCCTCCCCCTTTCTATGGCAGCCAAGCAGGAAGGCGGAGGCTGACATCTACAATGGAACTCCTACAGTTGAAATAATAATAATTTAAATATTGGCGCAGGAATAGAAGAAGGATTAAGCACAGCCTCAAAAGAAAAAGATTCAATACATCATATCCGGAATAAAAAAAGAATTAACTTGATTTATGGAGAACAAAATTAAAAATTTGGAAAATGGAAGGAAATATATGTTTGCAGGCGAGGAAATGAAGATAATGTGATTAAAAATAAAACAAAGTAAAGAGAGATTGTAATAATAAAATAATAAAAATTTTATTTATAAAAATAATTTTTTTATAAAAATTAAGAAAGTTAAAAAAATTAATTAATACATGTAAAGATATGCTTGATGCAAGAACTATGTTTTAATGTTAAAATGTTAAGGAAAAGAATAAGGATAAATATGATTAATTGAAAATGTTAAAAAGAATTTATAAATATAGTTAAAGGTATGTTTTAAGCAAGAACCATGTCTCAATGTTAAAATATTATGAATGTCATGAAAAGGGATACAGAAAAATAAGATTATGTGAAAAAGCAATGCATAGATGGATGGAAACAACAAAGAAAGATTTAAGTAGAGATTGATAGTTAAACCAACTATGACTATGCTGTGTTTAACAGCCAAAAGTTACAATATGCTGTGTTGAACAGCCAAACAAAATGAATATGCTGTGTAACAGCCAAAACAAAACTGAATATGCTGTGTAATGGCCAAAAAGACCCCAAAATGAATAGGCTGTGTTTAACAGCCAAAAAATGGAATATGCTGTGTAACGGCCAAAAAAATAGAAATTAATATGCTGTGCTTAAGAGCCAAACAAGAAAGGGCATGCTGTGTAACAGCCAAAAAAATAATAAAAGGATATGCTGTGTTCAACAGCCAAAATAAATGGTTATGCTGTGTTTAACATTAAGAAATAAAAATGATTGGTTTAACAACAAAGATAAAGACAATAACGTTGGGTTTCTTTAGGAAAATATAAAATGAGGTGGGATAATTAAAGTGAGGATGTGTATGTTGAGAGAGAGAGATAGGATAAAATGAATAAGTTAGGTTTAATAATAGAAATAAAGAGTATAAATTTTGAGTTTAATAGCTAGAAATAAAATGGGAATTTGAAATTAAATATTTTTGGAATGTTTAATATAATTGTATGATTTATATTGTTTAAATGTATCCATCTAAGCAAATGAAAGAGAAAAATGGATTGATCATTGGTTAGGATTTAAGATTTAAGTAACAGGTTTTTGGGGATAATGGCATAGTTAGACAGATTTGAGGGAAATACTTGTTTAAAACATTTAGTTCTGTTAATTGAAAAATAAGATTTGTTAATGATTTGCTTTAATATGTGACTGGAGCAAAAGCTTCGTTTTGAAAAGATGTGTTTTATGTTTTTGTTTTAAAAATAAAAAAAATATTTAAAAAAAGAAAAGAAAAGAAAACATGTTGGTAGATTAGTAGCACTGTGGGACTGGAAGGTGGACAGTGCCAATCATTCTTGAACTTAGGAACCAGTGGGTGGTTGATGCTGGCAATGGGCCAAGCAACACAGCAAATCTAATCTAAGTCTAAGTTCTTGGTCTTCATACAAATTGTTAACAGGGAAATGAAGTGGCCTTATAAACACAATTTTTAAAAAAGGTTATCCAAAGGTTTTGCCATTTGCACAGTTGAAAGCTTTTATATAATTAATGAAGCAAAAAGAAATATTTTTGGAAGTCTCATTATCCATTGGATGTTAGCAATGCAATCATGGATGTCACTATATATCTGGCCGATTTCATTCCATGAAAGGTAGTTTGCAAAATCCTGAGCATGAATTTCATATCAAGCAAAATAACTACAGTTATTCAATAATATGAACATTCATTAGCATTGCCCCCTTTTGACATTGGAATTGGAATATAAATTGATTTTTCCAATACCTTAATCATTTCCTTTGTATCTCTCAATCCCTCAGTGTGTTGCTGGTGGGATATCATTTTTGTCACATCCCCTTTACATTTGCATTATTATTTTCATGGCCTGATTTTGGTATCCTAATTCTTTGTGCATACTTTGTTTGATTGGCACAGTCTGGTATCCCACTTGTGAGCAATCAGAAGATCTTGCCACAGTTCTGCGACTCTTTTGTATCCCAAGGGCCTTGTCATGTCACTAAATATAGAATTTACTCTGCAAGCTTTGCTCACCTGTAAAAATTCACTGCATCTGGAACTGCTAACAAAATCCTTTTCTAACATTTTCTTTTTTGCCTTCCTTACATAGTGTTATTTAAACATTCAGACAGAAGTTTTATAGACCTGGCAAATACATGTTCAGGGGAATATTTGACAGAATGTATTTGTCATAATTTCTTGAAAACATCAAGAATTTGAATCATATTAACATCAATTAAAAAACAAACTAAATAGCATGGAGCAAATTGGATGCACCTGCCACATTAGAATAAGTTTGCTAGGAAAACTGTAGATGAAATCAGTGTAGCCACAAGCACATGGCATAATGAGCTAGGATGAAATATTCATATAGTTACAAGCACAAGATTCCAATATTAAGCATAGAATTTTTTCCTATGGTAACCCAAAATCAGGATGGTAGCATTTTTTCCAGTTAAATTGCTTCTGATATTTTGCCAATATAAGCTAGCACTTGAGGGATCATTTCATCCAGTGGTTTCAAAAATTTTTACTACCGGTTCTGTGGGTGTGGCTTGGTGGGCATGGCTTGGTGGGCATGGCAGGGGAAGGATACTGTAAAATCTCCATTCTGTTCCCAATCCAGGGGAAGGTTACTGCAAAATCCCCATTTCCTCCCAATCAGCTGGAACTTGGAAGGCAGAGAATAGATGGGGGCGGGGCCAGTCAGAATTTTTACTACCGGTTCTCTAAACTACTCAGAATTTCTGCTACTGGTTCTCCAGAACTGGTCAGAACCTGCTGAAATCCACCTCTGGTGGGATTGGCCCATCCCACCCATGCTAGAAGAGGAGGGATGCTAGACGCCCCATCAGTCCGATTATTCCAGCTAGTGGAGTCCTTCTCTGAGAGAAGGGCCTTCTCTGCCATTGCACCTGCCCTCTGAAACAACTTGCCCTCCAATGTGAGGTTGGCCCCAATGCTCCTGATCTTTCATAAGGGCTTAAAGATCTGGCTCTGCCAGTAGGCCTGGGGCTCCAATGGGGTAACATCACAGTGGAAATGGTTGATCAAGTAACAACATCATTTCCTATTTTGCCATATGTCGGTTCACAAAAATACGATGTCAGAAAATGTGTTCATTAAAATGTAAATTTATTTATTTTATTTATTTTATTTTATTTTGAATTTTTATACCGCCCTTCTCCCTGGGGACTCAGGGCGGTGTACAGCCAAATAAAAACACACAATACAAACATTAAGAACAGTTTAAAACAAATATCTCAATTGGCCCAAGATTTAAAAAAGAACAACCCAATTTAAAATCATTTAAAAGGATCATTTAAAAGGATTCGCTTAGGCCAGCCCGGCTTGTTGGAAAAGGAAAGTTTTAAGGGCACAGCGGAAGGCACGGAGGTCTTGGATTCTCCTTATCTCTGGGGGCAGCTGATTCCAGAGGGTAGGAGCCCCCACAGAGAAGGCCCTCCCCCTGGGGGTCACCAGCCTACATTGCTTGGCTGATGGCACCCCGAGGAGGCCCTCTCTGTGGGAGAGCACGGGTCGATGGGAGGTCATCGGTGGCAGAAGGCGGTCTCAAAGATAACTAGGTCCTATGCCATGGAGTGCTTTAAAGGTGGTAACCAACACCTTGAAGCGCACCCGGAAGACCACTGGGAGCCAGTGCAGCTCACGCAGGAGCGGTGTTATGCGGGAGCGCCATGCAGCTCCCGTAATTACCTGCGCGGCCGCATTCTGGACCAGTTGGGTGCTCCTCAAGGGGAGCCCCATGTAGAGAGCGTTGCAGTAGTCCAGGCGAGTGGTGACGAGGGCATGAGTGACTGTGCACACGGAATCCCGATCAAGAAAGGGGCGCAACTGGCAAATCAGGCGAACCTGACAAAAGGTCCCCCTGGCTACAGCCGTCAGATGTTTCTCCAAGAACAGCTGTATATCCAGGAGGACTCCCAGATTGCGCGCCCTCTCCACGGGGACCAAAGACTCATCCCCGATAGTCAGTGATGGAGTCAGCTGACTATATCGGGATCCCGGGAACCACAGCCACTCAGTCTTGGAAGGGTTAAGCTTGAGCTTGTTCCTCCCCATCCAGATCCATACAGCCTCCAGGCACTGGGACATCACTTCAAGGGCATCGCTGGGGTGGTCTGGGGTGGAGATGTACAGCTGGGTGTCATCAGCGTACTGGTGGTATCTCATCTCAAAACCACGGATGATCTCACCCAGCGGCTTCATATAAATGTTGAGCAAAAGGGATGAGAGGACCAACCCTTGTGGCACTCCACAAATGAGAGGCCTCGAGGTCGACCTCTGCCCCCTATCAACACAAACTGCGACCGATCGGAGAGAAAGGAGGAGAACCACCATAGCATGGTGCCCCCCATCCCCAACTCTTCCAACCAGTGCAGCATGATACCATAGTCGATGGTATCAAAAGCTGCTGAGAGATCTAATAGGACCAGAACAGAGGAACAACCCCTGTCCCAAGCCCTCCAGAGATCATCAACCAACACGACCAATGCCGTTTCTGTGCTGTGACCAGGCCTGAAACCCGACTGGAATGGATCTAGATAGGACATTTCCTCCAGGAATTGTGGGAACTGTCATGTGACCACACTCTCAACAACCTTCGCCACAAAGCAAAGGTTGGAGACAGGACGGTAGTTAGCCAATACTGCTGGGTCCAGGGAGGGCTTCTTGAGGAGAGGCCTCACCACCGCCTCTTTCAAGGCAGTGGGGAAGTGAACCTCACTCAATGAAGTGTTGATAATTCCCTGAAGCCAGCCTCGTGTAACCTCCCAGGAAGCCAGTACTAACCAGGAGGGACACAGGTCCAGTAAACATGTGGCTGCATTAAGTCTCCCCAAAATCCTGTCCACGTCATCCGGAGTCACAGAGTCAAACTCTTCCCAGATAATGCTCTCAAGATTATTCCTCGCCATCCTGCCCGGATCTACCCAGTCAGAGTCCAAATCCCGTCGGATCTGAGCGATTTTGTCATACAGATATCATCTGAAATCCTCAACCCTGCCCTTCAGGGGGTCCTCCAGCGCTCCCAGTTGAAGCAGGGAGCGGGTCACCCTGAACAGGGCCGCCCGGCGATTCTCTGATGATGCAATAAGAGTGGAAAAGTAGTTAGACTTTGCCGCTTTTATCGCCACTAGGTAGGTCTTAATATGCGACCTTACCAGTGTTCAATCAGATTCGGTGAGACTGGCCCTCCAACCGCTCTCCAGGCGTCTTTTCCAGCGCTTCATCTCCCTCAGCTCCTCAGTAAACCAAGGAGTCGCGTGGGATCGTCACCGGGTCAGAGGCAGCAAAGGCACGACTCGATCTAAGGCCCGCTAGCAGCCCGATCCCAGGCCGCCACCAGGTCCCCGACCGAGTCATGTGCTAGAACTTCAGGAAATGGCCCAAGCTCCATCTGGAATCTATCACAATCCATCAGGCGTCTGGGGCGGACCCATCTTGTGGGCTCCGCCTCCCTGCGGCGGGGTGTAGCAGTTCGAAGATCTAGGTGAAGGAGTGAGTGGTCAGACCATGACAAGGGTTCCATGTCTATATCCCCTATGACAAGACCACTCAACCACTAGCCAGAGACAAAAATCAAGTCCAGAGTGTGACCCCCCTGTGGATGGGACCATGAACTAACTGGGTCAGGTCCATGGCCCTCATGGAAGCCATGAACTCCTGAGCCATCTCAGATGTCTCACCAACGGATGGCAGATTGAAATCACCCATGACCTGGGCATATCAACTGCCACCGTGGCTATCACATTGAGTAGCTCGGGCAGGGCCATTGCCATGTGAAATGTGAAAATATTAATACAAATAGTAAAATTCAGAAAACAGATAGGATAGTTTTGCCAACTGAGTCTGGATGTTCTATGCTAAGTGGAATTATGAGCTTTTGCAAGCAACTCCTAAATGAAAATGTAATATAAGACAATCATAAATATCTAAAAATTCCATTGGACAGGAGATTCACTTCCTCTGAGTCTCTTAATAATAGGGCCCCTCAAGCTCAAACCCATGGACTGGTAACAGTCTGTGGCCTGTGAGGAACCACACAACCAGCACAGCTGGAGCTGAGCAGTTGGCAAGTCAGCGAAACCAAAACCATCCCCCCCCCCCGGGGTTGTGGAAAAATTGTCTTCTACGAAACTGCTCCTGGTGTCAAAAAGTTGGGGGCTACTGCCTTAGTACTTAGAAATGTCTATTGAACCACAGTCTTGATCAGTAAATTTGTGCTAGAAGTGCTTTTGTTATGGCACAGAGGAACATAATGTTAACTGTTATTTGCACGCTTGATTCTGAATTAATTAGGAATCAAATTTACTTTAAAAGGTCTTTGAAGATGAAAGGATTGAAGGACTTCTACAACTGCAACCATAAATTCTTATTGACCTTAAATAGTGTAAACTCCCATTCTTTAAATGACAAACCCTAAGATAAGCTTACTGCTTTGGAGGAATTGAAGAAGAATTTTGCAGTCAATGGATTAGTCCATAAACTTCATTGGAATAAATCCCATTGATCCTGACAATATCCATTATAGATTTCAGGGAAATAATAATATCAGGTCAGCGTGAATGATGAAATACAATTTTTTTTTGCTACTGGTTCTGTGGGCATGGCTTGGTGGGCATGGCTTGGTGGGGGGGAATCATGTGACTGGGTGGGTGTGGCCAACTTTTTTTTTTTTTACTTTTTAAAGCATTTTTACTATCTATTTGCCCAAACCGGTAGTTAAAAAATGCTTTAAAAAAGTTTTTAAGAAAGGTTCTGATGATTGTGTGGCACAGCTAATTGACAATCAACTTTTTTGCGCAGGAAATGTAGTTCTAGCCTGACTTTACTGCAGCCAGCAGTCTTTACTAAAAGAACCTATCACTTCAGCCAAATGGAGTCAAAGGTCTTTTTTTTTCTAAAAGACTGGCCTGGGCCAGATCTGACAGTTTGATTGACTAATCATGTGTTTCTTGATAGTACCATCATCATCATCATGGGAAGATCCAGGGGTAAAATCCTACTGGTTCGAACTGGTTTGGGTGAACCGGTAGGGATGATTGGCATTGGCCCCTACTTGCCTGGTCGCCCGCTCAACAGGCGCGCTAGGGCTGCCTTGTCTGCCATCTCCATGTGCTGTGCTTGGAAGGGGCCACCGCTGCCGCTCTCGCCACCCTCCCTCCCTGCCTGGCTGCAGACATCCATCTGCCCTCCCGGACCACTGCTGCGGTGCCGCCGTTTGCTTTCTTCCTTCTCCCACTGCAAAACAAAGGCAAACGGTGGTGGTGGTGCTTCGGGAGAGCAGGTGGATGTATTTATTATAGTTGTCAGCTGCAGACGTCTGCCTGCCCTCCTGCAGCACCACCGCAGTGAACAAAACAACCCCATTGTGCCACGCCTCCTCCTGCAGCCAAGCATGCTCAGCCATGCATGCCCTTTCCTCAAATGGGCTGTGCATGGGACGCTTGGAGAGAGAGAGAGAGCAAGAGACATCTCCAACCTCTGTTTTTTTGTGTGTGTGAGCGAGGGAGCGAGGGAGCGATCTGAAGCTGAGGCACCCAAACTTCTGGCAGTGGTGGGGGCAGCTTCTGAGCAGCCCTGAGTCAACTAGCTCCACCTGACCTACTCCCTGAGTCTCCTGCCCCCTCCCCCCGTGGCAGGGTCTGCGGGACAACAGAGCATCTCATTTTTCCCACAGCACGGCGTACGCTTGCTACCTCTGCTTGTCTGCTTGCAAGCAGCGATCTTCTCTGCTTTTCTCGGAACACTGGTGCAGGCACCATGCATCGTTTGTCGGGGCTGAGTAGGGAAGCTGCTGTCATGCCACTTCCCCTCACTTCCCTGAGCACAGAGCTGAGTCTATGCGCTTCCTTGCCATGCTGGCCACCAGCAAAGAGCTGCACGGCATGGCCAACAGCTGCTTAATGCCCCATGTGCAGCATCGCCCAGCCACTGGTGGGGAGGGAGCAGCCAGCCCAGCTTGGGCTTGGGCTGGCTGGTTGGAGCAGCACTGCAGCTGAGGCGCCCGTGCCAACATTCACTGGCAAGCACAACTTTAGTTGAGCCATTCAAGCAGCCACTGCAGGGCCAGCCACCTGGCGCAAAACCTTGTGGTTTTTCTCCCCCTCAGCTTCATCCTCCCTGCTCAAACAGTGGTGGGGCAGGAATGACTCCCACTCCCAAGAGAAGCAGAGAAGATCACTGCTTGCAAGTAGACAAGCAGAGGTAGCAAGCATACACTGTGCTGTGGGAAAAATGAGAGGCCCTGTTGTCCTGCAGAGCTTGCTGCTGCTTGAGTGGGGGGGGGGAGAATGGCGAGACTCAGAGAATAGGTCAGGTAGAGCTGGCTGACTCAGGGCTGCTCAGAAGCCATCCCCGCCATTGCCAGAAGTTTGGGTGCCTCGGCTTCAGATCACTCCCTCCCTCCCACTCTCTCTCTCACACAAAAACAGAGGTTGGAGAGCCCTCTTGCTCTCTCTCTCTCCAAGCATCCCATGCACAGCCCATTTGAGGAAAGGGCATGCATGGCTGGGCCTGCTTGGGTGCAGGAGGAGGCCTGGGTGGAAGGTGGCCTTTTCTGCAGCATCCCCCTCCCCTCTTTCGATTGCCCTGCAAGGGGCGGATTCTGCCTTTGCAGAAATGGGGTGGGTGGTTTGTGTAGAGGATTGGCAGAGGGGGGGGGATGGAGAGTGGGGCAAGAGAAGACTCCGAGGTTTGCTTGGGCAGTCAAGCCAGAGGGAAACTCAAATCATTGGGGGCTTCAGAAGGGCAGAATGTGCTTCAGAATGTGCAGCTCCTGGCTCTAACAGTGAGTGACATTAGTGACATCAAGTTGGCCATGCCCACCAAGCTACACCTACCAAGCCACGCCCACAGAACTGGTAGAGAAAATTTTTGGATTTCACCAATGGGAAGATCATAGATAATGTTGCTAAAATGTCCTTTTCATTCCAGGTGTAAATCAGGGATCGAAGTAAATTGTACTGAATCATGGAGAATATTAATGCATTGAGAAAGAGCTGGGTTTATAGAAAGTGAAATTAATAAGCAAAAATGATTCCAAACATGCAACATACTAAGTGACACAGGATATAATAATCCATTACAGTCTGATTTCTTAAATGGCCCAACTATCTAATAAATATTCCAAATCATCAAATCTATAAAAAGTGGAGGGCGGGGGGAGATAAGAAATCCAAGAGTTACATTTAAATATTATAATCTCCTTTTTTTGTTTTTCATTTTTTTCATACTTCTTTCTTTGTGAAGTTTTTTTTTCAATGTTATACAGGTAATCTTTGACTTAAAACAATTCATTTAGTGACTGAAGTTACAACAGCACTGAAAAAAGCAACTTATGACTGTTTTTCACTCTTACAACTGTTGCAGCATCCCCATGGTCACATGATTAAAATTCAGACACTTACAAACTGACTGATATTTATGATAGTTGCAATATCTGTGGTTCATGTGATCACCCATTGTGACCTTTTGACAAGAAAAGTCATCGGGGAAACCAGATTCACTTGACTAAGTGAACAACTGCAATGATTCAGTTAAAAACTGTGGAAAGAAAGACCATAATATGAGACAAAACTCATCTACATTAGGGGGTAGGATAGGGAAGTTACTCTTTTCTTCAGTTACAAGCCCAGACCCAGTGATTCAAAAATACTATGAAAAACTATATGATCAAGAGTCATGACAGGTCATAGGAGCATATAATACAATCTGTAGTTTGGATCTGTCTCCTAGTGGCAGATAGTCAAAGGACATAATACAGGAGACAACATGCCAGAGAATATAGATCAGTTCCTGTTTTCCTGCTGAAGTGGACGGAACATCAGACACCTCCCAGATATTATTCCCAATCTTCGTGTCTGGATCTGGATCTGATTTTGAGATATCCCAATGTACAAAAGAGTTAAAAGAGACCATATCAAAATTTTGGCAGTAAATGGAATGGACAGTATGATTCTGAGAAATGGTGGCATGGTTTTATGAAAATAAAACTACATTTCCCTCAAAAGCTACAGAGGATCCAAATTTTTATCTATGGTTTTTTTGGGGTTCATTAAAGGGAAATAAATGCCAGCTCAATTAAATATAATGTATTGTGGTCCACTCTTCACATTCACATTTTATGTTACTTAACATAAAGATGTGAATCTATTGGCAGCTATTTTGAAAATGGGCTTCATTTGGTTTAGATGTGGTAGATTATGGCCTCCTAGGTTAAATAAAATCTCTTAAAAGTGATGGATATAATTCTAAGGTCTGCACTTGCAAATGATAACCATTACAATTTTTGATAAACAGGGATTAGTAATGGACTGAATATAGATTAGTCATTCTTGAAACTATGCCATACAACCCTCTTTCAAGATAGATTTTTCTGTCCAAGAACCAAATTCATCACATTAATGAATTTTTCTATTTTGCCTAGTTCAACAAGAAAGATCTCTTTCATGAATAATTCTAAACACTGTTCCAAGGTGATTGATTACAGGGGTTATGAACTAAAGAAATGATTTCTTCAGTATGCAAGTATAATATAAGACAATAGACAACACACTAGTGCATGTCAGTGCAAAACAATAATTGCAATTAGATACCATGTCAGAATCTACCTGGTATAAGTTTTAGCTAAAATATTACGATTATCCTGCAATGGAGTTTAACTTGTGCAGTGTAATTCTAATGGATTTTCTGTACAATAGAAAATAAACTGCCTCCTGTCCAGATGCTCATTACTATTTGAATTCAAATACAAATTTGTACTTGGTCTTTTTTGAGTGTAGATCTCAGGCTGCTGGATCAAATGAACAATGAACTAGTCCTTTATTCTAGTTCTTTATTCAACTATTCATTCACCATTTAAATTCTTAGCTTGCATTATCAAAATTAGTCTACATTTGTGTAGATTTAAATTCCCATAACTTCTAGTCTGCCTGGCCCAGCAAACTTTGACAATGTTTTATAGGCTAATATCATGTCACTTCTTGAGAATAAAACAAAGATGATGATGAACTTAAAAAATAATTGCTTTCATTTCCCCAAAGTATGCTTTTTGAAATAACAAGATATTGCAAAGCCAGATTAATCAAGGAATCTAATCTACACCTGGCTGACCCCCCCCCTCTCTCTCCCTCTCTCCCTCCCTTCCTCCTTCTCCCCCCCTCTCCCTCCCTCTCAAGTGGAAGAAGTGAAGGACAGGTTGAAGTGTAATCTTTTTTGACTGCAATATTTGAGATTGGAAGTTTGTTTTCTGAGTTTGTGGGTTAGTTTCCAAATGTTTTGTTAAAGGCTAGGTAACATCTTCAGCAGAATTTCAATGTTGGTGTACTGCTTATAAGGGCTTTGTGTGGTCAGTAGATCTTGTGATGGAAGGGTCACGTCAGGTGAAGGTCTAGTGATGGGTCTTGTGAGGGGTCAGGTGTGGGTCATGTCAGGTGGAGATCTTGTGAGGGGTCATGTGCGAGTGACATCAGGTGAAGATCTTGTGATTGTGTTTTGTGAGGAGGATTAGGTGTGAGTCACATCAGGTGAGGGTCTTCTTGATTTGAATTCTCAGGGGTTCATAGGCTGGTTGTAGGTCACTGTGTCTGTTGATGGAATTGCTTGTGGTGTGCCAGGTTTCAATAAACTCATGAGCATGGCATTCCACAAGTAATTCCATCAACAGACACATCTACCTTCAACCAGCCTATGAACCCTTGAGAATTCAAATCAACCACACCACCAAACAGTGACAGCACAAACCTTCAACAAGCTTAACCTCCCACAACTAGCACTTCACCTCCCAATGAACCTCACCTCTCCATCACAAGATCCTCACCTGACCCCCATCAAAAGACCAATAAGACCTGCACCTGACATGACCCACACCTGACTCCTCACAAGACCCATCACAAGACCTTCACTTGATATGACCCTCCCATCATAAGACCTACTGACTCCATGAAGCCCTTATAAGCAGAAGAACACAAACACTGACATTCTCTAAATTCTGCTGAAGATGTTACCTAGCTCGGTAACAAAAAGTTCAGAAACATAAGCACATGGGCAGACCACAACCCAATAACAATGACATGGAAGGGGCAGAGGAAAAGTATGAGATGGTCATTGAATCAAAAATTATTAAACGAAAATAATTTTCAACAGTATATGGAAAAAGAATTGACTTTTTTCTTTAAAGAAAATAGAAAAGAGGATACGTGATTACAAAATGTATGAGATACCAGTAAAGCATATACGAGAGGACTGACAATGACATATTTAGGAAAATGGAACAAATAGGTTAGACAAACACAAAAGAAACTGGAAGAGGAGTTTAAAGAAGTTAGAGATGGAACTACAAAAAAATCCACAGAATAAAAAGATTAAGAACCTGATGGATTTGCAAAAACACAAATTGAATTTAATGGAAAATGAAGAATTGGCAAATAAAATAAAATCAACAAAACAATTTTTTTTGAAAATACAAATAAACCAGGACAGTGGCTGGCATATAAAATGAAAAAGGAGAGAGAAAAGAAGTTAATAACCAACTATTAGACCAAGATGGAAATATATGTTACCAAAATAAGGAAAAGAAAAAAAAGTTGAGAAATTTTACAAAAGATTAGTTGCAGTTGATTAGTTGCAGAGAAAAGAGACAGTTGTAGAGGAAAAGATAGAACAATATATAAAAAAAGCTGAAATATCTAAGATCTCAGAAAATTTTTAAAAAACATTAGAAGAAAGAATATCAATGATGGAATTACTGGAAGGAATTAAAAGACAAAAGAAATGGTAAAAGACCAGGACCGGCTGGATTACCAGCAAAGTTATATAAAATGTTACAAGATGTAAAGTAATGTAATGTTACAGGTATTTAATGACTTATTACTAGAAGCTAAGATTCCGGATTTGTGGATGGAGGCATATATAACTCTGATACCAACAGAAGAGTCAGACCTACAAGAAATAAAGAATTATAGACCAATTTCTTTATTAAATGCGGAATACAAAACTTTTGGCTGAATTATGGCTGAAAGATTGAAGAGATTATTAAATGAATTTATACATCCAGATCAGAATGGCTTTTTACCTAAAAGACAAATTAGAGACAATATGCAAACAATATTGAATACATTGGCATATTATGAAGCACATTCAGAGAAGCAAATGGGGTTGTTATTTTTAGATGCAGAAAAAGCGTTTGATAATGTGAATTGGCAATTTATAATAACACAGCTAAAAAAGATGGATTTTGGGGATAGGTTTATAAATATAGTCAAAACTATATACAAAGGCCAATCGGCAAAGATGATTGCAAATGGTGAAATGACAGAAAAAGTGGATATTAGAAAAGGAACTAGACAAGGATGTCCATTATCTCCATTATTATTTATATTGACACTAGAGATTTTAAACAGAAAGATAAGACAGGATAAGGAAATAAAAGGAATGAAAATCAAAAAAGAATGCAAATTGCAAGCATTTGTGGATGATTTAGTGTTTATTATGGAAGATCCTATAGAAACAGGTTCAAAGCTACTTGAACAAATAGAGGAATATGGAGAAGTAGTGGGACTAAAAATTAATAAGGATGAAACAAAAATTTTAGTTAAAAATATGAGAGAAAAATTTAAAAAATGGTGGAGAAATTAGATACTCAAATAGTGAAGAAAGTGAAATACAATTAACAATGGCAACAGCAAATATAGAAAATTTATACAAAATGTTTTATAGATGGCATATGACACCAGGAAGATTAGCAAAAATGTTTAAAGATAAATCAGCTAAGTGTTGGAAATGTCATCAATCGCCAGGATCATACTATCATATGTAGTGGTCGTGTAAGGAAGCAAAAAATTATTGGGTTAAAATACAAACATGAATAGAGGGAATGTTACACCAGTGTATGGAGTTAAGACCAGAGACATTTTTGGGGGGTATTCTACCGGAGAAATATAGTAAAGAAGATACATAAATAACAGTGGCTAGAATAGTATTTACACAAAACTGGAAAGTAAAAAAAATCCCATCAGAAGGAGAGATAATAAAGAAAATTTTAAAATGTGCAGAAATGAATACATTAACATTAAGAATAAAAGATAAAGAGGAATTGGTGTATTTCAAGACATGGGGATGTTTTTATGACTGGTTAGAAAAGGAATATGAATAAAAGATTAGAGATTAACAAATTGGATAGAACAAAAGTAAAAGTAAATGAGAAAAAAGACAAAAAAGGAATAGAAATCCAGGTGACACCTGAGTAAATGAAAAAGGGGGAAGGAGGGGGGGAAACAGAAAAAGTGTTAATATATAAATGTACACTAATGATGACATGTGAAATCAGCAAAATAGAAAATACATTAAAAGGAAAATGTATGTTAATAGAGAATTGGGGTTCCTTGAATACCATCTTGAAAATATATTAATTGGATCTTCCGGCGGCTCTGCGAGCTTGGAAGGCGCCTGAATGAGAGCGCCCGCTTCGCGGTTCTGTAAAAACCCCCGAATGGCAGTCCAACGCCGTCGGGAGGTTTGAAAAACCTTTCCCCGGGCAAAAGAGAAAAGCAAGAGCCAGCTGGTGGGGGTAGAACTCGCCAAAGCCCCCCAGAAGGATTTCTGTGGGGGTGGAAGGTTTGAGTTCCCCAAAAACTAGCCAATTGCTCTGGACCGGAAACGTCTCTGCTTCTGCAGAGCCACAAGCCACGACCGCATCTGCTGGATTTTTTATACATCTAAATTCTTTTTAACAACAAGAGCAGACGGGATCAGCCAGGAGGACTTTAATTGCAAGTATTTGACTTAACTTTTCCTTATTTGTGGATTGCCTCCTTCAGAAGTTACAAATTAACTGCAAACAAAATGGTGATTGAGGCTTGAGTGGCTGAGAAAGTGAAAGTGATCTGAGCACCGGTACAGCATCAAATGACTTTTTAAAATTTTCTTGTATTAAAGACTTGCTAGAAGGAGGACTTTTCTAAGATTTGTTTGCTGGAATTTAAGAAAAGATTTGGACTATTTGGCTGCTTTTTAATTAAAAGGAAACTTTAAGAATACAGGAAGAAGGAAAGAAAGTAAAAAAAAAAAAGAAGGAGGGAAAAGATAAACTCCCCTCAAAATGGCTACAAAACTTCCCTCAGTTAAAACAGTCCCAGCAAAAGCTACATCTAGTGCTGGAAGTTCTCCAGCTCATGTTCCTAAAGTACAGGAGACACAGACTTTAACAATTGAAATGATACAACAGGTTATTCAAGGAGCTTTGAGTACTACAGAGAATAAACTTACAGCTAGAATTCAAACTGTAGCAGATGATCTCACTGCTGTGATAGACACTAAAATCCAAACAGTTACAGAAGAATTGGCAGCACGCAATGTGGATATTAGAGAAGATATACTTTTTGCATTTCAGGGGCTAGCTGCTCAAGCTGAAAGTCTTGATTGTAAGATAGAAGAGGTTAAGGAAACTACTGAAATTATGAGCAGCAAGCTGGATACAGCTCAGCAGAGAATAGAGAGATCAGAGATGGACTTGATTCTTTTACAATATAGAGAAATGGAGTTTGCAGTGAGAATCAGAGGGGTGAAAGAAGATAAAAAAGAAAACTTGAAGGAGAAGATGGGAGCAGCACTGGCACAGGTGCTGGGGATACCAAAAGGTGAGGTGATGTGGCAAATGGATAAAATTTTTAGAGTTAATTCCTGGATGGCCAGGCAAAGAAAATTACCTAGAGATATAGTAATATATTTTACTACAAGATATGTGCGTAATGAAGTGCTGCAAGCAACCTACAAAAAAAAGTTAGAAGTGGAAGGACAAGAGGTGATGACAATGAAGGAAATTCCCCCCAAAATGTTAAGAGCTAGAAGAGAATACTCTTTTTTGGTGGAGGAGTTGAAGAATCGTCAGCTACAATACAGATGGGATGTTCCAGCCGGTTTAGTGGTGAATTTCTCTGGAGAAAGATATAGGCTTAATACGGTTGATAAGGCAAGGGATTTCTACATAAATGTTTTAAAGGCTGGAAGGCCAAAATCTCCTGAAACTAAAGTTAAACAAACAGTTGAAATGAGACCACAGGAAGAATTGTTATCTATTGCCCAGGGGGTAATTTCAACAAGTCAAGAAGATCTTCTTCAAGTTCTGGTGGAAGTGAGTGAAGAACTACCTAGGGAGCAAAGAATGACCAGAGCGGCTGCAGCAAAACGCAAGGAGGAGCTAAAAATTCAGCATTTGATCGACTTAATTGGCAGTTTTTATTAAATTTAATTGAAAGAATGCAGTTTGGAGATACCTTTATACAATCAATAAAGGCAATATATCAGAAACAAACAGCACAAATAATAGTTAATGGAGGCTTAATTGATAATTTTTTAATAGAAAAAGGTACTCGGCAAGGATGTCCTTTGTCTCCATTATTATTTTATCATTGGAAATTCTGCTGAATAATATACGAGACTCAGAAGGAATAAAAGGAATTCAGATTAGGCAACATGAATATAAATTACGTGCATTTGCAGATGACCTGGTTGTTACCTTAACTCAACCATCACAATCTGTTAAAATATTAATGGATATAATTAAAGAGTATGGATTAATATCTGGCTTTAAAATAAATGCAGCCAAAACAAAGATAATAGCTAAAAATATGACTGTTAAACAAAAACAAGAGATGGAAAATCAAACAGGATTTGAAGTAGTTAAAAAGGTCAAGTATTTAGGTATAAATATCCTGACAACCAATTCAAAATTATATAATCAGAACTATGAATCACTGTGGCAAAAAATGCAATTAGAGATTAAGAATTGGCGAAAGTTACAATTGTCACTGTTAGGAAGGATAGCTGCCATAAAAATGAATTTTTTACCAAGGTTTTTGTTTCTTTTTCAAACAATTCCAATACTTAAAACTGACAAAATATTGAAAGAATGGCAAAAAGGTATAAATACTTTTGTTTGGGGAGGGAAAAAACCTCGAGTTAAACAGAGAATTATGCAGGATTCTCGAGAAAGAGGAGGACATAAATTGCCCAATTTAGGGCTTTATTATGAGGCAGCTATATTATCACTAGTTAGTGACTGGTTTAATTCAACAGAGGATAGGATATTAAATATTGAAGGGTATGGCCTGGTTTTTGGCTGGCACGCATATTTACTGTATGACAAAAAGGTAGATAATATTTTTAAAAGTCACATATTGAGAAGTTCCTTGTTACGTGTATGGAAAAAGTATAGTTATAAATGAAATGATAAAATTCCGATTTGGGCAGTACCCAGACATGCGATTGAAAATATAAATATAGAACAAAAGCAAGATGGGATTTCATATGAGCAACTTTTGGAGAAGGAAGGATATGGTTATCAACTAAAAACTATTCAGCAATTAAAAGATCAAGGAATAATTAAAACTTGGTATCAATATGGCCAGTTACAGGCCAGATGGAAAGAAGACCAAAAAAAGGGTATTTTGCAATATGAAGTGAACTTGATTAAGCAGATAAGAGACCAGAGCCAAATGCACATAAAAAGGTTATATAATGTATTACTGGAAATAGATTCTGAGACAGAATTAATTAAGGATTGCATGATAAAATGGGCACAAAATGTAGGGGAAACAATAACGTTGGACACATGGGAAACTATATGGGTTAGAAATGTAAAATTTACACAGGCTCAAAATTTAAGAGAAAACTTTTACAAAATGTTCTATAGATGGCATTTAGATCCAAAAAAATTAGCTTGTATGTATCTGAATATTCAGCCCAGATGCTGGAGATGTGGAAGTCAGGATGCCATGTATTATCATATATGGTGGACTTGTAAAAGAATTAAGGCGTTCTGGATAAAAATTTGGTGGATAATCCAAAATATATTAAAGAAAAAGATTAAATTTACATCACAGGTGTTTTTTGTTAGGAATTATAACAGATTGCACTGGATTAGAAATAAAGTTGATTTTAAATTTAATAACAGCAGCAAGACTACTGGTGGCACAGTATTGGAAGAAACAAGAAGTACCTACGATTCAAGAATGGACATTAAAAGTAGTGCACTTGGCAGAAATGGCAAAAATCTCCACATATCTTAAAGATTACTCGAATGAAAGATATATAAAGGAGTGGAGAAGATGGATAGACTATATTCAAAACAAACACCGGAATAAGAAATTTCAATTGGGAGTCCTCCTGGATAGGCAGCTGTCCTTGGAGGAACATCTGACAGCTGTAGCCAGGGGGACCTTTTGTCAGGTTCGCCTGATTCGCCAGTTGCGGCCCTTTCTTGATCGGGATTCCCTGTGCACAGTCACTCACGCCCTTGTCACTTCCCGCCTAGACTACTGTAATGCTCTCTACATGGGGCTCCCCTTGAAGAGCACCCGGAGGCTCCAACTGGTCCAAAATGCGGCCGCGCGGGTAGTGACGGGAGCAGTGTGGCGCTCCCACATAACACCGCTCCTGCGCGAGCTGCACTGGCTTCCGGTGGTCTTCCGGGTGCGCTTCAAGGTGTTGGTGATCACCTTTAAAGCGCTCCATGGCATAGGGCCTAGTTATCTCCGAGACCGCCTGCTGTCACCGATGACCTCCCATCGACCCGTGCGCTCCCACAGAGAGGGCCTCCTCAGGGTGCCATCAGCCAAACAATGTAGGCTGGTGACTCCCAGGGGGAGAGCCTTCTCTGTGGGGGCACCCACCCTCTGGAACCAGTTGCCCCCGGAGATTAGGAGAATTCATGACCTCAGTGCCTTCCGCCGTGCCCTAAAAACACATTTTTTCCAACAAGCCGGGCTGGCTTAAGAAGAAATTTTAAATATTTTTAATATTTTAATTGGTCTGTGAGTTTTAAATTTTGTAGCCAAATTATATATATATTTTAAATGTCTTAATATTTATATTTTATGTTTTTTATGTCTGGCTGTACACTGCCCTGAGTCCTCAGGGAGAAGGGCGGTATATAAATTGGAAATAAAATAAAAATAAATAAATAAAATTAGCTTATGAATGAAATATTTTTTAGAAATTGTTATATTATGTAGGACATTGTTGTTTTATTACTAGGAGTTAAAGATCAAGGTTAATAAGGATTTATTATATTGTTAGCTAATTATAGTTTTGAGTTTGTACATGTTGTACCCTGAGCTAATCCTGGGAAATCAAGGGAGGGAGGGGAAAGGGTTGGAGGGCAGGGAGCGGGATGGAGGGGGGGGAGAGGGAGGGTGAAGGGGGGATAGGGAGGGGGGAGGGGAGGGGAGAAAAATTTTTTGTATAATTTGTAAAACTTTTCAATTAAAAAAAAGAAAATATATTAATTGAAAATAAATACAACAATGGAGGGAATGGAGAGAGGAGTAGAGAGACAGATAGGAAAAGGGGAGAGAGGAGAGGGAGGGATAGAAGAAAGGGGAAAGGAGAGAAAGAAAAGAAGGGGAAATAAGAGTAAGAGAGAGGGTTAGAAAGGGAGGAAGTGTGGAGGAGTGGGGGAAAGGAAAAGGAAGGAGAAAAGGGGAAAGAGAGGAGGAAAGAAGAAAGTAGAAAAGGATAGAAGAAGGGAGGGAAGGGAAAGAGGGGAGAAGGAGAGGAAGGGTTGTTGGGAAATAAGGGAGATGGAATGGTAGAAGAACAACCTCGAGTATAACGATCTAATATGAAGGTTAAAAGATAATGTGTATGATAAGAGACTGTACATTTATGTATGTTTATGAGAAATAAAAATAAAAAACTTTTTTTAAAAGTTCAGAAACCAACTCACAAACTCGAAGAACAAACTTCCAATCCCATCCTACACCTGATCTACAGATATTTGCCACTATTGGACTGTAATATTTACTGTAATATGATCCATTATCTTAGCTTTCTATTGCACATTTTATTCTCTATGAACATTTTATGGAGACCAAATAAAGGGAGAGAATGTTTGAAAAATACTGGGGAGTCATATACATATTTAATTGATGCACATATTATTAATATTTTTTCTGGGGCGGACACAGGCCTATGATAATAATGAATCTTTTATTAGATATTGCCTGGTAATGAAGCAAGGTTTTCATATTTTCTGTGAGGGGAAAAAAACTAATAAATAGAAATATAGCTTATGATATATTTTGCTTGAGTTCAATTTTAAATGACAGTGGGTACACAAAAGGCTCTAAATTAAACAATCACAGAGGGAAGAAACATTTCAGAAAAAGATCTTGCAGGGGATTAAAATAAATAAAAATGGGTAGGGAGAAATAGATCTGGGATATCTGTAAAGAAACTTGCCAGATGCCAAGCAACCTTGCAAAGTAAACAATGCTTGCAAATATCTGATAAAATACCTTTCATTTATCACTTCCCACTGTATATGCTAAAAGGTGCAGAGTAGCTCAACAAAGACATTTGAATAGAATAGAATAACAGATTTGGAAGGGACTTTGTAGGTCATCTAGTCCAACCCCTATTCAAGCAGGAAACCCTATATCATTTCTGACAGATGGCTGTCCAGTCTCTTCTTGAAAACTTCCAGTGATGAAGCACGTACAACTTCTGAGGGCAAGCTGTTCCATTGGTTGATTGGAACCATTGTCATTGGAACCACTGTTCTCATTGTCAGAAAAATTCTCTTTATTTCTGGATGAATCTCTTCTTCATCAGTTTCCATCCACTATTCCTTGTCTGGCCTTCAAGTGCTTTGGAAAATAGGTTGAGCCCAGGGGTGAAATCCAGCAGGTTCTGACAGGTTCTGGAGAACCGGTAGCGGAAATTTTGAGCAGTTCGGAGAACTAGCAAATATCACCTCTGGCTGGTCCCGGAGTGGGGTGGGAATGGGGATTTTGCAGTATCCTTCCCCTGGAGTGGGGTGGGAATGGAGATTTTGCAATATCCTTCCTTTGCCAAGCCCACCAAGCCATGCCCACCAAGCCATGCCCACAGAACCGTAGTAAAAAAATTTAGATTTCACCACTGGTTGAGCCCCTCCTCTCTGTAACAACCCCTCAAATATTGGAACACTGCTATTTTGTCTCCCCTGGTCCTTCTCTTCACTAGACTAGCCATGCCCAGTTCCTACAACTGTTCTTCATATGTTTTAGCCTCCAGTCCCCTAATCATCTTGGTTGCTCTTCTCTGCACTCTTTCTAGAGTCTCAACATCTTTTTTATAGTATGAGGACCAAAACTGGATGCAGTATTTTAGGTGTGGTCTTCCTAAGGCTTTATAGAATGGTACTAGTACCTCACGTGATCTTTTTTTTTATAGACAAGTTTTATTGAAAAAAATTATTTTCATCATACATATTTATGAACAGCATGCTAACCAGGTCACATGTTATACATCTTATATAACTCTATATAATCAAAATCATCATCATTATAATATATCTTAATCTTTCCATTTTTTTCCAATATTTATCTCTTTTATGCATCCTTTATCACAAATTTTATAATTTTCCCCCATCTCTTCTTATTTCAACTTCTGCCATATTATTTTCTTTCTATCATTTTTTTTCCTTCTCAATTTTATTTTTAAATAACATCACTTTACGCCTTATGCTTCTTCTCTATTACAATCACTCCAATTGTTTACTTTCTTCCTTCATTTCTGGAAGTGTCTCTCTAATTTCTAGAGTCTCAACATCTTTTTTATAGTATGGGGACCAAAACTGGTTGCAGTATTTTAGGTACGGTCTTCCTAAGGCTTTATAGAGTGGTACTAGTACCTCACGGGATCTTGATTGAATCCCTCTGTTAACACAATTTAGGATTGCATTAGCTTTCTTGGTGACCGCCACACACTGCTAGCTCATATTTAACTGATTGCCCACCAAGACTGTAAGATCCCTCTCACAGTTACTGCTTTAAACCAGGTTTTACCCAATCTGTATGTGTACTTTTGATTTTTCTTGCCTAAGTGTAAGATATTTACTTTTCTGTACATTGAATTTAATTTTCCTAGATAAGGCCCATTGTTCAAGTCTGTCAAGATCCATCTGGATCTTGAGTCAATCATCTAGAGTGTTGGCTATTCCTGCTAGTTTACTATCACCTGCAAATTTAATAAGTTCCCCTTCTACTCCCTCATCTAAGTAGTTTATGAAGATATTGAAGAGTACTGGGCCGAAGATGGAACCTTGTGGTACCCCACATCTCCATGTAGACGTAGCACCGTTAAGGACCAGTCATTGAATACCGTTTGTCAGCCAGTTACAAATCCATCTGGTGGTAATGCTATTTATTCCACTTTTTTCTAACTTACCAAAAAGTAGGTTGTGGTCTACTTTGTCGAATGCTTTGCTAAAGTCTAAGTATACTATGTCCACACATTTTGCTGGTCTACTAATTTAGTCACTTTGTCAAAGAATTGGTGTTTCAACATTTTAAAAAATGAAAATAAAGTGTATACAGTTATGTGCACATAGCTTCAGAGAACTAGTAGCTAGGATATTAAATTACTATAGGACAACAATAGTATTTTGAACTCCACAGCTTGAATTTTTAACCATTTATCCCTCACTGGTCACTATTTATTATCTTAACTTATTTCTCAGGATTATTAGGAAGGTGGAGATAATTACTCCATTTGTATTGTTTGTTTGTTTGTTTGTTTGTTTAGAAATTTCTACACCACCCATCTCACTATCAAGCAACCACAGGTGACTCACAATCTTATAAATAATGATATAAAACAATTAAAAAATCAAAAGATTAAAATGGGGGGGAGTTAAAACATTTTAACAACAGAAGAAAGAACCAGTGTGTACAAGGGATGGAGGTGGCATCTTCTACTAGTTTACTAGCCATCTCCAAACAAAGACGCTCTCATCAGGGCCCTAAACCAGTTGGCAGAGACAAGTCTTCTTTTGGAAGGCCATTAAGATACACATTGGGAGGTGGAGCTGACGTCCACCTCCCAATGGCAAGAATGGCAAGCTTTCACAGGGCTCTGTGTTAAGCTGCCATATTCTACCTGACAGGAGGCCCAATTGGATCCAAGCTGCCTTGGAGAGGTAGCAGAGGCAGAGGGGGAAATTTTGCTGATCACAGGGAGTCTGCAAACTCACTATTTGATCCCAGAAAACCTCTCATCCAGATGCGAGGGGAGGGGAAGACAACCATTAAGCTGGCCGGACCAAGACTATGACAGCTCCGATAAAAGAGCAATAAAGGAGATGAGCAGAAAACAGCGTGTGTGATCTGGGTGAGCTACTCTTAATTTCCAAGACCTGTTGAGGAATTTACCCCAGAAATTAGCATCTTTCTGAGAACGAGATTCTAAAAGAGAGGAGGTGGTCTTTATTCAGCTCTCTGGAATGACGGCAACTAAATACATGAACTGCTGACAGATCTGAGCAAAGGAGAAGAAAGCATTTGGTAAAAATAGATACTTAATGGGTTGGAGTACCAGGTGGCTTGCTTGTGGATATCTTGCTAGTTTTTTGGATACTTAAGATACTTTTTGATACTTATTATATATTGTAATTCAAAAGAACTTTGCAGAAGTGCATGCTTGAAGTGGATTTGGGTGAAAGTGGAGAAAGAGAGTAAGGACTCCATCTGCTGGTGGAACCAGTCAAGCACATGGAGAAGATTTTGAACAGTTTGATGTAATACAAAAGGCTTGGGTTCCTTGGAACTAAGCTGAATTGAAAAAACTAATTGGATGTTGCCCTGTGGAATTAACATCTGCAAACTGCTTTCACTAGATACTTAGAAACAGATGGGGAAGACATAGAAACTTGTCCTTGAGATCATTTGACTCTTTGTGGATTATAAATACGTTGGACAGAGTGAAATGTGGATTTAACTTGAAGCTAATTGGAGACTTTTTGAACTGCTGAACAGAGGAGAAGTGCAACTACTGGGATATTTCTTCCATTATTTTTTTTTTGGTGGGCCTTGTGAATTACAAATATAATTTCCTATAAGAAAAATAAGTGATTGACTTCCGGTTGAGCCAGCGGCATCGCCAGACGCTTCTTTTGAAGCGCCAGCCCCAGATTCCGTAGAACCGCAAGAACAGCGAAAATCGGCTGTCTTGCGGTTTGGAATCCTTCCCCCCAGGAAGAAGGGGGGAAGGAGAGCAGACGGGTGGGGTAGAGCTCCCTGAGGGCACCAGATTTACCTAATAATCTGGTGCTCGAAGATGAGAGCTCCCCGTGAAGCCTGTCAAAAGCTCCGGACCTGGGATGCCTCTGACTGGGAAGTTTTTCCCTGTCAGAACTAGATGCCGCGGCCACCCCATCAAACAACTTTAAACTAATACCTTTGAATCAAGTTGGCAGAGCACAAGTTGCACGAAGGAAACAGCAAGTATTTTTTTTTCTCTTTTTCTAACTCCAGGGACTTACTTTCTTAAAAGATTTCTCTTAAGTGGAAAGTGAAAGCAAGATGGCGTTTGAGTTTCAACAGGGCGTGAAGAAGTGAAAGTTAAAAATAATTATTGATAAGCCCCTGTTTGAAACGTAAAACTCCTTTTTGAAAAGTGGATGGAATAAGAAAGGATGTAATAATAATAACTCAAGCAGCAATATAAATTAAAAAGTCTTTTTTTTCTTTTTTCTTCTTGAAATTCTTTTTTTTTTCTTTTCTTTTTCCCCGTCCTTCTGGAGGGGAAGGAAGAAGGGGGGCAGGATGGCTGGGCTTCTCGAAAACAAAGAAAGGAAAGGAGGGTTATTTAACTCTCAATGGTCTGAATTTGAGGAAGCTTTGAGTTCAATTACCTCTGCTTTATTGAAAAGAATTGATACTATATTTCAAGCTTCTCAAGCTGGAAACAATGAAATACATGGAAATACTGAGTCACAATCAAGCAGTGGGGGATTGAGTCAAGAGCTGGGAAAGGAAAAAAAACAACAAAAGACCATAGCAGATTTTACAGAAGAGAGAAAGTTGAAGGTTGAGCAGGAGCAAGAAGCTCTGCAAGCTGATGACTTGTTTTCAGAAGAACCCATATTTCTGCAAAAAGTTTATAATATCCAATCCCAAAAACCGCAAATCCCTGCTGGAGTTAAAAAAGGCAGAGGGATCAAAGTTAAGAAGAAAGTTCGTAAAAAGGAAAAGAAGAAAGCCTGGAGAAATGGAAAATAACCCTGTTTGACGAGATGATGGTCCTTAAAAAGCATTGTTTAAATGTTTAAAGACTTTGAACTTTTGGGGGGGAAGAAAAAAAAAATACTACACAGCAATTCAATGCCAGTTAACCAAGTGATGGACGATGAGGAGGCAATTTATAGTTGTATTGGAATATTTTGAGAAGAATAAACAGATCACAGCAATGCTGGTGTGTTGGGTTGTGAAATATGCCCTGACTTGAAGGAATTGGAACATTTTATTAAGGACTGTGATAAATCTGGATTTAACTGTAAACGTAGAAGTCTCATTGAATATACTAAATCGGAGCTTTCTGTTTGATGGTAATAAATATAAGGCAAAAGGACTATGGATCTAGAGCAATTGCAGTTGATCTGGTGGTTTCCTTAATACGCTTGATGGATCTACTAATCTAGTTTTGACTGGATTTGATGGATATTACTACAATTATAATTATAAAGTCACTCGGGGGGTTTTTTTTATAAAGAAGCAAATTACTATTTAGGTGGGTAGACGCAAATGATGAAGATATTCTATATGCTGTTGGAAGATGTGAAGACAAGAAGATTAGCAACTGGTTTAATCTAGTATGAAGAATTAAAATGTTTGATATAGTTACTAAATGATGTTTTATCTGTATTGATAAATTTATAAGAGGTTTGATTGTTATACTCCTTTTTTGACTAAAAATTTTATTATTATTGTTTTAAGTGTTTTAACTATAAATGGACCTTGATGGTTTAAAAATGGAGGACGGAAGATTTTATATAGTATTCTATTTTAAATTTGTGGGGTTTTTTTTGTTTTTTTTTTTTGACTGAGGGTTTTTTATTTTTCTTTGTTGTTGGGTTTTCTTTTTCTGTTTTAAATGAAAGAAGTTACAAAATATTTTGTTAGATTGTGTAGACTTAATAATTTGCTAAGTATTAATTAGTTATACTGAGTAATGATAGTTGTGATTACGTAATATTTAATTGTTTTATTAACTGCTGTAACTATAAATGGAGACATGGAGATTGATTTTGTCGAATTAGATGGAATGAGAAGAAAAGAAGTCTTGCTTTCCATAATTTACTTGTTTAATGATTAGGATTATGATAAGTGTGAAATGGAGTTTAACTTAGAGAATTTGAGCTGTATTTTATCATGTACTTGTATTTGCTCTGGGAAGTCCGGGGGGTGGTGGGGGAGGGGGGAGAAAATGTATGTAAAAATTTTATTAAAAACTTTTTCAATAGAAAGAAAAATAAGTGATTTAAGAGGGAGATTGAAGAGACTATTTGGACATTTTAGACATAATCTGTGTGGAATTTAGAGTTAAAACTAAAGTTAAAAGATAGTGAAATTAGTTGAGGATTGAAAGGGAGGAAAAAAATGTGGGGGAAAGAACATTACTGGTTAATATCAAAAAGGGAACAAAGAGGGAGTGGAGAATTTGGGAGAAATTTGGTTAAAATAATTGAAAAAAAATCAGAACAAGCAGGAAAAAAAATGGAGGAAATGAATTAGAGATTAACACAGGCCAATAAAGAACTCGAAGGGATGGTAATCCAGTTGCAAATGGAAAAGACTGAACACTTCTTGAGGTTTCAAAATATCGAGAAAGAAAAAGAAGAAAACATAGCTGAGTTGATGGTAGACCTCTTGGCTCAAACATTACAAATAACAACACATGAGATGAGGGCAGAGATAGATGAAGTGTGAAGTGTGAAGAATCCATACTAGCTGTGCTAAAAAGAACAAACTCCCAAGGATTTTTTCATAAGATTTATGAAAAAAACAATAAGAGCAGAAATTCTTAAAAAAAAATAAAAGAGAAAACCCTGAAATATAAAGGAAAAGAGATTGTGATGCTAAAACAAGTACCCAGAAGAGTTAGAGATCTGTGGAAGCAGTATCAGTTTCTGACAGGACAGTTGATCAAACACCAAATAAACTTTAGATGGTTGATACCAGAGGGAATTTTGGTTACCTGGAATGATAGAAGACACAGACTAGACTCCCTAGATAGTGCATATGAATTCTACAACTATTACTTTACATCACAGGAGCAACAAACAAAAAGAAAGGAAGTGGAAAATAGAGGACAAGAAGAATTAATGACAGATGAAACTACGACTAAGCAACAAGAAGAAAGTGAACAAAAGAGACGAGCACAACGAGAAGGAATAAGAATAAAGGAGCAAAGAGAAACAAGAGCAACTAGAATGGGAAAACCCACTTACAAGTGACACAATGAAAGAAGAACCAAACTTACTATCAATTAGCATTAATGGACTAAACTTTCCCATGAAAAGGAGAAGACTTTTTACAAAATTGCAAAAAATTGACTTAGATATAATTTGCTTACAAGAAGTACATATCAAAAGACAATACAATAAACTCTTAGAGTACCCCCAAATTGGAAAACTATACTTCTCGCTGGCACAACAAAAGAAAAGGGGGGTAGTCTTATACATCAAATAAACAATAAAAGCCAAATCTATATATGCAGATGAAGAAAGGAGAATATTAATTGTGGAAGTAACAATAAACCACACAGGTACTTTTGACAGTAATTTACATGCCAAACAACAAGCAAGAAGATTTTTATGGGAAACTCCAAGAGATAATTGCAGAATTGGACTATGAAAACATTTGCTTAATATGAGATTTTATTTTTTTTTTAACAAATACTTTATTAAGTTTCAAAATTAAAAGAAAACTAAAAAAAATTTACAAAGTCTCTTTGTTATCCGGAGGTACAGTGTTCTTATAAATTAAATATCATGTATCTGATCTACCTTGTCTTAAACTATCATTTTCCCATCATTATATTTACATTCTATAAGTACATAGTCATGTTTCACAGTATCTATTCGCAAAAAGAAACAGATCATCGTCTTTTTCTGTTATCTAGCCATTTATACCAATTTTCCCATACTTCATAGTATTTAGATATCTCATCATCCATTAGCAGGCTCGTTAACTTTGCCATTTCTGCACACTCTAATATTTTGTTTATTAACATTTCTTCTGGGGGTTGAGTTTGACTCTTCCAGGATTTCGCAAATACCAATCTAGCCGCAGTTAATACTTGGGTTATAAGCTGGGTTTTATTATTTTTTAGGCCATCACCCACTATACCTAAAAGGAAGAGTTCTGGAGATAAAATTACATCTTGCTCTAACATTTCACAGAGCCATTGTCGTACTTTTGTCCAGAACCTTTTAGCTACTGGGCAGGACCACCACATATGATAATACGTGCCGACTTCTTTCTCGCATTTCCAACACGTGGGTGAGAGATTTGGAAACATTTTAGCTAACCTAGCAGGCACTAGATGCCATCTGTGTAGCATTTTATAATGGTTCTCTCGGAATGTTGCTGCTTTTGTCATTTTAAAGTTTCTGTTCCACGCCTCTTCCCAATCATTAAAATTAACACAATATCCAAAAAATTTTTCCCAAATACTCAATTGGTTTTTTGCTATGGCCTCTGCCTTATCCTCATCTAATATAAAATTGTATATTTTTGTTAACATTTTCTTATCTACTCCCCATATAATTTTATCGAAGTCTACATATTTCCTTTCAATACCAAATTGGTCCCTATCTTTTTGAAATCTTGAGTTCAACTGCCAATATTTCCACCAATCCAGCTTGAATCCGTGATCTCTCAGGGTTTCTAGAGGTTTAAGCCTTCCATTTTCATCCAAAATATCTTTGTATGTGCCGAATTTTTCAGTTTCCGTCTTGTTTGGGGCAGTCAAAGCTTCCATAATAGAGAGCCAGTTTGGGGCCTTAACGTAAATTTTCTGTCTGATTTCCTCCCAGGTTTGTAGAAGTGTTTCTCTAATTCTATGATTGTGGAAATAGGTTTTCTTCTTTTTTTTGAAGTCCCAAAGGTGGGCATGCCAACCTTCTTGTAGGTCATGTCCTTCTATCGTCAATATTCTCTTGTTACGTAGCGTTACCCATTCCTTGATCCAAATTATTTTCGCTGCTTTTTGATATGCTTCCCAATCCGGGAGTCCAAATCCGCCCATTTTTCTCTTGCCCTGTAGTATTTTAAATGATATTCTCGATTTTTTTCCCTCCCATATGAAATTTCTAATATATCTATTCAGATCTAAAAAGAATTTTTTGTCCAAACTTAATGGAATATTTTGGAATAAAAATAGGATTTTTGGTAGAATGCTCATTTTAATTGCGGCTATTTTTCCTGTGAGAGATAGTTTTAGTTTTTCCCATCTTTTAAGTTCCTGGTGTATTTTATGTAGTAGTGGAGTATAGTTATCCTCTTTCAAAGATGAATATCTTGCAGTAATCCAAATTCCTAGGTATTTAATTTTTTTTACTACCTGAAAACCTAATAGAGCTTCCAACTCTTTTTTTTTTTTGTCTGTCATGTTTTTGGCTATTATTTTGGTTTTTTCCTTGTTAAGTTTGAGACCCGCCACTTGGCCATAGTTTTGTATTTCTAATAGAACTCTTGGTCCAGTTTCTAGTGGGTCTTCCATGATAAGGGTTACGTCATCTGCGAAAGCTTGTATCTTGTAAATTTCCTTCCTCACCCTAGGTCCTTTGATTTCTTTAGTGGCTCTAATCTTTATCAGCAACACCTCTAGTGCAAGAATATAAAGTAAGGGAGATAGAGGGCATCCCTGCCTTACTCCTTTTTGGATCTGGAATGTTTGGGTCTTATCCCCGTTGATCAATATATTGGCCCTCTGTTTATGATAAATATTTTGGATCATTTTCCTAAAGTTTGTTCCGAATTCCATTAAATTTATTTGGTTTATCATAAAATTCCAATTTAAATTATCAAAGGCCTTTTGGGCGTCAACAAACATCAGTGCAAGTTGTTTTTCAGGGTGCTGTTCATAATATTCTATGGTATTTAATACTATTCTTAGATTGTCTCTGATTTGCCTCCCCGGGAGGAATCCGTTTTGATCTTTGTGTATCCATGAGTTTAAGATTTTTTTAACTCTTTCGGCTATTATATTCATAAATAATTTGTAGTCGGAGTTTAAGAGAGAAATGGGTCTGTAATTTGCTAATCTTTTTGGGTCAGCGCCGTCTTTCAAGATGAGCATTAAGTATGCTTCTCTCCAGGTGTCCGGGATTGTTGAGCCTACTAAGGCTTCGTTAAATATTTCTAATAGCTCTAGGCTTAATGCTTCTTCCAATTTTTCATAGAATTCCCCAGGGAGGCCGTCTGGACCTGGAGTTTTATTCTTTTTTGTTTTAGAGAGGGCTGCTTTTAATTCTTCTATTGTGATTTTTCTATTCAGCATTTCTCTTTCTTTTTCCGTGATTTGGGGTAGGCCAGCATCCATCAGATATTTTTCTACCTTATTTGGTTCTATTTTCTCATCTTGATACAGATTTTCATAGAATTCCCTCACATACTCTAATTTTTCCTCTTCCCTTATTAAGAGATTTCCTTTAGAATCTTCCAGTACCAAGATCTGATTCTTTTCCTTTTCCTTCTTTAGTTTGTAGGCGAGCCATCTTCCTGACTTGTTGGCGTTTTCGAAGCAGTAGTGTTTAGATCTCTTTATTTTTTGTGCCATCTCATCCTGATCTAACAGATTTATTCTATGTCTCGCCATCAACCACCTCTGTTTGGCCCCCTCGTCTCCCGGATTTTGTTGTAATTCTTTTTCTGATTCTATTAAGGTTTTAGTATAACCCTCCCTGGCCTTTCGTTCTGTTTTATTTTTAAATGCCATGTGCGAGATAACTATCCCTCTCACATAAGCTTTCATAGTGTCCCAGACAACTTCTCTTGCCGTGCCTTGTTCCCCGTTTTCTACAAAAAATTGTTTAATTTCTTTATTTAGTTTTGATAGGAGCTCTTTATCATTTAACAGATTTGTCCTAAGGCTCCATCTCGGTTGTTTCCTCCTGTTCCTATATAGCCAATTAATTTCCAGCAGCTTATGATCTGTCCAAGTATTTGTACACATTTCCACTCTTTTAATTTCTAAGCCTAGTTTCCTAGTGACCCATACCATGTCTATTCTGGACCAAGAGTTCTGTGGAATTGAGTAAAATGTATATTGTTTTTCTTGGGGGTGTAGTGTGCGCCACATATCTATTAAGTTAATTTCCTCAGTTAAGTCGAAAAAACTTTTTGGTAGGGGAAGTCTTTTGTTTTTCCTGGTTTTGCCACTTTTATAATCTTTACTCGGGTCTACAATTCCATTCATATCCCCTAACAGACATATTTCATTCTGTGTCCATTTAGCAAGTTGTTCATGTAGTTTTTCAAAAAATTTCCCTTGTTTTTTATTTGGGGCATATACCCCAACCACTATCATTTTAGAGGGCCCTCTCGTTATTTCTACTATTAATATTCTCCCTTTTCCGTCTTTATATTTACATTCAGCTTCTATTCCTTTCTTAACATAAATGGCTACTCCCCTTTTCTTTTTTTCAGCTAATGACGTAAATACCTTGCCAAATTTAGGATATTCTAAGCGATATACTTCATCTTTTTTTACATGGACTTCTTGCATACAGATTATATCAGGGTTTTGTTTAACTAGTTTTGTCAAAATTAGTTTTCTTTTTTTTGGTTCGTTTAAACCATTGACATTTAATGATAAGATTTTAATACCATCCATCCCTAGTGTTAGTATCTAGTGCCTAGTTTTTGTTTGCTTTTAGGGTTACTTGTCTTACTGGTCTGGTTTTTCTCCCTTTATCTTCTATGTCTTCCTTTTTCTTTTCGTCTTCTATATCTTCCTTCGTACTCTGTTCTTGGGATGTTTCCTCCTCTGTATTCGCCGTTTCTATGTCCTCCTTACTCGATTGTTCTTCTTCCCCTCCTCTTAGTTGTTCCAGGAATTCTTGAGCCGTACTTAAGCTATCGATTTTAATTTTTCTCCCCTGCCATGAAATTAGCATTCCCTCCGGTATAAGCCAGCGAAATACTATATTTCTCTTATTTAACTGATTTGTTAGAAATCTATAGTTTTTTCTCCTTTCCCTCACTCTTCTTGGGATCTGTTTAAGTACATTTATCTCTTTCCCTCCATAAATAATTGGCTCTTCCCGTGCTATGTTATATAGTATATCTCTCACTCTTTTCCTAGCAAAACGTACGTGGACTTCTCTTGGCAACCTGTTTCTCCTCACATAGTTCGTCTGGACTCTATAAGCCTCATCGATTTCCCTGATTATTTCCTGTTTGTCTTGCTGGAGAGCCTCCGCTATCAGCTCGGCCATCTTATCTCCCAGGTCCTCTTCTTTATCTTCTATGATGTTCTGAAAACGGAGATAGAACGAGGCCCTATCCATCTCGAGTTGGATCAAAGAATCCTCCGTTTCCTTCTTCTGTGCCGATAGGGTTTGGTCCACTGCTTCTAATTTCTTCTCGTTTTTCTCCGTCCTTTGCTCTACTTTTTGAATTCTGTTTTCATTCTTACTGATGGAGGTTTGGATCTCGTTCATTTTTGAGTCCAACGCATGGATATCCATTTTCAACTCAGAGTGGCTATTCAGTAATTTTTCCTGCATAGCTAACATGGTTTCTTGTATAGATAGGAGGGAAGATTGTACTGTTTGCAGTGTAGGTGTTACAGGGGGCTTATCCAATTTCTGTAGGCCATCTAGTGATTTCTGAGTAGCTGAGGAGGCCATTGACAGCGTTGGATTTGAAGGGACCTTTTTCCCTGTTTTTGCAATAGTAGAGGTCAAACTTGCCATTTCTTTTAAAGTCGCCTTTTGTTTCCTTAATATCCTCTCTATATTTTTCCAAATAACCATCCAATGAAGCTCGTCACTATCTATTCAAAGAGTCTCCTTCTAAACCAATCTTGAGCCTTTTCTAACTTGTGTCTCCTTTAGTTTTGTAAAAGGGTTCAGGAGATATTCTATTAGTATCGATTGGATTGTATCAATTTTTTTTTTAAAGAGAAATAGTTCCAGTATAAATATATATTTTCTTACAATTGCAATAATAGTTACTATCTACTCTAAAATTCTGAAGGGAAATGTATAAGGTGCTATAATCAAGTATCTTTCTTAATTGATTTTAAGTTCCTTAATTATTTCTAAACAAATATATCACATATAAGATCGGTTCTATTAGTTGTGTTAAATTATAAAAAAAAACAGTTTTTTTTTCTATTCAAACAGTCTCAGCCTACTATTAATATAACATGGATTAATAGTTAATATATAGTCTAATATAAGTTAATTAAAGATAAGAGTTACGATAATATGTAAATCAAATAGCTATGTAAGATAGTATAAATATATTTGTTCTATAGGGTGTATATATTAATATAGGGTAATAAATATAGATACAGTTAAATACACTGTCGTAGTTAGAGGATTAGATAAGAAAATAAAAATATCGAGGTATCACGTTCACTTCAGTAGAGTAACAAAGGAAAACAAATAGTCATTCGCTAGGTAGTATATTCTATGGAATTTCTCTATGCTGAACTGTCCATGTGGCAATGAGTCAGCTATTTCACTTATCCTCAGAGAAGTCTCTGCGATGGCTGCACTTCCGGTCCCAAAGTTTCCAAAAAGAAAGGATCCGTGATCTTCTATACGTTCTTCTTTCAACTATAGCTCATCTGCAGCAGATCTAAAGTTCTGAGTCTCAGTTCTCAACTCCTCTCGCCCGTCTTCCCTCGCGTGTATATTCTCGCCGCCTCGTCTCCCACATCTCCTCCGCCGGCTCGTCGGCAACTCCTCTCTCCGATCCGCTCTCTCTCTTGACATGCCGCTTTCCCTCTCTCTGAGCACCTCTCCTCCGACTCCACCGGCAGCTCTCTCTGATGCCAATTTCTCGATGGCTGAAAAAAGGTATTAAACTGCTGGGCACTATATCCTCCGCTCTCTGTCGCTTCCTCTCTTGTTGTCAGTTACCGCGGCTTCAGGTCAGCCATTTACTGGCTGACTCGCTTATGCTGGGTTTGACAGAGCCGCCCGGTCGTTGCGTTCGGCGTTGCGATCCGCTGTCACGCACGCCTGGCTTGCCCTCTTGTCCGCGGGGCTCTCCGGGCACCGCGTCCCCGAAGGGATCCCCAAAGCACAGCGTTTGGAAGTGTTAAGGAGCAGCAGTCACTCTCTCAGCATCCCAACGCCTCGGGTCCCAACTGGAAGTCTTCACTTAATATGAGATTTTAATGCAGTCACAGGTGTAAAGCTAGATTGTACAGAAGCAGTAAAATAAATAAAAAGGCAAGGAAAATTTTACCAAAATATTTCTTTAAACTGGTGGAAGAAATGAACATCCAAGATATATGGAGAGAAAGAAACCTGAAAAAAATTCAATATACATACTATTTGAATAGCCATCAATCCTGGTCAAGAATAGACATGGCATGGATGATACCAGAACTAAGTATCAATATACAGGAAATAGAAATAGAACCAAATATTTGGGCAGACCACAATTCAGTCAGGATTAAATGGAAAGGATACAAGAAAAAAGTGAGATGGATGTTGAATCAATTCATATTAAAAGACAAGGAATTCATACAAACAATAGAAAAAGAAATGACATTCTTCTTTAAAGAAAATAGAAAGGAAGAGACCCCACTACAAAACATATAGGATACAGCGAAGGCATATTTCCGAGGGCTAGCTATTTCTTATACAGGAAGGAAAAATAAAGAAAAGAAACAACAGTCACATTTCGGTGTCCCGCATAAGAAAAGCCAGCAACACAAGTTGATGTTAGACTGTTTATCTGGAAATGCAGACCAGCACGAAGCGACTGTCCAAAAGGAATCAAAGTTTTGCTACTGCGGTTAGCTCACCTGCCCCTTATATTGTGCCACACCTCCCTTGTGTGTATACCTTGCCCCTCTCACTGACCACCAATATGACCTCTACAGTCTGGCCATGCCCCTAGCTGCCCATCCCAGCTCATTCTACCCAGTTTCCTGCTGCCATCAATGATCAGCTGTTTTCCCGATCTGATGAACAGCTGTTTTTCACTCAGCTGGGTACAGTCAGGGTTTTGCAAGTGAGGCGGCAGCCCCATGGATGCAGGAGTGGTCAGCGAGTCAAAGTCTGAGGTCCCCCAGCCAGGCGGCAGCCCATGGATAATGGAGCGAAGCAATGCTGGTCTCTCAGATGGCAGCTCCATGGTGGCCTGGCCGTTACTGGCTGTGCACATGCATCCATTCCTCCATCACCCGAATGATGGCCCCGGCCCATCTGGCAGTCCAGGGATGACATCAACATTAAAAAACAACATTAAAAATTCTCACTGGAGGGAGAATACAACAGATTGAAACTGGAATTGCAGAAAAAAACCACAAGAAAAGAAGCTCAAAAACCAAATGGAAATAATAAAACACAAACTGATCCTACTCAAAAAAGAAGAATTTGCACGCAAAATTAGACCCTACTGCTGCCCACACTCTGATGACCAGCTGTTTTCCTGATCTGACAAACAGCTGTTTTTCACTCAGCCAGGTACAGTCAGGGTTCCACTAGTCAGGCAGCAGCCCCATGGATGCAGGAGCAGTCAATCAGTCAAAGTCTGGGAGCCCCTAGTCAGGTAGCAGCCCATGGACAATGGAGCAAAGCAATGCGGGTCTCTCAGATGGCAGCTCCATGGCGGCCTGGCCATTGCCAGTCAGCTGTGTGCGTGCATCCACGCCTCCCCTGCCCGAATGGTGGCCCAGCCTGTCTGGCAGTCCAGGGCTGACATGTGGCCCTCTACCAGGGGGTCAACATCTGGAAGACAAAGGACTGTTAGCCACCTCCTGTGCATCCATTTCCCCCCCCCTTTGGTTAGTTTGGGTTCTGTCGGTGGAACCAGTTCATCAACCGAGATGTTCTCATATCCTCTTCTTTTACCCATGAAGACTCTGATAGGGATACCCCTCCACTATGAGATACTGGATCCGCCTCCTATGCCTATGAGAACCCAGTATTCCTTGCATCTCATAGTGCAGTTCCCCACCCACCTGGAGGGGAAGAGGTGTCTGCCTTGCCGCCCCCCCCCCCGTATGGTTGCTGCTCTCACTGGACATAAGAGGCTACAGTGGAACACCGGGTGGGTCTTGCCAAGAGGTGCAGCAGTTTGAGCTCCACCATAATGGGATTGATGACCCGTACTATTGGGAAAGGCCCTAGAAACTTTGGGACTAATTTCCTACTGGGTACTTTGAGCCTAAGGTATTTTGTGGAGAGGTACACTTGCTCCCCTACTTTAAATGGGGGCTGGGGTCTATATTTCCTATCTGCTTGAGTTTTATAGGTTTTTGCCAATTTTTGCAAGGCCTCCTTGGTATGTTCCCACACCCGCTGCATGCTTGCCAGCCAGTCACTCAGGCCTATGTCTGCAGGAACCTCTCGAGGACACTCAGGTATCGGGACAAATTTGGTTCCAGTCATGATGTGGAAGGATGTGAATCTGGTACTATTGTGCACCACGTTGTTATATGCCACTTTGGCAAATGGCAATAGATTGGCCCAGTCAGTCTGCTGGTATTTAACAGCAGCATAGATACCGTTCCACCATTGCGTTGGCCTTTTTGGCCACCCCATGGAATGCTGAGCTGAGTCCTTGTGAGGACCCCACCATCTTCAGAAACCCCTGCCAGAATTTTGCAGTAAACTGCACCCCCCTGTTGGAGATGATCCTTCGTGACACATTGTGTAGCCAATAAATGTTGGTGATAAATAGTCTTGCTAGTTTTCAAGCTGATAGGAGGCCAGGACAGACCACAAAGTGGGCTTGCTTCAAGAAAAGGTCTATGACAGTCCAGATTATGGTGTTGCCACAACTTTGCAATTGTTTCCGGGTCTTTGGAGCTTGCCAATCCAGCACTGCCTGCACCTTGACTGGGTCCATCTTCACCCCCTCCCATGACACTCTGTACCCAAGGTAGTCTAATTTGGTCCTATGGAATTTGCTTTTTGATAGTTTGACAAAGAAATTCACTGCCAACAGTTTTTCCAGAACCTGATGCACTAGTTGGACATGTTCAGCCATGGACTTAGTGTAAGTTAGGATATTGTCTAAATAAACAAGCACCCCTTTGTACAGGTGGTCATGCAGAACCTAATTAATCAACTTTATGAACACGGCTGGTGCCACCTGCAAGCCAAATGGCATCACTGGTATTGGTAGCTCCCTAATGGGCAATTGAATGCCATCTTCCATTCATCCCCTTCCTTTATCCAGACCTGGTAATAGGCTTCCCTAAGGTCCAGCTTGGTGAATATCCACCCCTCAGCCAAGCGAGCCAGCATGTCTTTCATCAGGGGCAGGGGGTACATGTGCTCCATGAACACTCAGCTTTCTCCAGGTGGGATCCCTCCCCAGGACACCCAGACATCTGTTTTTCATGCGGCGGTGAATGGGGACTGACTCTGATACATAAATGTCTACAACTACCCCCCCCACCACCATATCCAGCCATGCAAGACCCAGAATGATGTCCTCTGTCATTCGAGGGACTACAATAAAGAGGATCCACTCATGATGGCAGCTAAACTCCAGCTTCACCCATTCCATAATCTGGGTAGCTGGTGCCCCCCCAACAGCGAGCCACCCACTTGCTCAAATTTCATGGGCTTTGTCAACTGGTGCACCTGCACCACCAACCTGTTAGCTGTTGCTATACTCATAGGCACCATGTACACCCAGAATTGATCACAGCATTACAGGCTCACTGCCTCCTGCCTGTTAACACTACTGGCAGCCAGAAAAGTTGGACATTCCTACTTACCATGGGCTCGACCTCCCCCTCATCATCACTGTCACTGCTGTCAATCCAAGATCCTCACCCCACCATCAACCAGGATTCATCATCCGTGGTCACCGTTACTACCTCCATCTGTTGCACCCCTCAGGACCTCTCTGGGGTTTTCTTGGCCACCTTCTTAGGTGTTCCAGTTGCCGCTTGGCTTCCCGGCTTGGCTAAGGGGGCTGGGGTGGAGCAATCAGCCACCTGGTGACCCGGTTTCTCACATCTGAAACATAACATAGGCAGCCGGCCTGGTGTGGCCCTCTCCGGTTGGGTCACCTGGGGGCCCAGAGGTCTGGGGCTCATTTAGGGCTTTGATCCAGAGACCCTCGTTGTGGTCCACCAGCAACCTGCAGAGCTAGCAGCAGAGTCAGACAGTGAGGAGGCTGGGGAGGAACATGGGCCAGTCCTGTAGTCTGGGGAAGGCCCAGACGAGGGTTCTGTGTCAGAGGCAGAGATGGGGCCAGGACCATCTGGGAGTGATGCATGGATTCCGGAGCCCCCAGAGTCAGACAGCAGAGAGGCAGAGGAACAGGAGGAGCCTGTTCCTAGTGCACACATGCACAGAGCTGCCAGAAGGCAAGAGCAGCTAAAGCAGAAGGGATGACTCGGGAGTAAGGCCAGGAGATATATTGGCCCCTTCCATAAGGCTTAAAAGAGTAACAAAGGCACTTGGGCCTTTTTGCAGGAAAGCAATGTTGCTAACTCTGTTTCCAGTCGGTGTTTCTTGTTTGTTTCTGAACTTCGTGGGGCTTTACCAAGTAAGGCCTCTGGCAGGGTGTCAAAGAAGATAAAGGTTGGTGATTATCCCAAAGGACTTCTTCTGAAGGACTTGTTTTGCAACTAATTGGGACTCAGCTGGGAATGAACATAATTCTCAGCTGTTACAATAAAATAGGTTTGTTTGGGACTAATTTTGTCTTGTAATGACTCAGTAAGCCTAGGTTGCAACACTTGTGACTGTACCAGCACCTCCCCTTTGGGCCTGTATTCCTGCAGGTCGGCCTCCAATTCTGTAGCTGCTGGATCCCAGACAGCCAAGCATGGAGGCAAGCCCCAATAAACACAAGCCTGGTGCAACATGCGGTCAAGGCCCGCCTTAAACTGGTGCACCAGCAACTGTTCCAGCCAACCCCATAGCTTCCCAGCTAGTCTCCTGAAGTCCCAGATGTAATCCACAACTGGCCTACCCTTTTGCCACAGCACCAGCATCTCTCCTCAACCCTTTGGGCTCTGGTGGTGTCTTTGAACCATTCCCTCAGGGCTCCCAAGAATAAGCTGGCATTCCCCAATTCCCAGCCATGTTCACTGTAAAGATCAGCCACCCAGTCTGTGGCCTCACCCTCCAACACTGCCGCTATGGCCATTACCATGGCCCACTGGGCACATAACAGTCCAGGTGGTCTATCATATGGTCCAGTAAAAGAGCCATCTTCTCAGGACTGCCATCAAAGGTAACTTGTAATACTGGTGGACTCCATGACTGGAAGGTCCCTGACCCATAGTTGACACCCATCAGCAAGGCAGGCATTGGTGGTAGGCTGGCCACATTCAGAGATGTCCATTGGTAGCTGCTTCCCCCTGGGTGACCACCTGAGGGCCCAGCAGTAGAAGCTTGTTCTGGCATTTTACCCCTTGTCAGCTCCCGGGAGCAGCCTTGGTCTGCATCCAGGCAGAGCTTTGGGCTGGTTAAGCAGAAGTGCCTTGGAGGGACTGCTAACAGTTGGGTTGATAGTAATGGCAGCCTCCCAAGTGGCCGGGCCTCGTCCCCCCAGTCCCCACCATGCCAGTCCCCACTGTACCTCTGGCCTCCCCAAACCTCTCCCTCAACCAGTCCATTGTTTGGCCTCCAGATGTGGCAGAGGGACAGGGTGGGCATTGATTCCCCCAGTACCTGTAGTCATTGACAAATGCTGCCACCACTCCCCCACCAGAGCCACCATCTGCTTTGCTTCTCCTGCCAATGTCAAAGGCTCCTGGCTGGGTGTGGAAACCCCTGAGCTGACCCGCTCCTTTGGATGCAGGGGGGTCTACTGGTACTGCCAAGGCCTCCAAGGTGGGTGGCTCCTCCAGCACTGCAGCCTCTGCTCCTGCTCCAGCCTCTGTCCCCTCAGCTGTGTCCCACACAGTGAGCCCTCTCAGGGCAGAGGTGCTAGCTGGGGTAATGATAATGCAAGGAATGCAAGGGAGCACAACCTGTCATGTTCTGGTGTCCCGTGTAAGAAAAGCCAGCAACACAAGTTGATGTTAGACTAATTATCTGGAAATGCAGACCGGCACGAAGCGACCATCCAAAAGGAATCAAAGTTTTGCTATTGTGGTTAGCTCACCTGCCCCTTATATTGTGCCCCACCTCCCTTGTGTGTATACCTTGCCCCTCTCACTGACCACCAATATGGCCTCCACAGTCTGGCCATGCCCCTAGCTGCCCATCCCAGCTCATCCTGCCCAGTTTCCTGCTGCCATCGATGATCAGCTGTTTTCCCGATCTGATGAACAGCTGTTTTTCACTCAGCTGGGTACAGTCAGGGTTCTGCAAGTCAGGCAGCAGCCCCATGGATGCAGGAGCGATCAGCCAGTCAAAGTCTGAGGTCCCCCAGCCAGGCGGCAGCCCATGGATGATGGAGCAAAGCGATGCTGGTCTCTCAGATGGCAGCTCCATGGCGGCCTGGCTGTTACTGGCTGTGCACATGCATCCATTCCTCCATCACCCGAATGATGGCCCCGGCCCATCTGGTGGTCCAGGGATGACATCAACATCAAAAAACACTGGAGCGAGAATACAACAGATTGAAACTGGAATTGCAGAAAAAAACCACACGAAAAGAAGCTCAAAAACCGAATGGAAATAATAAAAGACAAACTGACCCTACTCGAAAAAGAAGAATTAGCACGCAAAATTAAGAATATAAAACAAAAGTTTTTTGAAAATGCCAATAAACCAGGAAGATGATTGGCATATAAATTAAAAAAAGAAAGAGAAAAAAAGATACAAAGCTTGATAGATGAGAAAGTTACATTACAAATCAAAATGACAGCAAAAAAATAATAATCCAGAACTACTATGAAAATCTGTATGATCAAGAGGAACTATTGGAGGATAAAATAAAACAATATCTAGAAGAGGCTCGGATACCTAAAATCCCTGAAGAAATAAGATCTACACTAAATGAAAGGATAACAATGTTTGAATTAACAGAGGCAATTAAGAGAGAAAAGAAGCACCCCCAAAAAACAAATGGTGCTGATGTTTCTTGACGCACAGAAAGCATTAGACATGGTAAACTGGCAATTCATGATATTGCAACTAAAATATATGGAATTTGGCGGGAAATTCACCAATATGATCAAGGCAATATACACAAAACAGACTGCAAAAGTGTTTGTGAATGGGGACATAACAGGAAATATTAATATTAAAAGAGGCACAAGACAAGGATGCCTGTTAGTTCCGTTATTATTTATTCTGACTCTGGAAATGTTAAATAGAAACATCCACCAAGATATAGAAATAACAGGCATTGAGATACCAATACAAACTACAAGTTTTTGCAGATGATTTGGTGTTTATCTTACAAAGGAACAGAAAAAAGATTTAATGGAAAAGATAGATATTCAAATAGTTTTAAAAAGTAAAATATTTGGGAATACATCTATTAGCAAGATGTGTAACTAGAAAAGAAGACAATTACTTAAAATTAACACAACAAATTAGATTGGATCTGGAAAAGTGGAAAAGCATGCAATTATCACTGTTAGGAAGAATAGCCACCATCAAAATGAATATCTTACTGAGACTGTTGTACTTGTTCCAAACAATTCCAATAAAGCTAGAAAGGAAATATTTCAAGGAATTAAATAAACAAAATTTATATGGTAAGGCAGAAAGGCAAGAATTAGGTTGAAATTAATGCAAGACTCTATCAATAGAAAAGGTTTTGGGTTGCCAAACTGGGAACTATACTATCAAGCAGCTGCCCTTACCTGGCTGAAAGAATGGATAACCCTGAGACATAGATGATTACTTGTACTGGAGGGACACGACCTACAACTGGGGTGGCATGCCTTTCTATGGTTTGAGAAATATAAAGCACATAAATACTTTCATTAGAATACATTACATTAGATAATCTAATAATCTAAATACATTAGAAATGTCCTACTCTCAGTATGGGCAAAAATCAAGGGAAAACACTACTTGAAAATACCAGTCTGGCTCTCCATGATGGAGGCACTAACATACCCAAATGTGATGGACATGGGAAAAATTGTAAGATACAAAGATATTTTAAATGAAAAGGGGGAATTGAAAAGCAAACAGGAGGGGGGGGGGTGGCTTGATGCCGGCGAGGTAACAGCTTTTCTGCCTCGCTCTGGCATCACAAGGAGGAAAATAACGAGGATTTCCTGTAAATGGAATAAAAAGCAGCTGAGACTTACAGAGGAAGAAACTGGAGAGCGTCCTGGTACTGTGAGCTGGTTCGATCTGTGCCTCAAACTCCTGAAAACCTTGCAAATTTCCCTGAGGCCTAACTGCCCGGGAAGGAGTGGGGGAAGGGAGATAGGAGAGCACAGAGACCTGCAGGATTAAAATTGCACAGAGCTTGCAATGAGTGTTGTTTTGAATTTGCAACTGTGGTGGCTAGCTCTTTATATTTGCTGGAACGCTTGGAAAGTGGAGATCTCAGACTCTTTTCCAAAGAATATTTTGAATTGCCTCAGATCTGTAGTATACGATTAATTGGGAAACAGCCCACAGTTCTTTTCTTTATTTAGTCCCTTTAAGTAAAAACATTATGACTAAATCAAGAAAGGAAACAACTGGTTTCAAACAGAACCCTTCAGCCCAATCAGCTACTGATATGACCCAAATAATCTCAGCTCTTGCTAAAATAAATGAAAGATTAAATACTATAGAAGAAGGACTGAATAAAAAAATGGAGAAGGAACAAAAAGAAAGAGCTGGACAATTAAAACAAATTAAAATTCAAAATGAAGAAATATATAAAAAATCATTGGTGAAATTACTGAACATTCTGCAAAAACTGCAGCAGAGGCAATTAAGATGAAAGGTGATATTGACCATCTGCAAATACATGCTATAAAATGGATAATAAAGTTGGAGACCTTTTTTATAAACATTTTCAACAAGATAAGAGGATTTGCCTTTTAGAAGAAGAAGTGAGAAAGGCCAGTCTGGTTATAAGAAAGAATGCTGGACTGGCTTAACTCAATTGGATTAGATAAAAAAATGATGGCAACAGATTTAATAAGTGTTTTTAGAATTGGACTAAATCATGATAAGAAAAAAAGAGAAATATTCTAGTTAAGTTTGCAAATATAAAAGATAAATTACAAGTACTATAAAAAATTAGAGAACGCGGGGACATGGCTCTTCAAATAGAAGGAGACAAAATTGAAGTTTACCAGGATATTTCTTTTGAAGAACGCAAGTGGAGATATTCTTTAAAACCAATCACTACATTGTTAAGAAATAAAAATATTAAATATAATTGGAGATTCCCACAACAATTAAAAATTTTTTATAATAAAAGGATGCGCATAATTAATATTGATATTGATATTGACTGTTTATACAACATAGGGCTGATTGAGACAGATGAAGATGTGGCTAATGTAAGAGCTGAACTGCTGAAGATGGGAGGATATGGACTGAGGAAAGAAAAAAGATTAGGTAAAAAACAAGAAGCTGCAGGTAGAGGTGACCCAAAACCGAACCCGAAACCTAAACGCAAAAGGAAACCAACAAAGGAACAGTTGAATACTCAAAAAAAAAGTAGAGAAGCTGGTAGTGATAGTGTTGATGAAGAAAGTGATATAGACAATCAATTTGGTTCTGGGCCTGACTCAAGTGGCAGATCTGAGTGCGGAGAAGAAGTAACAGGAAGAAGGAAAAATTAATGAATGATGCCTAGAGCTGGAGCCTGCCAGACTGACAGACACACTCTCCCCTCCCCATTCTTGGAAGACAAGGCGGCTGGATTTGTATGAAGGCAATGGGGGAAGAAGACTCTCTGTTATTGGTTCTATTGTTTTTTTTTCTCTATTTGTTAACCATGGTGGCTTTGGGGAAGATTCACAATAGGGAAGAAGAGGAAGAAATGGAAAGTATTGATTATAATAATGGGTGTGATTAAAATTATGTCATGGAATGTTAAAGGTACTGGGAATCAAATTAAAAGAAAATGTTTGGAATTGAAAATGAAAAGGGAGTCACCTGATATAATCTTTTTGCAAGAAACTCACCAAAAGTCTGAGGATTTAAATAAGATATATATAAAAGAAATACAGCTTTATGAGAAGGCATTTGGAACTTCAAAATCGAGAGGGGTAGCAACTTTAATATCAAATAGAGTTCAATTTGAAAAATTAAAAAGTGTAGTAGATCCTGAGGGAAGATATTTAATAATAATTGGTAAAATTTATGAAGAGACTGTAACACTAGTTAACATTTATGCACCTAATGAGAGACAAAAGGAATTTTTGATGAAAGTATTGCAAATATTGCAAAAGGAAAGTTTGGGCAGTTTGATCGTATCAGGTGACTTCAATCTTATTCGAAGCAAATATGATACCACTAATGTTGCCCGACAAGATGACAGTGTTAAAATGAGTATATTACATAATTGGATGATAGAAAATGGAGTATTTGATACATGGAGGGAAATTAAAGGTCAAGAGAGGGTCTATACCTTTCACTCGAAGGTACATGATACATATTCAAAGATTGATTATATTATGGTATCAAGAGATATATTAAATAGAGTTGGAAATGTTAATGTAGGAATATTTAAAGAATCAGACCATGCAGAGGTAAATATTGAATTGAATGTCTATACTGAGAAAAAAGAAAATTAGATATGATGGTAAACTGTATAAAAATGAAAAAATGAAGAAGATAAAAAAAGAATAATTGAAATTTGGGAGGAAAATTGGAAATGGAATGATAATGATGAGGTAAATTATAACGTGGTATGGGATACAATGAAGGTGATTTTTCGGGGAGAAAGTATAAAATTGTCATGTAACAAATACAAAGATTATAAAAAAAATAATAGAAATGGAAAGAAACAGAATACAAGAATTAGAAATGGAATTTTCAAGAACTAAAAGTAAAAAAATTTGGGAAGAACTGAGGCAATTAAAAGATAGGCAAATAATTGAAGATACTGAAGTCGTTAAAAGGAATTTGATGTATTTGAACAGAGAATTTTTTGAATTTGGTAATAAGAACTCTAAATTATTGGCAAAGATGGCAAAAGATAAGAAATGTAAAAGAGAAATTGGAACATTAGTAGATGAACAAGGTAAAAGATGTAGTAAAACGACAGATAAATGTGAGATTATTAAAAAAATTCAAAAACTTTACTCTAAAAAACAAATAGACAGTATGAAATTGAAGGACTTTCTGAAAAGATATGAACATAGGAAAATAGACATAGAATACAAAGAGATAATGTAGGGAAATATAACCCAGCAAGAAATTATAGAAACGATCCGAAAATTAAAATTGGGGAAAGCACCAGGTGAAGATGGGTTGCCAGTAGAATTTTATAAAGAGTTTATAGATTTAATTGTGCCAAAATTAGAAAAATTGTATAATAAAATTTTTCATGGTATGGACATTCCAGCATCTTGGCATAGGTCAATAATTTCTCTGATTCCTAAACCTGGAAAAAATTTAGAGTTAATTGAATCTTATAGACCTATCTCTTTAATAAATCAGGATGCAAAAATATTTACAGCTATTTTAGTAAATAGGTTAAATGGTTTCATAGATAAATATATAAGTTGTAATCAAGTAGGTTTTGTGAAAGGAAGATACATGTCAGACATAGTTAGAAGAGTTTTAAATATTATAACTATTGCAGAATATAATAAGGATAGAATAGGAATATTAGCGTTAGATATTTTCAAAGCATTTGATTCCATTCAATGGGAAACGATTATAGAACTGATTAAGGTTTTTGGTTTTGGAGATAAGTTTATACAAGTTATTTCAAAATTATATCAAAAAGGGGTTGCCAGAGTAAAAGTGAATGGGATATTAACAAAGGATATAACTTTAGAAGCAGGTACAAGACAAGGGTGTCCTTTATCTCCAACATTGTTCTTATTAGCCATGGAGATCCTAGCAACAAAAGTAGAGGAAGATGAAGATATTACTGGATATAAAGGTGTTAAAACTAATTTATATGCTGATGATACTCTGATTGTAATGAAAAATCCAGAAAAAGATATGGAAAAGGTTAAGATGCATTTAAAAGAATTTGAAGATCTTACTGGTTTATCTATAAACTGGGCCAAATCAGAAATGCTATTAACTTGGGATGCACGAAAGGAAAAAGAGAAATTCCAGAATCAATTTGGTATAAAAGTTAAAGAGAACATAAAATATTTAGGAATTATTTTATCAGCAAAAACAAATGAATTGAAAAAATTGAACTATGATAAATTGATAAGAGAAATTGATGAGAAAATTAAGAAATATAAGAAATTAACATTATCCTGGTTTGGAAGAGCTGCATTGAGTAAAATGATGTTATTACCAAAATTTAATTTCTTATTTGAAATGCTTCCAATATATATTTCTGAGAAAGATAGAATCCTATCAAAAGAAAATTGATAAATTTTGTAATGGAGATAAAAGACCTAGATTAGTCAAAAAGTTATGGTATCAAACTCAAAAGGAGGGGGGGTCTAGGAATACCTAAATTGATTAATTATTATAGGTCTTTTCATGCAAAGACGGTAGTTAAAATAATTATTGGTGGAAATGAATTATGGGGAAAATTAGAATTAGGAGAAATTGAAAAATGGGGAAAAATATATTTTATGGAGAATATAGTGGGGAAAAATAAAATTAGAAATGATCTTTTAAATAGTTTGTTAAAAGCATGGAGTAAAATTGATAGAAAATTGATTCCAGATAGATTGCAATTGGGAAATTTGGAAGATGGAGACTTTCCTTTAAATTTAAATAGGGAAAGGAAGCAGATATTAACAGAGAAAAATTTGGAAGGAATAAAAGAATGGATACATTTGGTAAGAGACAACCATAAAAAAGAGGAAATATATGAAAAATGGAAGCTAAATTGGTTAGAAAAGATACAGATTAATAACTGGACCAAGAATTATAAGGATAGACTGGGGGTACAAAGGCCAAAAACAGAATTTGAAGAAATAGTATCTCAAATAAGAAAGGGAGAAATTGGAATAACAAGATTGGTTAGTAAAATATATAAAATTATTAATTTGGATAATAACTCACAAAATGTGATGAGAAATAATTGGGCAAAAGTTTTAAAAATAGATATTTCAGACCAGGACTGGAATTTAAATTGGACTAGTAGAATAATGAAGGCCTTATCGATTAGAATAAAGGAACATAATTATAAATTTGTTTGGAAGTGGTATCTGACCCCAATAAGATTATACCAAATGAATAAAGAAGTTAGCAAATTGTGTTGGAGATGTAAAGTGGAGGACGGGACATATGAGCATATGTGGTTTGGATGTGGTAAAGTTAAAAAATTTTGGTCCCAAATAGAAATTGAAATCAGTAAAATATTTAAAAAGGAAATTAAATTGGGATTAGGTATCATTTTCATATTAAAAATAACTGATAAAATGCTAACAATTGAAGAAAGGGAGCTTGTACGAATATTGATTATTATGGGTCGAATAATAATAGCGAGATACTGGAAATTAGATATTGATTATAATTTGGCCGAATGGTATAAAGAGATTTGGAAATTTGACTTCCGGTGGGACTGCGACATCGCCGGACGCTTCTTTTTGAAGCGCCAACCCAGGGCTCCGTAGAACCGCAAGAACAGCGACTATCAGCTGTCTTGCAGTTTGAAAACTTTCCCCCTGGTATGAGGGGGGAAAGTGAGTAGATGGGTGGGGTAGAGCTCCCTGAGAGTGCCAGATTTTACCCATAATCTGGCGCTCGAAGATGAGAGCTCCCCGTTAAGCCTGTCAGTACTCCGGACCCTGGATGTCTCTGCTTTGCAGAGCTAGATGTCGCTACCATCCCAGCAACTAACTTTAAACAAATATTCTTTGAATCAAGCTGGCGGAGCACAAGCAGTATGAATGAAACAGCAAGTATTTTTTTTTCCTTTTAACTCCAAAGATTTACTTTCTTTAAAAGATTTTCCCTAAGCTGAAAGTGAAAGCAAGATGGCGTTTGAGTTTCAACGGGGCATGAAGAAGTGAAAGTTAAAAGTAATTATTGACAAGCCCCTGTTTGAAATGTAAAACTCCTTTTTGAAAAGTGGATGAAACAAGAAAGGATGTAATAATAATAATTGAAGCAGCAATATAAATTACAAATTGTAAAGGGTCTTTTTTTTTCTTTTTGATACTCTTTTTTCCCCCTTTTTTTCTGTCCTTCTGGAAGGGAAGGAAGAAGGGGGGCAAGATGGCTGATCTTTTTGAAAGCAAAGAAAGCAAAGAAGGGTTAATTAACCCTCAGATATGGTCTGATTTTGAGGAAGCTTGGAATTCAGTTACCTCTGCTTTATTGGAAAGAATTGATACTATATTTCAAGCTTCTCAAGCTGGAAACAATGAAATACATGGAAATACTGAGTTGCAATCTAGTAGTGGGGGATTGAATGAAGAGTTGGGAGATGGAAAAGAACAACAACAGACCATAGCAGTTTTTACTGAGGAGAGAAAGATGAATGCTGTGCAGAATAAGGAGCAAGAAATTTTGGAAGCTGATGAGATTTTGGTCACACGAATTTTTTTTTATAAAACCCAATTTGCATTTAAAGAGCTGTTTCCAGAAGAAGTTACATTTCTGCAAAAATTTTATAATATGCAATCCCAAAAACTGCAAAATTCCACTGGAGTTAAAAAAGGCAAAGGGATCAAAGTTAAGAAGAAAGTTCGTAAAAAGGAAAAGAAGAAAGACTGGAAAAATGGAAAATAACCCTGCTTGATGAGATGATGGTCCTTAAAAAGTATTGTTTAACTGTTTAAAGATTTTGAACTTTTGGGAAAAAAAACAAAAAACAGACAGCAGTCTAATGCCACTTAACTAAGCGATGAGCGACGATGAGGAGGCAACCTACAGCTGTATTGGAATATTTTGAGAAGAATAAACAGATCACAGCAATGCTGGTGTGTTGGGCTGTGAAATATGCCCTGAATTGAATGATTTGGAATATTTTATTAAGGACTGTAATAAATTTGGACTTAATTGCAATCGCAGAAGTTTTATTGAATATAGTAAATTGGAGTTTCCTGTTTGATGGTAATAAATATAAGGCAAAAGACTATGGACCTAGGGCAATTGCAGGTGATCTGGTGGTTTCCCTAATACGTCTGATGAATTTATTAATCTAATTTTTGACTGGATTTGATGGATACTATATCAAATATAATTATAAAGTCACTCGGGTTTTTTTTTTATATAAAGAAGCAATTTTTATTTAGGTGGGTAGACGCAAATGAAGATATTCTATATGCTGTTGGAAGATGTGAAGACAAGAAGATTAGCAATTGGTTTAATCTAGTATGAAGAATTTAAATGTTTGATATAGTTATTAAATGATGTTTTTAGTTGATTTGTTAATATGTATTGATAAATTAATAAGAGGTTTGATTGTTATTTTTCTAATTAAAAATTATTATTATTATTATTATTATTATTATTATTATTTTATTAAGTGTTTTAATTATAATCGGACCTTGATGGTTTAAAAGTGGAGGACGGAAGAGTTTATATAGTATTTTATTTTAAATTTGGGGTTTTTGAATGAGGGCTTCTCTTTTTTTTTTTTTTTTTAAATATCTTGTTAAATTGTATAGACCTAATAATTTGTTAAGTATCAATTAGCTAAATTGAGTAATGATAGGTTTGGTTAGGTAATACTTAATTGTTTTATTAACTGCTGTAATTATAAATGGATATTAATTTTGTTGAATTAGATGGAATAAGAAGAAAGAAGACTTGCTTTCCTTTTATCTATTTGTTTAATGATTATGATTATGATAAGTGTGAAATGGAGTTTAATTTAGAGAATTTGAGCTGTATTTTATCTTGTATTTGCTCTGGGAAGTCGGGGGGGTGGTTGGGGAGGGGGGAGAAAATGTATGTAAAACTTTTAAAACTTTTTCAATTAAAAAAAAAAAGAAATTTGGAAATTTGCCCTTAACGATAAGCTAACATGTGAGTTAAAATTCAGGAAAGGTTTAATAAAGGAAAACTCATTCTGGAAGATCTGGCAACCGTTTGTGGACAGTGCAATTGAACATTTGGAAGAGACGACACCAGTACCTATTCAAAGAGACTTTTGGAGGAACTGATAACAAAGATATGAACTCCTCTCTTTCCCTTGTTTTTGTATTATACACTGGGTGATGTTTATTTATGTTTTTTTTTGGTTTTTTTTTGTTTATGTATTTTGAAAAATTCAATTAAAAAGAATAAATTAAAAAAAAGAAAAGAAAAGCAAACAGGAATTGAATAACCAAGAGAGAAACTTAGCATGGTGCCTGCATGCACAGAAACAATCTAGATACCATTAAAGATATCAAGACATATGGTTTTTATAAAGAACCAACAGAATGGGGTCAAATTTTAATAGGATCAGAGGACAAATTGATTAAAAAATTCTATAATAATTTATTGACTATTAGAATGGAAGAGTAATAAAAGAAACCATGATAGCATGGGCTAAAAATTTTGGGTATTCCATAGAATTGGACAAATGGCAAAAGTTATGGGACGGAAACTATAAATTAACATTGTCCACTGCATATAAAGAAAATTTTTACAAAATGTTTTATAGATGGCACTTCCCACCAGCAAGATTAGCCAGAATGTTTAAGGATATTTTTGCCAAGTGCTGGAAGTGCAACCAAATCCCGGGCACATGTGGTGGACATGTTCAAAAGCAAAAAAATACTGGACTAAAATACACACCTGGCTAGAAAAAATGTTAAAGGAACATATAGATTTAAAATGGGAAATATTTATGTTGGTCATCATACCAGACAACTACAGTAAAAGAAATACATACTTAATGATACATATGTTAATAGCAGCCAGAATTGTGTTCGCACAACATTGGAAGGGCGAGGAAACTGGCAACCAATGTAGTTAACGCAGTAGTGGTATAATATGGGCCACTCTAGAGGCCCCTGCACTATTTGCATTGCTGCATTTTGTGAGAAATGTAGCTTCTGAAAACTCTTCAAAGATAGCCCCATGTAGGGTGCCTTGTAGTAGCCCAAGTACAAGATGACCATGACCTGACTGACTAGGACCTGGTCTAGAAAAGTGCATGACTGGTGTACAATCTGAAGATGTGCAAAGGCTTTTGTAACAATAACTGCTACCTGTTCTTTGAGCAGGACTTGAGAGTCTAGGAAGACCGCCAAGTTGCAGAGTCTGTCTGGGGAGAGAACTGACCTAGAACTAAGGAGAAATTTCCTGACAGTTAGAACAACTTGGAACAACAAATCAGTAGAACAACTTGCCTCCAGAAGTTGTGGATGCTCCAACACTGGTGTTTTTAAAGAAAGACTGGACAAGGTTTCCTGCTTGAGTAGGAGGTTGCATTAGAATACCTCCTAAGTCCCTTCTAACTCTGTTATTCTGCTATTTTGGGGGAGGACAACCCTATCCAGAAGTAAAGATGTTAAACTCTCAGATCCTGATGTTTCATATACTCAAAGCCACATAGCCTTACTAAAGCCTGTTGTCCCCCATCCAGACCCATCCAGCCTCCAGGCAACAGCAGAGGGTAGCAACCGCTTGAATACATTATTTCTGTCTGTTGTAAATTGAGTAAATGGCATTGTGGCCTAGTGGTGAAGACACTTGCCTCCCATTTGGAAGGTTGACAATTCAATCCTAGGTAGCAGTAGATATTTCTCGCCTAGTGCGCAAAGAAAAAATACCTGCTTTGAACTCTATGTAGCATCAGGAAGGACATCCGGCTACTAAATGCTCAGCTCCATTTGGTCATCCCAATTCAACCCCAAATTAAATGATTACAAAAAGGGAGTTTTAGTTATCTATGAATTGTTATTTAAGATTCTCTCTGGATCATTATACTAAGAGAGTGAATCTAGCTTGTAGCAATAGCAATCGCATTTGACTTAAATACTGCTTCACAGTGCTTTATAGCCCTCTCTAAGCAGTTTTACAGAGTCAGAATATTGTCCCCAGCAATCTGGGTCCTCATTTTACTGACCTCAGAAGGATGGAAGGTTGAGTCAACCTTGAGCCTGGTGAGATTCGAACTGCCAAATTGCAGGCAGCCAGGAATCAGCAGAAGTAGCCTGCAGTGCTGCATTTCTAACCACTGTGCTACTGTGGCTCTTGACTTGTGAAGCCAAGAATTTCAGAATGTAAATGAAATATTATGTAAATTGGTTGCTCCTTATTTCAGTTGGAAATGATGTAGGTCTGATGCTAATGTCTTATCTCACAAGTTAGCAGGTTGCATTTCTGGTGAAGCTTCTTTTATGTTAATTACTCCCAATATCAGAGCAATATCAATGGTGCCAGTGCTCCTCTGTGAAACATCATTTTGTTCGTATTCCTTGTTCTTCCCTCCTGCCACCAGGAGACAGACAGACAGACAGACAGACAGACAGACAGACAGACAGACAACAAAAATACATATACAGGGATTCATAAATGTAGAAGACTGAAGACTTCCCAACAAAAAATAAAATAAAATAAAATAAATTGAGTTTAACCCATACAACTAATATGTAAAATCTATAAACAAATTAAATGTTCAGCAGCTATAAAATATGGCAACTAGAATATTATTTGGAATTTTGTATTATAATCAAATTACACCAGGGTCATTACACTGATTCCAAATTTGTTTCAAAGTCTAATAAGAGTTGTTCTTATTACTTTAAAATAGATGTCCAACTTTTTCCTGCATTGGAGTTCTAAGATGATCCTTCGAGACCTTTTTTTCAGATTCTCTTGATGCTGAGATTTAGCAGGTGTGGTTGTTCATCAGTTTAATATTTAGTCTACTTCTTAAATATTAGATTGATTTGAAAAAAAACAAGAGACCTTCCAAATAAATCAATTATACACTATTAAATTTTAAGAAGAAACTAGACAGCCACATCTGAAATAGTATAGGTTCTCCTGCTTGAGCAGCGGGCTGGACTAGAAGACCTCCAAGGTCCCTTCCAGCTCTATTCTTTTCTAACATTCTAACATTGCATCCAATTCATAGTATAGTATAAATACAGAAATGTGCAATCGAAAGTGGTACCTCTTTCTGGAGGACCAGACATTGGTTGGGAGTCACATCTTAGCATCTCAAAGATTGACTAATACAATAATTCCAGATAGGACTGCCTTTTCCAGAAACTTCAGATTCTATAAACATACAGATTTTTTTAAAATTTTTTTAAAGTTATTAGGTCCTTAATGTTAAATATAATAAGGTAACAAACAGTAGCAGTAAAATAAGAGCTTAGAGTTTATGACAATCACAGGTAAATAATGGCAATTCACAAAAGAGTTGAATGTGGAAAACTTTTTGTTCTGATGCGTACATTAAAAACAGTGTAATGTTTTCTTGGTTTCAGTTTAATCCATAACTCTAGCATTAAATCTCCTAATAAATTCTAACTCAGGTGTTATATGATGAAGCTGATTGCTGTAGTTTCTTTCTTTACAGTGAAGAGATTTAAATTTATTTAAGGCCAGGATTAGAGTGTTCTGGGAACTGAACAGATTTTGCTTATGAAATTTCATTCAAAGAAAATAATTTCAGTAATGCTCTTGTACATTTGGACACACAATGGCTCCCACAATGGAATGTGTGGGAGTAGGAATACAGGTGAGAAGCCAAACTTCTAGCAGCAATGTTTATTGCAGATAATGACTCAGTAAAACCAACATGCAACTTCCGGCTGATAGCCCCTTTAAAGGAAAACTATCAACCTTAACCAATAACATTAAAATATGTCCCGCACCTGCGTGGCAGAAGAAAAGTCTCTGCTCACACCTGCGTGGACATAACACTGGGGTGTTTTGTGTGTGAGAGAGACTGTGTGAGAAATTGCATAGTCCTTTATCATACAATCTTATTTCCAATAGGTCTGTAGCTTTCTGATATCATGAAGAAAATCCCTTGCTTTCAGTGGGTGTTTTCTTAATGAATAGTGTGGACAATCTAGGGATGCTCTAATGTTGGCAAGACATGTAAAAAATACAATAACACTAGCAGTTGTGCTTCAACCATTATTCAGTACACAAGAAAAAAAAGCAACCTCAAAAATGCCAATAAAATAAATCTGAAAGGAATTGTTAAGTGCAATGAAGAAGATTATAAACAAAAATAAAGAAGCTGAAGCTTTTACAGAAAATTGATTTTTTAAAAAAATTCAAAGGCAGATTTGGATTAAGTATGAATGGAAATGTTCCTATTTCAACTACTTGTTGCCATTTCTGATATCAGCAGATTCAGTCCAGCGAATCTGCTGCTAAAGTGAGATTTCTCAGCTTCAACAACTTTAATATGTCAGATTTCAACTTCTATGCATGCTGGTTGGAGAATTTGGAGAATTGAAGTTCATGCATCTTAAAGTTGTTGAGGTTGTGAAACACTGACCTAGTGATTCACAATATAAACCCCATTGGCATTAGTGATAGATGAAATCATATGCCATATTGTAATATGAACAATGATATGATTATTCATGTTTGGTTATTGCTACTAGGTCCTCAAATAACAATAGCAAAGTAGAGATAGATCAGAACCTTTGTTTGTCTGCAAGATGATAAGATGATTTTCTTTCCTGTAAATTAGAGTAAAGCGAGTCTTTGACAGTCTGTGTTTGGTTTGTGGATCATCATTTTTGCAGGTCTAAGCTAAATCTGAGAGCTGATTGGGTTGATGTAGTAGTTAAGACACAGAAGACTGAATTATAGTCCCAATTTAGGCACAAAGCAAACAGGGTGACCTTGGCCAGTCACTGTCTCTCAAGCCTGGTAAACTGCTTCCAAAAACTTGTCAAGAAAAACTGTAGGGATTTGTCCAAGCAGTTGCCAGGAGTCGAGACTGATCTGGAGGCACATATTCAAATAAAACACCCTTTTTATGACCTATAATCCCTTAATTTGGGGTAGAGTCAGGGCAACTGGATGGAGCTAAGCGTTTACCGGCCAGATATCAGTGCCACATGGAGTCCACAGCAGGTATCTTTTCTTTGTGCTCTAGGAGAGAGACATCTGCTGCTACCCAAGACTGAACTCTCAACCTTCAGAATGGGAGGCATGCGTCTTCACCACTAGGCCACCATGACATTCATGGAGACACACATTTTATTTTATTTTATTTTATTTTATTTTATTTTATTTTATTTTAT
>WNWU01013765.1:3822796-4082071 GCA_012654045.1 Ptyas mucosa | reverse complement strand
TTTATTTTATTTTATTTTATTTTATTTTATTTTATTTTATTTTATTTATTTTTTATTTATTTATTTATTTGTCAAGCATATATCAGATAACAGACAAAAGTATAAACATGATTATGAATACATGAAATGGATACGAATAAAAAGGGACATTAGGACAGGGATGGTAGGCATGGTGGTGCACTTATGCATGCCCCTTACAGACCTCTTAGGAATGGGGTGAGGTCAACAGTAGACAGTCTAAGGTTTAAGTTTTGGGGGTTTGGGGAAGAAACCACAGAGTCAGATAGTGCATTCCAGGCATTGACCACTCTGTTGCTGAAGTCATATTTTCTGCAATTGAGTTTGGAGTGGTTTACCTTAAGTTTGTATCTACTGTGTGCTCTTGTATTGTTGTGGTTGAAACTGAAGTAGCCATTGACAGGAAGGACATTGTAGCAGATAATTTTATGTACTATGCTTAGGTCAGACCAAAGGTGGCATAGTTCTAAGTTGTCTAAGCCCAAAATTTCAAGTCTGGTGGCACAAGGAGGAGGAGTGGAGGACTCTTCTTGTGAAATATTTCTGGACACGTTCAATTGTATTAATGTCTGTTATGCAGTGCAGATTCCAGACAGATGAGCTGTATTTGAGAATTGGTGTAGCAAATGTTTTGTATGCACTAGTTAGTAGTACAATATTACCAGAGAAGAAACTACGCAAGATTAGGTTAACAACTCTTATTGCCTTTTTGGCAATGTTGTTACAGTGGGCTCTGGCACTTAGATCTTTAGAGATGAGTACTCCAAGGTCCTTGACAGAGTGAGGGTTGTCTACAAGGTCATGTCCATCTAGCTTGTATTTTATGTTCTGATTTTTTTTGCCAATGAGTAAGACAGAGCATTTGTTGGTTGAGATTTGGAGTTGCCACTTGTTTGACCAATCTGACACATAGTCAAGGTCTTTTTGAAGGGTAGCAGCAGCATCAGTGGTGTTGAATAATTTTACATCATCAGCAAAGAGAATGCAGTTGCTTTTAATAAGATCACAAAGGTCATTTATGTAAAGTATAAAGAGTGTTGGTCCCAACCAATTTGGGAATTTTTGGTAATTTAGCTTTTTGTAGATACTTTGCCACTTTATCCTCTTCTATCGCATCTTTCTTGTACAGTTGTGTATAGTATTCCTGTATTATTTCTGGGTAGAAAAAGGGGAAAAAATGAGGAAAGAAAAACAAGGAAGAAAATACTACTACTACTACTACTACTACTACTACTAATAATAATAATAATAATAATAGCAATTTCTCCAATTCTTCAAGTTCTTCCAAAAACCCTAATCCAAAGGAAGAAAAAAGAAAAATAAGAAGAGACAAAAATTAAATTGCTCCTCTGAGTAAGGAGCCAAAAATTTGAAAAAATAAAAAAATTAAAAAAAAATAGATAAAAGTAAAGATAAAAAATAAAAATTAAAAATAATTAATTTTTCAGGCTCTTGAATGCCTTAATCCAATATTTATATATAAATCAAAAAGATGGGAAAAGAGAAAAAACAAAAACAGACAGGCCAAAAAAGAAATTCATTCTTCAAGTCCTTTATATCCAGAGAACCTACAGGGAGTGATTTTTCCTTTTGCCTCTTTCCAAGCCACACATCTCACTGGGATTTAGATAATTACTCGATGAAAAAAAAGAAAAGAAAAGAAAAGAAATTCAGAGCCTTCCAGTCTATTCCCAGGCTTTGAAAATTTAGATCGAAGAGCACCTGTGTAAACAACACTCAGTAGCTCTTCAGCCTCTATATTTTGTTTTGTCTACAATGTTTCCTTTCTTCTGCAACAAAATTTCTCTTCCAGTGGGTGGCAACACTACCCCCCCCCCCCAGTTCTCCTATCTTTATAAGGAAGAAAGAGAAAAAGGAAAGGAAAGGAAAGGAAAGGAAAGAGAGAAAAAAAACCCCTTTCTTTTAAATGGTCCAAAAATAAGAGAAATGGTACCAATCCAGATGCACCAACTCAGCAAATATTATAAACCAAAATCCACAAATTCCAAAAGTTTCAAAAAATGTCTCAGTACTGCTTCCCTGCTTTCAATCCAGTCCAGTTATCCAAAACGGAAATAAGACAATCAGGCAATTTCAAGTCTTTTAAAATATATACTTGGGAAAAATAAAATCAGTCCAAAAATAGGTTCGCCGCTCCTCTTCATTTACTACCCATCACAGTTCAGAAATGCCATATTGATAGTTTCAGAACATATAAAGCATGTGCAAGAATTGTTTGGATTGTCACTGGTAGAGATATATTTAAAAGTGCTAAATCTAGAAATACCTCAGCATAGATGCTAAAATTGACAATAGCAACAAGTACTGCTGCAGCACCTCTATGAGGTAGTACATTTGTGTTCAGATTGATTGAGTATATGCATAACAGAACTCCTGTTTAGAGTTCTTGTCAATAGTAGGAACCTCAAAAGATTTAAAAATAGCCACTTGAATTTAAGTTCTTGAAATCCTGTTTAAGTTCTAAACCTTGTTTTTTTAACTATTAAAATGGAGCTTCTCACATATCTCAGGATTACTAAATGTTCTGATGATTGCTAGGCTTTTTTTATTTACTTATCTTGTGATGTCTTTGGAAATATTAGTTTACTTAATGGAAGTATGGCCCCCCTCATCTGTGATCTTATAAAGGAGGGGGGAGCGGACCTGGCAGGTATTACGGAAACCTGGTTGGGTCCAGAGGGAGGGGTCCCTCTGGTTGAGATGTGCCCACCAGGTTTCAGAGCATTCCATCAGCCAAGGGCCCAGGGGAGGGGCGGGGGGGGTAGCGGTTATTATTAACGAAGATCTAGGTCCAAGGGAGACCACTGTGCCACAGATTGCCGGATGTGAGTCCCTCCTTATGAAATGGGGTCATGGGGTTCAGTTGGGCTTGCTGCTCACGTACCTGGCTCCCTGCCACGTGGCAACAGCCCTGCCCGAGCTACTCGACGTGATAGCCACGGTGGCAGTGGATACACCCAGGCTTATGGTCATGGGTGATTTCAACTTGCCTTCCGTTGGTGAAACGTCTGAGGTGGCTCGGGAGTTCATGGCTTCCATGACGGCCATGGACCTGACCCAATTAGTTCATGGCCCCACTCATAGGGGGGGGGCATACTCTGGACATGATTTTTGTCTCTGGCCAGTGGTTGAGTGATCTGGTTATAGGGGGTATAGACATAGAACCCTTGTCATGGTCTGATCACTCGCTCCTTCGCCTAGATCTCCGAACCGCTACACCCCGCCGCAGGGAGGCGGAACCAACTAGATGGGTCCGCCCCAGGCACCTGATGGATCCTGATAGGTTCCAGATGGAGCTTGGGCCGTTTCCTGAGGATCTGGCACACGACTCGGCCGAGGACCTGGTAGCTGCCTGGAATCGGGCGGCTGGTGGAGCCTTGGATCGAGTCGTGCCTTTGCGGCCTCTGACCCGGTACGGATCTCGAGCAGCTCCCTGGTTTACCGAGGAGCTGAGAGAGATGAAGCGCCGGAAAAGACGCCTAGAGAGTGGTTGGAGGGCCAGTCTCGCTGAATCTGATCGAACACTGGTAAGGTCGCATATTAAGACCTACCTAGTGGCGATAAAGGCGGCAAAGTTGAACTACTTTTCCGCATTTATTGCGTCATCAGGGAATCGTCCGGCCGCCCTGTTCAGGGTGACCCGCTCTCTGCTTCACGCGGGAGTGCGGGAGGACCCCTTGGAAGGCAGGGCGGAGGATTTCGGACAATACCTGTATGACAAAATTGCTCAGATTCGGGGGGATTTGGACTCCGACTGGGTAGATCTGGGCGGGGTGACAAGGAATAGTCTTGAGAATGTTATCTGGGAAGAGTTTGACTTTGTGACTCCTGATGATGTGGACAGGATTTTGGGGAGACTTAGTGCGGCCACATGTTTACTGGACCCGTGTCCCTCCTGGTTGGTACTGGCCTCCCGGGAGGTTACACAAGGCTGGCTCCAGGGCATTATCAACGCTTCCTTGAGTGAGGGTCACTTCCCTGCCGCCTTGAAAGAGGCGGTGGTGAGGCCCCTCCTCAAGAAGCCTTCCCTGGACCCAGCAGTATTAGCTAACTATCGTCCTGTCTCCAACCTTCGCTTTATTGCGAAGGTTGTTGAGAGTGTGGTTGCGCAACAGTTTCCACAATTCCTGGAGGAAACATCTTATCTGGATCCGTTCCAGTCGGGTTTCAGGTCTGGGCACAGCACAGAGACGGCATTGGTCGCGTTGGTTGATGATCTCTGGAGGGCTCGGGACAGGGGATGTTCCTCTGTCCTAGCCCTATTAGATCTCTCAGCGGCTTTTGATACCATCGACCATGGTATCATGCTGCACCGGCTGGAAGAGTTGGGGGTGGGGGGCACTGTATTACAGTGGTTCTCCTCCTTTCTCTCCGACCGGTCGCAGTTTGTGTTGACAGGGGGGCAGAGGTCGACCTCGAGGCCTCTCGTTTGTGGAGTGCCGCAGGGGTCGGTCCTCTCGCCGCTTCTGTTCAACATTTATGTGAAGCCGCTGGGTGAGATCATCAGTACGCTGATGACACCCAGCTGTACATCTCCACCCCAGGCCACCCCAATGATGCCCTCGAAGTGATGTCCCAGTGCCTGGAAGCCGTGCGGATCTGGATGGGGAGAAACAAACTCAAGCTCAACCCATCCAAGATGGAGTGGCTGTGGTTCCCGGCATCCCGATATAGTCAGTTGACTCCATCACTGACTATCGGGGGCGAGTCTTTAGCCCCCGCAGAAAGGGCTCGCAATCTGGGAGTCCTCCTGGATAGGCAGCTGTCCTTGGAGGAACATCTGACAGCTGTAGCCAGGGGGACCTTTTGTCAGGTTCGCCTGATTCGCCAGTTGCGGCCCTTTCTTGATCGGGATTCCCTGTGCACAGTCACTCACGCCCTTGTCACTTCCCGCCTAGACTACTGTAATGCTCTCTACATGGGGCTCCCCTTGAAGAGCACCCGGAGGCTCCAACTGGTCCAAAATGCGGCCGCGCGGGTAGTGACGGGAGCAGCGTGGCGCTCCCACATAACACCGCTCCTGCGCGAGCTGCACTGGCTTCCGGTGGTCTTCCGGGTGCGCTTCAAGGTGTTGGTGATCACCTTTAAAGCGCTCCATGGCATAGGGCCTAGTTATCTCCGAGACCGCCTGCTGTCACCGATGACCTCCCATCGACCCGTGCGCTCCCACAGAGAGGGCCTCCTCAGGGTGCCATCAGCCAAACAATGTAGGCTGGTGACTCCCAGGGGGAGAGCCTTCTCTGTGGGGGCACCCACCCTCTGGAACCAGTTGCCCCCGGAGATTAGGAGAATTCATGACCTCAGTGCCTTCCGCCGTGCCCTAAAAACACATTTTTTCCAACAAGCCGGGCTGGCTTAAGAAGAAATTTTAAATATTTTTAATATTTTAATTGGTCTGTGAGTTTTAAATTTTGTAGCCAAATTATATATATATTTTAAATGTCTTAATATTTATATTTTATGTTTTTTATGTCTGGCTGTACACCGCCCTGAGTCCTCAGGGAGAAGGGCGGTATATAAATTGGAAATAAAATAAAAAATAAAAAATAAATAAAAAGTATAAATGGACATCTTGGCTTAATAATCATTGCCTTATAATCATAAAGCTGTATGAACATCAAGGGTCAAGTCCATTTTCATTTTCTCCCTTGTTTTAAAAAAATCAATTTATTTCATTTATTAATAAGAGAGGATTGCAAAAGGAGAGGATTATATATCTTAAGAGTTTATCAAATATGCCAATACCTATTTGCAAGATTGCTTATCAATTTACCGTATATACTCGAATATAAGCCGAGTTTTTCAGCATGTTTTTCAGGCTGAAAAAAGCCCCCTCAGCTTATATTCGAGTCACTAAAATGCCTTTTCCCCTGCAACTGTTTTGGCTCCCGGGGTTGCAGGGATGCTTGCTCACCCCGCCCCCCTCTACCCAGTCACTCCTCACTTGTACTGTGCGGGTCCTCGCTTGCAGCTTGCCTGCCTGAAGTCCTGCGCCTGCCAGGTAAGCCTGTGAGTCATGGCCTACCTAGCTGCCCCTGCCCTTCCCCCCACCCCCCCATCCCAGCCTGCCCCTCCCTACTCCCTTCCCTGCAGCCCATAGCCCTGCCATGTTTCCCTGCCTTCCACGTGGCCTTTCCAGCGTCCCCGAGACCAGCTTGCGAAGGCAGGCAAGCGGGCCTGACCACGGGGACTGCCGGGAAGGCAGGCAAGCCTGGCAGGGCCACCTGGCTGTGGGAAAGAGAGCTAGTGGCTTCCTTCCTTCCCCAACGCCCTGCCAGGCTTGCCTGCCTTCCACGCTGCCTTCCCTTTTACCTTTCCTTAACGTGCCCCACTTCCCTCCTCAAACCTTGGGAGGCAGCATCCTCTGCACCACAAAGCCCTTGAGGTGGCTGCAGGAGGGGGAAAAGAAAAAAAAGCCCTTGGCTTCTGAAGCCTCTTGAAGGCTTCGAAGGTGTGTGTGTGTGTTTGGCTGCAGGAGGGGGAAAAGAAAAGCCTCGGCTCTCGAAGGCTTTGAGTGAGTGTGTGTGTGTGAGTGTGTGTGTGTGTGTGTGTGTGGCGGCGCTGAAGTGAGCCACATGAAGGGAGCCCACTGGGTAACCACGTCGGCTGGGAAGAAGTCGGGGGGGGGGGAGAAAGTCGGAGAAAAGAGGAGAAATCGGAGGGGAAAAGGCAGTTGCTTCGCCCAGCGTTTCTCTGCATTTCATCCCAAGTCAGCCCAAGTCAGCCGCCCTCACTGGAAATGTGGAGAAACGCTCAGCAAAGCAGTTGGCAGAGAGAAGGGAGAGGCAGAGATGGAGGCAGCAGGGGAAGGCAAGGGGCCGATCACGTGGCTCACTTCAGCGCCACCAAACACACACACACACACGGACTCAAAGCCTTCGAGAGCCAGCCGAGGCTTTTCTTTTCCCCCTCCTGCAGCCACCTCAAGGGCTTTGTGGCGCAGAGGACTCTGCCTCCCAAGGTTTGGGGAGAGAAGGAGGGCGCGTTAAGGAAAGGTAAAAGGGAAGCGGGGTGGGGGTGGGCGGCAAGTTGGCCATGGGGACACCGGGAAGGCAGCGTGGAAGGCAGGCAAGCCTGGCAGGGCCACCCGGCTGTGGGGAAGAGAGCTAGCAGCTTCCTTCCTTCCCCGAAGCCCTGCCAGGCTTGCCTGCCTTCCACGTTGCCTTCCCGGTGTCCCCATGGCCAGCTTGCCGCCCACCCCCACCCCGCTTCCCTTTTATCTTTCCTTAACGCCCTGCTTCTCTTCCCAAACCTTGGGAGGCGGAGTCCTCCGTGCCACAAAGCCCTCGAGGTGGCTGCAGGAGGGGGGAAAGAAAAAAAAGCCCTTGGCTTCTGAAGCCTCTCGAAGGCTTCGAAGGTGTGTGTGTGTTTGGCTGCAGGAGAGGGCAAAGAAAAGCCTCAGCTCTCAAAGGCTTTGAGTGAGTGCGTGTGTGTGTGTGTGTGTGTGTGTGTGTGTGTGTGTGTGTGTGTGTCCCTCCCCAAACCTTGGGAAGACAGCGTGGAAGGCAAGCAAGCCTGGCAGGGCTTTGGGGAAGAAAGGAAGCTGCTAACTCAGAGGCAGCGCAGAGGACACTGCCTTCCAAGGTTTGGGGAGGGAAGCAGGACGCGTTAAAGAAAGGTAAAAGGAAAGCCGGGTGGGGTGGGATTTGTTCCCCCCCTCACAATCCTCTTCCAAGTGCAGATGATTCCTCCTTTAATACCTGGTCCTGCACTTGACCTGGCCGGACAGCGCCCCTCCCCCAGCACCCTCCCTCCTGTCCTTCCTTCTCCAGTCGTAAGTTCAAGGACTGGTCACAAGTGCGAGGACCAGTCAAAAATTACTTTTTCAGCCCTCTGAGTAGTCCATATGCACAAAAGGACTACCCAGAGGGCTGAAAAAAGTGATTTCTGACAGGTCCTCGCACTTTTGACTGGTCTTCGCACTTATGACTGGTCATCATTTATGCCCATTTTAGCATTCTCAACAACCATGTCACTCATTTCACAACTGCTTCTCTTCACCATGGTGACACGATAGGGCAAAAACGTAAAATGTGAGGACAGTCGTAAGTTCAAGGACTGGTCACAAGTGCGAGGACCAGTCAAAAATTACTTTTTCAGCCCTTTGAGTAGTCCATATGCACAAAAGGAGTACCCAGAGGGCTGAAAAAAGTGATTTCTGACAGGTCCTTGCACTTTTGACCAGTCTTTTTTTATTTTGAAATTTACCAGTAGCCGCTGCATTTCCCACCCCCGGCTTATACTCGAGTCAATAAGTTTTCCCAGTTTTTGTGGTAAAATTGGGGGCCTCGGCTTATATTCGGGTCGGCTTATACTCGAGTATATACGGTACATATCAGAGGATTACTTACCCATTTTTTTTTCTTCCTAGTGTTTTCATACAAGTGCAGAATCTACTTTTTTGGATCAACTGAGTGTTTATTGATTATCGTCTGAGCCTGATGTTGGCTGAGAGAGATTAACTGGCCCAAAGTCACCTAGTCTGGCTTTCCTGCCTGATGTAGGACTAGACTTCATAGTGTCCTGGTATGAAGTGTTTTAACTACTAAAACAAATTGGCTGCATTGTACGTCCAACATATTTTGGATTTTAAAAATGTTGCAGATAAAAAACAGTAATATTTGCTGCATAGCAAAAGTAAATTTCTGTTTTCTAATAAGAAATTAAATAGACAGTGATCATTGGATTGCCAATGTGGATTATACGGTTTACTACTTGAACAAGTTTGTACATACCAAACACTAATGAGAGTTGCAGAGTCTAAGGGATAAAAGTATTGATTAAAACTTTCTCTTGATAAAATATTAAACATTTTGAAGGCAAAGTGGGATTACTGTGATCCTGATTCATTTGCACATTTTTCTTCCAACAGCCAGTAATATTTATGATCCTAATAGCCTGATGCCCATATTTTCTGTTTCAGCAGAGAAATGCTTAAAATGGAGCACAGCTATCACAGTGCACCATTTACAAGCTCTGACATTACATCAGTGTTGCAAGAACATTATGGCAGCATTTCAAACTCTTTTGCTGCAGCAAATATCAAAGCGCAATATCAAACTGCTATTGACTTTAGATATAGCTTTATCTGCTATTAAATGTTGAATAAATATAGCTCTCTCAACATTGATGTAGAAATTTGTAGTTCAACCATGGTTTTACTATGGAAAATCATTACCTAATTCCAATTACTACTAGACAAAGTTACATGTTTAAAAATCATGTTACCTTATCACTATGATTCTACAGAATTATGAATCTGTCTTAGCTTTAGAATTTAACTATTAAAGTCAATCACTATCTAAATCAGTAACATAAAGTCACTATCATTGCTGTTATTTATTGGAAAGCTTTCTTTTTTAAGAGTCTATGGAGATTCTTAGTCATCCAGGTCATGATTGTCCCAAAGGTGCTTTTTTCAAGAGGCAACTGGACTTCCTTGTTTTTCTTTGAAGATGTTTCACTTCTCATCCAAGAAGCTTCAGTTGCCTCTTGAAACAAAGCACCTTTGGCTTTCCTTTTTAAGAATTTACATCTTTTTATGTTACAAACCTTTCCCCATCTAGTGACCTTCTATAGTCTGTTAGATACATGGCATCTTCCAAAGGTTTTGCCATCACTACAGAAATCAGTCTGCTCTGCTGCTGCACAATGTCTTTATTATCTAAAGATATGGAAAAAGGCCTGGGAATGAAACCATCATGTTCAGTTGAAGGATAAAACATTCTCTGGCCAAGTTCTAAATCATTTTGTTTGAAACAATGTTTGAATACCTAATAAGGAGACCCACATATCTTTTCTATATGCTTGAATTAAAGGTTTGAAGGCACCACCAAAGCAGCATTTTGTACCTGCAAGGAATCATCTAGTTCACTATTGCAATTATTAGAAGCAATCTATAAAGGAATGTTTACTATAATACAGCAGGCACAGACATTGTAATATAAGTAGAAAACAATGCCGTAGAAAAAAAGCGTGTTGAGCACCATTGGTGTATTTCTTCTGTTCTAAAGACTATGTGAACTGTCACTTACAAAAAAACCTCAGTAAAATCTCACAATATTTCTTCATTTTACTGTTTCCAAGAGGGGTGTTATTACTTATTAGGTAAAGGATTATTCTTTGGTACGGTGGACTCCCTTATTGGTTGCAATGGACTTGGCTGATCATCTAGATGGGAGCTAAGATTTTCAGATGTTAAGAGTGAGGAATTAAAGACAATTTCACTCAAGTCAGACTTGATACATATCAAATGGGGATCTTCAGAGTCTAAAGGCTCCTCAGCTAAAACTTGTGTGTTCTCTCGTGTCATTCCCATATCAGATGGTGATTTCCTTTTCATTTGTGTGTATGATTTGTCAAGATTTTCCATGCCTTGATCAGTTTTGTGAAAACGCCCAAAGAACCAGATGAAGAATCCAAACAAAGCAAATGCTAATAAAGACGGAATGAAGGCCAAGCATTTGACATCTAGGCTTGCACCAATGTATCGGCTATGTAGAAACATATCATCTTCAGTATAGGTTCTGTTGGTCAAAGGATTTGTGTTGTTTGATCGCCACTCCCAAGAAAGTTTGGTTATATTGATGTCCTTTAAGCTTTCTAAGTCTTCCACAGTATAAATTTTCTGTCCAGGGCCAATATATTGACCATATTCATGTGGCTTGTAAAATATTTGATTCTTCCACATATTCAGATCCAAGATTAAAACAAGAAATATAATCCCATAATTAAACCATTTGCCTGCAGCAGAAAGAAAAGGATAATAATTAGAAAATCCTTGTTTACAACAAATAGTACATGCATAGTCAGTAGGAAAAATAAGATGTGAGCCTTTCCAATTAATTTCACAATGAAGTTTTAATTAAATGCTTCATAACAGTAGATTTGTGACTGAATAAATTTTACAATTTAGCCTTGTAGTTAATCATTTGGAAATGTGAATCTAGAAATAAAATAATAAAATTCTTATAGGAACATCTAGGTGGCCTGTAGAATAAATAATTCTGCGCTGCAGTGCAGATCACATAATGGAAAAGCTGCCTTTTAATATTTTAAAATTGGTTCTGAAAAATGAAAGCTATGTATGATGCCTATATATTATCTTTACAGGTTATTTGTGCATTGTTACTACCGTGTTTTCCCGAAAATAAGACCCTGTCTTACATTTTTTGAACCCTGAAATAAATGCTTGGCCTTATTTTCAGGGAGGTCTTATTATTTTGGGGTACGTGGAGCAAGATGGGGTTCCTCTTGCCGTCTTACCTGATTTCCAACTCTGTCTCCCTAACCCTAACCAGAGGAAATGGCGGGGACCAGCTGCGCATGCATTTAAATATTTTTGGGGAGGGCTTATTTTTGGAGAGGGTTTATTTTTGGGGAAAGCTTATTTTAGTGCACGTGCTCAAAAGCCTGATTGGGCTTATTATCCAGGGAGGTCTTATTTTTGGGGAAACACAGTAGTCATCAAGCACTATAATATGTATTGTTTTAAAAATGGAATTCAGAAGTTCAAATCACGAAAGACTGTAGACCTGCATGTTCAAGCAACAGATTAGATGGGGAATAGCTGGTTAGGGAATTCTGGGAGTTCAAGTCCACACCTTAAAGTTGTTAAGGTTGAGAAACTCTGGATTAGGTAATTATGTTATAGTAATTGCTCTTGAATGTTAACTTTAATAGATATGGAGTTAACTCTGAAGTTAATCTTCTTTTTCCTCATCTTTTTCCTTTTTCATACCACTATTCCAGCTTCTGCTCTCTATCCCTGTCAACCCCATGCTCTCCAATTTGATTTACACTATGCTAAACATGACTTTACAGTATATGCTTTTGGTGGTCAGTGAAGTCACTCAGTTTTATTCAGTAAAGCAGAGATGGGCTACAAATAATAATCTAGGTTAATTTATTTCATTTGAGTCAAATCAGTTTGACTCAAATGATTAATGCTGAATAATGGCAACCAAATATCATCTGGAGAAACATGATCTTTGACTAAGGTTGGAATGATTCCACAAGTATTAAGCAGTGACTTAAAAGATGGTAAACCTTTGGTGTCTTTTTATTTCCTTTTCTCCCTTTATACTATATTTCTCCCTCCCCTCTTCTTAGTTTTCCACTACTTTTTAATTTTTCTTTGTATTTTATATTTTAAAAAGCCAATACAAATCATACATGAAAAAGATGCTAAACTCTTCACAGAAATATATAGAAATACAGACTAATTTATCTTAATTTTTATGAGTATGTCTTTTCTTTAAACTATTGTAGACAGTAACTCAAAACCCACAACTTAAGTTGCCATACAATAATAGAACAGAATAAACTGATTAAATAACAATTTAAAACAGCAACAGAGATTGAACTACTATCAGTACCAGCAGAAATACAAAAATTAAATGACAGAATGAAAAGAGTTTGCCTGACCAAAAAAAAAAAAGCTATCAAATGACATGCCAGGCCAGGAAGTTCTCTAAAGAATTGGATTACTACATTCACTAAGTGTGCCTCTCAGACCACCCATGCAATCTGTTTTTCATATCTGGTATGTTACATAATATAATTAAATAGTTGAAATGGCTATCTTTCATTTTATTATACTTCTTTAAATTTATGAATAATATATATACATACCTGTGTTTATCCATGCATATTCTATAGCTAGGTTAACCATATACAAGCTTTCATACACCCACAGATTACAACTCTTTCCACCAGCATAGCTAACTATAATGGCTGAGAACTCTGAAAATTGAAGTTCAACCTATCAGGATGACTTCCAGCCTCAGAAAGGCTGGTCTACACAACCATCACCAACCATCAAAGAGAAGATCAAATTGTAACTTTTGTTAATTACGTTTTAGGTCCAGTTAGGTCTTAAAAGAATAAACCCAAGCCTGATATTTCAAGAGGAATTATAGGTCTGGTGGTTCAGAAATAAACTTCCTGAGCAGAATAATCTGGAAGAAGAATAATGCTATTTAATTACTATTAAATATTTTTCAATTAAATAAATATACTGTACATCATGGCATAACTTTTCATTCTAAACATTCAGATTTCTGAATGTCCGAATTACTTATTTCCAGAATAGTTAAGTAAAAACATTTACATTTAAAAACAGGCTCACAACTTAATCTACTTTAATGAGCAAACAGTTGAAGAGAGTGGATAACCAACTTTCTTTTAAGTCCTATAGATCTCCCTGGATACTGTGGAAACTAGGCTATCCTGTGTATTTATATAAAGTACTGCCTAGAAAAGAAAGCACATGCTCTACAATGAGCCATCTGTCAAAGGAAATCTAAATGAGATAAGCAGATGGGGAAATGCAGCTCTTTCTCTATGTAAACAGATAAAGGGTAAAATGGAAATGAGAAAATACTATGTAAAACACTCATTAGGGATTCCACAGTATACAAAGGGTTAAGATTAGGGATAGGATGCACAAACATAAACTAGCCAAATGCTTAGAAGTAAGATCTACTCAAAAGATTTCTTCTTAAAACTCTCTACTGATGGAGCACCCACAATTCTGGAAGCAAGTCATTCCACTGGTTAATTGTTCTGTCAGGAGATTTCTTCTAAATTCTAGGATGATTTTCTCCTTGATTAGTTTCCATCTATTGCTTCTTATCCTGCCTTCAAGTATTTAGTATGGAGTATTCAGGTATTGTTACCTATGGAGCAGATTTAAGAAATATTGCAACTGAAATTATATGAGCTTTAGTCTTTCCCCCAGTAGAATTTTGAGGACTGCCTTCAAATCAATGTTAATATTAATCTGGCCATATTCACCATCAATAGGACATCCCATTTTTTACTGACACTTTTATATAATGCCTAGTAACTAATAATGTTTTCCATTAATTATGAATGCAGATTAAAGGCAACAAGCTTATTCTCATTCCAAGAAACAGTGGCTTTTTAAAGTGTTTTTTTATCAGGGCAACCTGGTCTGCCCAAATATGGGATGGAGCATACTGCTTCCACTTTCGCCTTTCACCCCAATCCAGGCACCTTCATGGGCAGTCACTTTCATGACATATTTTTTGTGTTAAATTTATATTTACTGACAAAAAAAATAAAGGGAGACTAGTTTAGTTTTATTTCAAGCTATTTAGCTCTCAACAGCTAGCCATACCCTTCTGGGATTCGAACCTGGACAACTTACATATTAGGTTGATGTATTAATCTCTAAGCCACGGGCTAGCCAGTAAATACAAATTTAACATATTGGCTTTCTTGTTGCTTTACAAAGGAAGGAGAATGATTCAATCTAAAATAATTGTTTTAAAAATAAAAGGAAATGTATCTAATATTAAAAATTAAAGCAAGTGAAAAGTGAAAGGCAATATATGAATGTTCAAAGCTCCAGAAAAAAAAAAAGCTCAAGCTTTTGAAGGTCCTTTGAAGTTGCTAAACTTGGCTGGATCCAAATAAAGCTCTTGTATTTATTACAGGAATCTTCTATGGTGTTCTATATCCATTTCAAATGAAATCTAGATCCAAGCTAACCTTTGATTTGGTACAAAGTGAATTGCAAAAGTGATACCTGGTAGAGTAGAAAATATATGGATTTTTTAGAGTTCAGATTAAAGAAGAAAAGTAGGGTTAGCACTCATTAAAAGAACATATTACAGGTGAAACTCGAAAAATTAGAATATCGTGCAAAAGTTCATTTATTTCAGTAATGCAACTTAAAAGGTGAAACTAATATATGAGATAGACTCATTACATGCAAAGCAAGATAGTTCAAGCCTTGATTTGTCATAATTTTGATGATTATGGTTTACAGCTCATGAAAACCCCAAATTCACAATCTCAGAAAATTAGAATATTGTGAAAAGGTTCAATATTCTAGGCTCAAAGGGTCCCACTCTAATCAGCTAATTAAGCCATAACACCTGCAAAGGGTTCCTGAGCCTTTAAATGGTCTCTCCATCTGGTTCAGTAGGAATCACAATCATGGGAAAGACTGCTGACCTGACAGTTGTGCAGAAAACCATCATTGACACCCTCCATAAGGAGGGAAAGCCTCAAAAGGTAATTGCAAAAGAAGTTGGATGTTCCCAAAGTGCTGTATCAAAGCACATTAATAGAAAGTTATGTGGAAGGGAAAAGTGTGGAAGAAAAAGGTGCACAAGCAGCAGGGATGACCGCAGCCTGGAGAGGATTGTCAGGAAAAGGCCATTCAAAAGTGTTGGGGACTTTCACAAGGAGTGGACTGAGGCTGGAGTCAGTACATCAAGAGCCACCACACACAGACGGATCCTGGACATGGCCTTCAAATGTCGTATTCCTCTTGTCAAACCGCTCCTGAACCACAAACAACGTCAGAAGCATCTTACCTGGGCTAAAGACAAAAAGAACTGGTCTTGCTCAGTGGTCCAAAGTCCTCTTTTCTGATGAGAGCAACTTTTGCATCTCATTTGGAAACCAAGGTCTGGAGGAGTCTGGAGGAAGAATGGAGAGGCACACACTGCCGGCACACACTGCAAGATGCTTGAAGTCCAGTGTGAAGTTTCCACAGTCTGTGTTGATTTGTGGAGCCATGTCATCTGCTGGTGTTGGTCCACTGTGCTTCATTAAGTCCAGGGTCAACACAGCCATCTACCAGGAGATTTTGGAGCACTTCATGCTGGAGCTTTATGGGGGTGCCGACTTCATTTTCCAGCAGGACTTGGCACCTGCCCACATTGCCAAAAGTACCAAAACCTGGTTCAATGACCATGGGATTACTGTGCTTGATTGGCCAGCAAACTCGCCTGACCTGAACCCCATAGAGAATCTATGGTGCATTGCCAAAAGAAAGATGAGAGACATGAGACCGAACAATGCAGAAGAGCTGAAGGCCACTATTGAAGCATCCTGGTCTTCCATAACACCTCAGCAGTGCCACAAGCTGATAGCATTCATGCCACGCCACATTGAGGCAGTAATTGATGCAAAAGGGGCCCAAACCAAGTACTGAGTACATATGTATGCTTATACTTTTCAGAAGTCCGATATTGTTCTATGTACAATCCTTGTTTTATTGATTTCATGTAATATTCTAATTTTCTGAGATTGTGAATTTGGGGTTTTCATGAGCTGTAAGCCATAATCATCAAAATTATGACAAATCAAGGCTTGAACTATCTCGCTTTGCATGTAATGAGTCTATCTCATATATTAGTTTCACCTTTTAAGTTGCATTACTGAAATAAATGAACTTTTGCACGATATTCTAATTTTTCGAGTTTCACCTGTATATGTACAATATTATTTATCATAATCTGAAATAATAATGCTGTTAGTATTCTACATACATATATAGTATGGGCCAATGATTTGAAAACCATCCTAAGCAACAAAAACAGAAGAGTCCAAATAACTACAAATTTAAGATAGGAGCTCAGAATCAAGAAAGTATTTAACAAAAGTAATCCTAATGGCTAGTGTAGTTCTAAAGACTACAGGGTTATCCAAGGAAGCTATGCTTAGTCTAGGATTGTAATAAAGATGATCTGATTTATTTATAAAATTCATTTATTTACTTATAAATTTTATTGGCTGCCATCTTACCATAGAGTAACTCTGGGAGACTTATAGTCATAAAAATTTATCTATACATTAAAACATAAATAAATTAAAACCAAATATTAGAATCCAAGGACATGTGGGGAGGCCAGGGGTGGAGTGGGGGGGGGGGAGAGAGCTGGGATCTGTTGTTACTCAATCAACTACCTTCACTGTGCTGTGTCCCCAAGCCAAATAGCAAAACTAGGCCCTTAACAAAGGAAGGAGGATTGGGGCCAACCTTACATTGGAGAGCAAGATGTTCCAGAGGGCAGAAATAACAGCAGAGAAGGCCCTCCTCCTGGAGTCACCAGCTGAAATAATTGGGCTGATGGGATTCACAGCATCAGTGGCGGATTAAGGCTCACTGGTGCCCTAAGCACAAGTTGTTTTAGTTTAGTTTCATCTTTTTTTTTTAACAAATCTTCATTTTTTTTCTTTCTTAACTTTGTTGTGCCCCCTTTAGGTCTGGTGCCCTAAGCATGTGCTTAGTCTGCTTAATGGTTAATACACCACTGCACAGCATGCCTCCTCTGCTGACATAAGTGGACAGGCCAATCCCAGTGGGGTGAGACAGTCCCTCAAATAACCTGGACCAATGCCATTAAGGGCTTTAAAGGTGATCACCAATACCTTGAATTGCACTTGGAAGCAGATCAGTAACCAATGCAGCTCATGGAGCAGTGATGTCATGGAAGCCATTCTTAGGGTCCCCAAAACTGCCCACATTGCCATACTCTGCACAAGCTGTAGCTTCTGAATGCTCTTCAAGGGTAGAGTGCATTTCCTGATCCAAGAAAGGCCGCAACTGGCACACAACATGAAGTTGTGCAAAGATTCCTTTTCTCTCTTGTCTGAGAAAGATAATTTGATCCATTCTGTTCATTTATGCTTGATAACAATGGGAGAGGAGTGAACTATATCAGACTGAAAGGAACATGTCTCCACATTCACATCCATCTTCTGTTCACTGGCTGTAATACTGCAGAAGAGCATTATAACACTTTTTTGCTCAAAGTCAATAGAGTCATTAAACTATATGTATCATTAATAACTGCCCAAAGCCAAAAAGAAAAACAAATTACCGATAATAATAAGAAAGCTTCAATCAAAAAAAAAATCTCTTTAGTGAAAAAAACAAAACAAAAAAACAAAACTGGCTACATAGCTAATTTTAAAAAACGCTACAAAATCTTATGCCACCAGATAAAGACAGAATGCACCAATTACCACTGCAAACAGGAGGAAGAACTGTCACACTCAAAATCTGCCCAAGCCGTCTATAATTTCATAAATGCCAAAATTAAAGATTCAAAAACTATCCCACCCCTAAAAGGGCCTAATGGGGAAGACTGTAATGATGAAGCCATTAAGGTCAACCTCTTCAACACATTCTTCAGCTCGAGAGGGGGCGGGGCTGCTGCTGCTGCCGGAGAGTGTTTGCAGTAGCTCCTCTTGGTTTTATTTTATTTTATCAATTTTTAGTATACCCATTGGACCCTTTTTATTTAAATAATATTTTTCGGAGATGATAACAGAGTATACCACAACCCAGATAAAGTTTTGACTGATAAGGACTAAAAAGGCATGGGGAAAAGAAAGAAGCACCATGGCACCAGCCCGGGATCTCTCCCACCAATGAAGAATGCAAAACAACCAAAAATTGATGAGCACTTTGCTGACAAGAGATTTGTAAGTAAAAATATCCCTCCCTTCATTTCCAACAATCTGGAAAGGTTAGAATGGGACCAGCAAAGAGATTTGACAAAACAGCAGATACTAGACTTTCCGGATCTGGGGGGAGGGGAGCAAAATGACAGCCAGCTGTTTTCACAAACGAGTCCAGCTACAGCCTGTATGGAGACCGAGATAAAGTCTAAAAAGTTTAACAACAAACTAATCCAGAGTGTGGAGAGTTTACCATGGGAGAATACAACAGAGTTTATGGCAAAGCAATGCCTTCTTACAGCACAAATGGTTGTTTCAATATTTGAGCAACTAATAACCATTCAACATGATGTAGAGACACTGAAAAAAGATATAGCTGTTTTTCTGCAAGAACAACATCAGGCTACAGGCACCCCCACTAAAGTCCATACAGCAGACTTGGGTAAGTCCCATACTCAGGATAAGGAAGAGGAAAAAGAGCAAAGACTCAAGGAAACAGTTAAAGAGCCTGCCAAAAAGTGTCAGCCCATTCAGAAAAACAGTCCTTCTCCATATAAGGCATTAAGAGGAGGCGGTATTAATAGAGTTATTAATAGAGAAGTTTCATTGAAAGACAGTAAAGCATCTCCCCTACAATTACAGCAATCACATTGCTTACTACAAACACATCAGGTTGTGCTTAGAATCCATATGAACAGAATTAATCATGGACGCTGGATTACCAAGAGTGCTATACTAAATTCCCTAAACCAGCTTCTTCACTGTCACTGGGGGCAGATTGATCTCTGTGCTCGGAGTGGCTTCCTGAGGCCCCAAATTGGAAGAGGCTCCTTCTGTCTTTCAAACAGCCGACCATATCACTGATGCTATTCAAGATGAAGGCACATCTAGCCTCCTTTCAAATCTTTCCCATCAGAGGTTTCTGTGAGGAAAGGGTTAAAGCCTTAATTGTTAATATGAGAGCTCCCAAAGTTGCTGTCTCTTCCGCATTCTCAACCTTAGAAAAGAGAGAGGAAGAAAGTGGGAGTAAGCCAGCCTTGTCCAGTGAAGATGTACTTAACAGCACAGAAACTGGTCTCATTAATGCTTTTGGTGCTCTCCCAAGGAAAGAACAAGATAACATTCTATTCAAACTAGAAAATTTAAAGAAATCCTTATTAGACATAATTGACACAGCTGAATCACTTATTGATCTGTTTCTCCTATAATTGAGCCTCTTACTTCTCCCCCAGGGGGCAAGGATTTGCAAGAATATGAGAGCATGGAAAACAGAAGCCAAGATACACAGGGGCCATTAGAGGCCCCAGTAGAGAAGGAGATGTTAGCATCCTTATGTGATTATCCTATGATACCTTTAGCACCACATCAAGAAATTGAGAGAGGACCCATGTCAGTGTCATCAGCTCAAAGCTGAATGGAGCACGACTGAATAACCCCCTGCTCTACACCTAGAGAAGAGGCATCAGAATGTTGAGCCTTGTTAGCTGGTGCTAAATCCTCTTACCCTGAACAATTTTACCAGGAGTCGACACAGAATTTAGATGGGATACCCCTCCTTTTAGAGAAGGCCAATTTTGTGTGTGACGATATCTCAAGCCATTGCAACAACCATACAACTTCCCTTTGTATAAATCAAATTTCCTGATGAGCTGCAAGAGAGGATCCCTTCTCCATCATAACCTGGAATATAGCGGGTTGGACTGTTCCCATCTCTACTAAGAAATAAGTTTGAAGGACCATATTAGAGGAGTCTGAAACTTTAATTTCAAATTTGAAATCGGTTCTCACCAATAGAATACTAGTTCACTCCAAAAAGCCAGTTTTAAAGAACAAAAAATGGTTTGATAGAGATTGCATGCAATTAAAAAGGATATATAATAAGGAGTACAGAAGAAGTAAAAATGACCCTTCTGAGGATCACACTCACTTCTTAAAACAATTGAAGGCACAATATAAGACCCTCCTAAAAGAAAAGAAAAGTGCGGCTTTGAAAGAGTCTTGGCAGAGATTAATTATATCAGTCAGGACAAAAAATACATCCCTTTTTTGGTACATCACCAGAGGATTGGGGAAATCCCCCCTACCCCCAACTAATCAGGTACTGATTCAGGCCTGGGAAGAATATTTTAGAGAGTTATATACAGACCCCGACTATGTAACTAAGGAGAGCCAAATTAGTTTGGACCAATCTGCTTAATGACCCCCTGTTACACCAGAAGAGATATCCCAGTTGATCAGAGCCGTCAAGGCTAATAAGGCACCTGGTGCTGATAATGTCCTCCCAGAAATAATCAAAAAGAACACCAGTTGGTGGGCCCCATTTTTAGCATCATTGTTTACATTTATAGATAAAACGGGCTGTATGTCAAGAGATTGGGGATTAGCAATTATTATACCAATCTATAAAAAGGGTAATAGAAATGATCCAGGAAATTATAGACCCATTAGTCTTCTGAGTGTTATTAGTAAATTGTATGCTAAACACCTAAACTATAAACTCCAGGATTGGCTAATTTCAGGGGGGATAATCAAAGATAAACAAGATGGCTTTAGAGAAGGAAGAGCTATGGTGGATCATATCCTGATCCTTCACCATCTGGTGCAAAAATACACGTACAAAAAAATCCTCTCTTTACGTGGCCTTCCTTGATTTTAAACAGGCTTTGATTCAATATCCAGGAACACCCTATGGGAGAAATTAAAATGCACTACAATCGATAAACGCCTCCTTTTCCTCATTCAAATTTTTTTTGCCAATTCTACCTTGAGGTGTAATACTCAAGGGACTTTAACCGGCCCAGTAAGGGTTCAAAAAGGGGTACGACAGGGCTTCATCCTGTCCTCCTCCCTTTTTAACTTCTATATTAACCCCCTGATTGATCTCTTACAGAATCCTGATCTACATCCTCCTAACAAAGCACAATGCAAAATCCTGATTCTCCTATATGCCGACGATGCTGCTATTATTTCACAAACTCCCATAGGACTGAAGAGAGCAATTAGGGCAATACTTGGCTTCTGTAGACAGAACGTGTTGGTCCTTAACTTTGATAAATCAAAAATTTAAGTTTTTGCCAAAAGACCCAGACAATACTCCTGGAAAATTGAAGGACACAGATTGGAACAGGTTAGGACATTTAGATACCTTGGAGTGGTCTTCCACTCACAAGGGACATGGAAGGCACACCTGGAGCAGACACTGCAAGCAGCCAATAGGTCCTCAAATGCAATTAAACACTTCTTTTATGCAGATGGAGGTCAATTAGTACCTGCTGCTTAAAACTTTTTGAGGCCAAAATATTGACGCAAATTCTTTATGGGGCACAAACAGGAATCCTCAGAAAGAAAAACTTGCTAGAAACTATACAAACCAAATTCCTGCGAGCCACCTTAGCTGCACCCAAAGGAACTCCAAATGCCCAGCTAAGAATTGAGACAGGTATGCCTCAAATTCAGGTAAGGGCCTGGAAGATGATGATCATTTATTGGCTAAAAATTCATTTTTTTCCAGAGGGACTGTCCCCGCTAGTGCTGACTGACAACTTCCCCTCCCCCTGGAAACAGGTGATAGATCACAAGCTGGGCTCTCATGGGCTCTCATCAGTATTCTTAATGTCCCTTGGCTTTGACAAAGCAAAGCAAGTGGTAATTGAGAGAATGAAGGACATGGAGTTCCAAGAAGAACTAAATAGGTTGCCTCTCCACAGTAGGGACAGAATCAAGCAGGGTGTGTGGGAATCAGCAAGATATCTAAATGATCTGATCTTCCTAAAACAAAGAATAGCTTTCTTCAGAGCCAGATTCAATATTCTCCCCTCAGCACTTCTCCAGGGTAGGTACAAGAGAATACCAATAGCAGAACGGGTATGTATATGTGGAAAAGGAGAAGTTGAAGATATCTCATATGTTTTATTGTACTGAGCTATACAGAGTATGTAGGTCAATATATATTCTCCCCTTACTAGAGAGATTGCCAGGGAGGACAGATGACTTTTATGTAGGCTTTCTCCTCCAAGATTCAAATCCGGCTACCATGCGGGCAGTGGCAAAATTCTGTGTCGCTGCAATGTCCACAAGAAAAAAACTGGTTACAGAATTATAGATGTCAACTGGTGCCAATTTTTTGGAGATATCTATAACAATTATTGGAAAAATACATTTACTCACATACTTACCGGCTCTCCACTCATAAATTAGGGAATGACCCTAACGATTTGAGATTATGTATTTACATAACAGGGATGTTACTATTCATGATTAATGTCAGTATTATTTTTAATTTATTGTATGTCTATTGCTGGTTGAGGACCGTAATAAAGTTTTATTTATTCATTCATTCTTTCTTCAGCTCAGTCTTTGTCAACAGCAATAGTGTATACCCATCATTTCCTAATTGTACCAAAACTAATTGCAATGATCTGCTACACATTGATTTTACAGAAGATAACATTGAAAGGGCACCATGCAACCTAAAGCCATCTCTATCTATTAGCCCTGATGGATTATGTCTCTACTTCCTGAAAAAGCTTTCCACTGCCATAGCCAAACCTCTAAGCGCTATCTATGAGGTATCTTTCAAAACCAGTTCCTTGCCCGACCTATGGTCATTAACCAAGGTCATTCCTATCTTCAAAAAGGGAGACCTCAGCCTAGTTGAAAATTACCGACCAATCTCACTGTGTTGCATCACCTGTAAAGTCATGGAATCAATCATAAACCAATCCATCACCCTCCACTTAGAGACAAACAACCTGCTGTCTAACAAGCAGTTTGGTTTCAGGATCTGTAATCTGCAACTCCTACACTGCAGAAACATTTGGACCACACAACTTGACCAGGGTAAAGCAATAGATGCAATTTACAAAGACTTCTGCAAAGCCTTTGATTCAGTGGTACACAACAAACTACTGTTAAAACTAAGCTCTTACAGCATTTCCGTATCCCTGCACAAGTGGATAGCCACGTTTCTGTCAAACAGGCAACAAGTAGTCAAAATAGGGAACACCCAATCAAACCCGGCACCAGTTAACACTGGTGTCCCCCAAGGCAGCATTTTAGGACCCACACTCTTTCTGATTTACATAAATGACCTTTGCGATTGTATTATAAGCAATGGCATCCTCTTCGCTGATGACGTAAAACTATTTAACAGCACCGACAATACTGCTGCTCTACAAAGCAACCTTGACTATGTGTCAGAATGGTCGAACAATTGGCAACTTCAAATCTCAACTAACAAATGCTCTGTCTTATACATTGGCAACAAAAATCAGAACACCAAATACAAGCTGGGTGGATATGACCTCATAGATGACCCTCACTCTGTAAAGGACCTAGGAGTACTCATCTCAAATGATCTAAGCCCCAGAGCTCACTGTAACAGCATTGCCAAAAAGGCATTAAGAGTTGTTAACCTAATTTTGTGAAGCTTCTTCTCTGGTAATGCTGTACCGCTAACTAGGGCATACAAAACCTTTGCCAGACCAATCCTCACATGCAGCTTGTCTGAATCCCTTATGCCACCAGGCTCAAAATTTTGGGCCTGGACAACCTCGAACTATGCAGCTTATGGTCTGATCTAAGCATAGTACACAAAATTGTCTGCTGCAAAGTCCTACCTGTCAACTATTTCAGCTTCAATCACAATAATACACGGACAAACAATAGATACAAACCCAAGGTAAACAACTCCAAACTCAATTACAGAAAATACAACTTCAGCAACAGAGTGGTCAATGCCTGGAATGCTCTACCTGACTCCGTTGTTACATCCTCAAACCCCCACAGCTTCAACCTTAAACTGTCTACCATGGACCTCACCCCATTCCTAAGAGGTCCATAAAGGGGACGTGCATAAGCGCACCAGCGTGCCTACTGTCCCTGTCCTACTGTCCCCATTTATTTTCATTCATTTCCTATCTTCATGTCCATGTTTATACTTATACCTGTTATCTTATACATGTTTGACAAAATAAAAAAATAAAATAAAACATATTCTAGGTATGTGGAAAGAGATGGTTGTGAACCACAGAAATTCACAACTTCTCCTGGCATAGCCATAAAATGGTACTCAATCTATTGAAGCTTCTAAGGAAGAGATTAAATCTGCTCCTCTTCGGGCTTTTATCATACAATATTAGATTTCTCAGAATTCTAGGCAAATAGATTGAAATTTATATTCCAATCCATCATGACATGAATTGAAACTGTAACTTAAGCAAAATGATGACTGTCCACCAACTTTTAATGACAACTGTTGGACAGTTGTCCAAAATATTCTTTCCTGTTTTTCTTTTAAACTGCACAACACTGTTCATATTTCTTTGCCAAAAGGCCATCTCTCTGAGAGTATGCTGCATTGCCATGTAATGATTCAAATTCAAAGAACTTTTGAACAGTGTCATCAGATAAATCTGTGGAATTCTTTCTTACCTCTGAGTTTTGGATTTGAATAAGGTACCCATAATATTGGGAAGCAAGATGGACAACTTTAAAGGTTCCAAAGATGGAGTTCAAAATCTAGAATTGATTTAAGAAAAGATGGCCATGCACAACCTACCCAAGGGGAGTTTCTCATGCTGGCTTGATACCAGTGGTGGGATTCAAGTAATTTAACAACTGGTTCTCTGCCCTAATGATTTCTTCCAACAACCAGTTTGCCAAACTGCTCAGAAAGTTAATAACCGGTTCTCCCAAAGTGGTGCGAACTGGCTAAATCCCACCACTGCTTGATACTCTTTATGATTCTCCTGAAATGGTACTGAACTGAGATAAAGCAGCCTCTTGCAACTCTGGTGATGTGATATGCATTCAAATTGACTAATTTGTCTAGTAACTGTAATAAATTGGATTTATTAATTCTGAGCTGGAAAGGGAGAAAAAAAGATTTCACAATCCTTATTCATGTGCTCATTCTTCAATTAAATTATGCCTTTCAAAAAACATCTCCATTACTTTAAAGGGTCTGAGAGAGGGAAAATGCAGTGTAAATGCAATGGCCACCCTAGACAATCTGGTTTTAAAAAGAGCTAGGATGGAGGGGGGAAAAAAGCAAGTCACTTCAAGTTGCTAACTTCGTTATGGAAGATCTTTCTCCATGTAGCCATTTATCTCTAGACCATCTCTTTTTCTTTTTAGACCAATGTTTTTGCCAGAAATGTTGCATTAGCCTTGCTTTTTGATCAATGATACATTTTGAAAATGCTACACTCTAGCTTTTACTATTCATTTACTGTTCACATTTTTCTATACATGAGGTACAGATCATTCCATTATTTATGCAACATTTAAAGGAGGAAAGGAATCAGATTCATTCCATATGTACACAATGCCTGTGCTTTCTAGTAAAAGACAGTAGCCTCTCTTACATTGTGAAGTATGGGTGTATCTCTAATGTAGATGTATTCTTCCTAGAATACATGAAGGATGTTCAAATGAACAGTTGTTAAGCATGATTGAAAGCATTGTTCTTATCTTATAGATTGCAATGTAAAGATATACATTTAAAAACAATATTTCATTTTCAGACTTAGTTTCACTTCTCCACTCCACTGAGTTTTGTGTGTTTGTGTGTTTGTGTGTGTGTGTGTGTGTGTGTATGTGTGTGTATCTCTTCATTGAAATGTACAGTATTGAAGAGTCCTCTCTTCCTATTGACTATATTTTAGAGTTAACAATTTGTTTTAAAATTTCAATATACAGATTATTCTCCTCTAGACATATCTGCTGAAGGCTGTTGGATATATAAGGTATTTCCATTTTATAAGTACTTTTAAAAATATATAATCTCCTAAGCTTTATTTTGTTTTCAATGGAGATTTTTTCAAAATTGTTCAGTTTATAATTTTGATAGTTTCCATCCAAAAGACAACAAGAGTTAAAGTGAAGGTTGCATCTAATTTTCCTATTGCTTTAATAATTTAATAATTTCTAATTGCTTTTATTAATCTGACAACATAGCCCTTTCTACCCAATTTTTTCAGATCATAGTATTCACTTTTAATTTACTAAAGCAAAAGCAATGCAGTTGTATCAGTCAGTTAGTAGAAATTTTAATGAGTAATAAATTATAAACCTGAAATGGGTTTTCATTCATTTTTCCTATACTTTTCTATGATGGATCTAGACTTGTCAAATTCTAGACAAAAATCTCCCCTTAAAGAAAGCTGTCATTAATACAAACTTAACTCCCCTTCTCTATTTGACATTGATAGTCCCAAGATTAGGTTTCTTCATGTATGCCATTTACTAACAAAAACAAGAACATTAATTGCATTTGTACAATTCTATATTATAACATGCTATTTTTAATGCATATTCTTTTAACATTTAGTCTTATGGTTAAGAGGCAAGTTTATTTTTCATTCTTCTGGAAATCATCTGCTATTCTGTGCTTCTTACAGTTAAAGAATGGGTGAGCATTGCAGCCAGTCTTTCTGAGACCATGGTAAATGGAGGATTAGGATGAAATGAGAGCTAAAAGTTATATGGAAGCTAAATTAATCTGCAAGGTTATAACCTGTGATTCACATCGATTAGATCTTCTGAAAGAAATTTGATACTAGGGCAAATTGTATAGGACAAGTGTCATTGGACTGTACTATTTCAAATTTTAGATAAATAATCACATGAATGAAGCATCTCTTTTTCCTGAAATTCTCATTGCTCTTTTAAGAAATCATACTTATCAGAGGATTTTAATCTAGACAAATTTCAATATATACTGATGTTATGTTCTTCCCAAGAAAAGTATTTTTATTTTCTTTCCTGATTATGGAAATCAAAAATAATTTTTTGCTTTGGAATCCTCCAATTCTGTTTTGAATAAGAAGTTCAAAGAATGTTACATACCTGTAATATGTATGTGATACTCCTCCTTTAAAATAGTTTTAAAATAAGACAGTCTGAACTGAAAATGTGCAGCTGGCAAGCCTGGAAGATTCACATCAACATCACCCATAAAATGTGGAAATTCCCAATCCTGCCAAAAAAGAAAAAAGAAAAGAAAACCCTTCACCTTCTAACATTTTTATTTAAAATATATTTCCTTTCACCTTCATATACACTCTATAGAGTTGCTTTATAGATTATCTTTCTATGATAGGCAGACAGATTAACACCAGACAATCAAACATAATGTTATGTATGTATCTATTTTGAGCGGGAGTTTCAAATGAAATAGTGTTTTGTGATTGGTTGACAGTTACTGTTGGAAGTGTATATAAGGAGGGCTGCTGCCCATATTTCTTTGCTGAAGTCTCACCCTGAATTAAAGAACTGTTGTCACTAGCTTGCTTGTGCCTCTCGTTATTCCCGCGCTATAACATTGGCGACGAGGATGGGATTGAGGTTACAAGAAGCAAATCAAAAAGAGCTCTGAGTTCAGCCAGGGTGACGAAGCGGGCAACGGAAGGCATATTGCGATGTCTGCCTATGTACCGCCCAAGCCCTTCGATCCAACCTGTGAAAAATGGGGATCGTATATGACCAGGTTCGAGTGTTCCCTCGAAGCCAGCGAGATTCAAGGACTCTCGGCTAATCGGAAGAGAGCCCTATTCTTGAGCCACTGTGCGCCAGACGTATTTGAGATGGCCAAATCCCTCTGCGAGCCAACCCCAGTCCAGACCATTCCCTGGGACATGCTTCAAGCCACTCTCAAGAGCCACTACGCTCCTGTTCTGTCTAAGTTTGTATAGCGCTACACATTTTGGCAACGTGTACAAAAAGAAGGTGAACCGATCAGTGCGTACGTGGCAAGCCTCCGCAAAGCTGCCACGCATTGCGACCATCGAGATTTGGATAACGCGCTGCTCAAACAATTGATATGTGGCATAAGAGATACCAGACTGCAGAGAAGACTACTCGCAAAGCCAGATCTAACTCTAGCGGGTGCTCTAGACAAAGCCAGAGCACATGAAGCTTCCACGAAGGCTGCCGAGATGCTGCAACGCCCGGCGGCAACCAAAGACGCCCCCAAATCCACGCCGGTACACCGGGAGGAAGCAAGAACCAGCACCGAGGAAGAATCAGATGAGGACATTTTCCACACGGAAAAAAGGAAAAAAGAACCAAATAGCCGCCGAGGAAATTGCTCTAGCTGTGGTGGAGCCCACGAGAAACAGTTTTGCAAGTACCGAGACACCGTTTGCAGGCGTTGTGAAAAGAAGGGTCACTTGGCGAGAGTCTGTAGAGCTATAATTCCAAGAAACTACCAACCATGTGATCACAACAGCCAACCAGAACCGGCTCGTTCGAAGCAACCAATCAAAGATGGTGGCGCAAAAAATTGGCGCGAAAATCAAAAGCGGGAAGCTTTCAGCACAAACATCGACCATGCCAGCACATCGGTGGAAGAGAAGGTCTACATGAAGGTAGAGATTGAAGGGAGGCCTTGCAAGATGGAAATCGACACCGGGTCTGCCCTGTCAATTATATCCTGAAGACCATCATTCCCAACTTCAAGAAAGCTCAACTGTCACGACAAAGAGTTCGTCTACTCAACTACCAGAAGAACAGGGTTCCAGTGGAAGGCGTCGGCACGTTCCGAGTCACCTACGGTGACATCCAGAAAGAACTACCCCTGACAATTGTGAACCAGCCACTACCGAGTCTTCTGGGCCTAGCGTGGTTCCGAGCCCTAGGCATAGGTTTCATGGGCGTCCACAGTCTGAACAACCCATCCCTGAAAGACAGTCTCCTGCATGAGTTCCAGGACGTTTTCGGAGAGGAGCTAGGCAAGTACGTGGGGACCCCCATTTCATTTAATTTAGACCCCAACGTGACCCAGGTTAGGTTAAAGGCAAGACGGGTGCCACTTGCCTTAAAACCAAAAATTGATGCGGAATTGGACAAATTAATTAAGCAGGGGGTATTGGTTCCTGTTGATCATGCCAAATGGGAGACCCCAATAGTCACCCCAGTAAAGGCGGATGGGTCTTTAAGAATTTGCACTGACTACAAGTGCACGATAAACAAGGCGTTGCAGCAGAGTGCCTATCCCGTGCCGATTGTGCATCATCTACTACACTCCCTGGGGCCCGGCAAAATCTTTGCCAAATTAGACCTGGCACAGGCATATCAGCAATTGCCAATCAATGATGCCACCGCAGAAGCGCAAACGATCGTGACCCACAGGGGTGCTTTTAAATGCACTAGGCTTCAATTTGGGGTTAGCGTTGCCCTAGGGTTATTCCAAAGCACCATGGAGCACCTGTTACAGGGACTTCCAGAGGTGGTGCCGTATTTTGATGACATACTAATCAGCGCGATAAACGAATCTCAACTGGGTGACAGAGTCAGGCAGGTTCTCACGAAATTTAGAGAAGCGGGACTTAGACTTAAAAAGAAGAAATGCATGATCGCTGTCCCCTCTGTAGACTTCCTGGGGTATAGGGTCGATGGAACCGGCATCCACCCCACTGAAAGCAACGTGAGAGCCATAAGAAACGCTCCCACACCTAAGTCAAAAACAGAGCTTCAAGCTTTCCTGGGGCTATTGAACTTTTACTCTATGTTTCTTAAAGATAAGTCTACTGTAGCTGAACCTTTGCACAAATTACTTGGAAAAAAGTTCCTTGGGTGTGGGGTAAAGTTGAATCAACCACATTTAATGCAGTAAAGAGACTCTTGTCAGAGGACAGTTTCCTTATACAATACAACACTGAACTGCCATTAGTACTCGTTTGCGATGCATCCCCGTTTGGAGTTGGCGCTGTCCTGAGCCATAGACTGCCGAATGGTTTAGAGGCGCCTATAGTGTACTACTCTCGAACCCTGTCCAGCGCAGAGCGCAATGATAGTCAGCTGGACAGGGAGGCTTTAGCCGCTGTTGTGGGAGTAAAAAAGTTCCATGATTATCTTTTTGGCCGGACATTTGAACTGATTACTGATCACAGGCCTTTGTTGGGACTCTTAGCGGGGGACAGGCCTACTCCTATTGCTCTGTCTCCTCGAATGATGAGGTGGGCAATTTTCTTGTCTGCCTACTCATACCAACTGATCCACAGACCCAGACGGAATCTGGGCCATGCTGACGCCCTCAGCCGCTGCCCCCTTCCCGACATCTTGGAAGACCCTACACCCAAGGCACCTGTTCTTTTGCTCGATGTCTTGACTCTGGGGCCAATATCCTCTTGTGAGGTGGCATGGGCATCTAATAAGGAAACTGTCATTCGCACTATGGTGGGCTGGGTCATGAGGGGATGGCCGACCAAAGTGGACAGTGAGGAGTTTCTACCATTCTTTAATAAGAAAAATGATTTGTCAATGCAAGGGGGGTGTCTATTGTGGGGCGATAGGTTGGTTATTCCCTCACGGTTGCGAACGCGAGTCTTGGAGTTACTGCATGAAGGGCATCCTGGTATTGTTCGAATGAAGGGGCTAGCTAGAAGTTATGTCTGGTGGCCAAATTTGGATAGCGATGTCACAGAGTGGGTTGGAAAATGCAGGCCATGCCAGGAATCCCGCCCAGATCCCCCGGTAGCACCCATCCGAGAGTGGGAGAAACCAAAAGCGCCATGGGGGAGGATCCATATTGATTTTGCAGGACCTTTCCAAGGGCAAACCTTCTTAATTGTTGTTGATGCATTTTCAAAATGGTTGGAAATAATTTTAATGCCATCCATGACAGCTGATACGGTCATTAAAACCCTCAGAAAACTCTTTGCAACTCACGGGCTTCCAGATACCCTAGTGTCCGATAATGGCCCACAATTTACGGCAACGCAATTTGAAGGCTATTTAGCCAAGTTGGCAATTAGGCATGCTTTGTCAGCTCCTTTTCATCCGGCTTCGAATGGCCTTGTAGAGAGATTTGTTAGAATGGCCAAAGAAGCCTTATCCAGATTAGATGCAGGAGACTGGCAGGCCAGAATAGACCAATTCCTGGCAGTACAACATGCCACCCCATGCATGGCCATAGGGCGCAGTCCTGCAGAACTATTGATGGGCAGAAAGCTGAGATGTGTCCTCGATAGACTACATCCCAATTACTCCCATAAAACGTCAAGGGGGAGGGAGTAGGACTACGACAATTCCAAATTGGGGCCCCAGTGTTCACCAGAAACTATGCCAATGGGCTGCTGTGGGTAATCGGGACAATTATAGGGATCACAGGTCCAAAATCATACACGGTGGATGTAGGACAAAACAAAATTTGGAAACGGCACATAGATCAGTTAAGAAAAAGATTAGATGACGAGGTCTATGTAAATCCACAAATAACTGAGCCTGACTATCACAGTTTCTCCAAAACAGCTACCTCAAGCCCAAGTAAACAGGAATACTTATCTGACAAATCCTGGCTCCAGCGCTGCCCTGACGAGTCGACACTCCCAGCTAGGGAAAACCACGCCTCTGAAGAAATCCAGGAGGTTCCATTGGTGGAGCCGGGAGAGACAGAGGGTCCCTCTGACCGGCTCGATGCCTCCCCAACTACTGCACTGCGCAGGTCGACCCGAGCGAGAACACGCCCTGGTCACCTGCGAGATTTCATTTGTAAATATGTAAATAAATAGTGTAAATGCCTTCTGGGAATGGAGGGGTGTTATGTATGTATCTATTTTGAGCGGGAGTTTCAAATGAAACAGTGTTTTGTGATTGGTTGACAGTTACTGTTGGAAGTGTATATAAGGAGGGCTGCTGCCCATATTTCTTTGCTGAAGTCTCACCCTGAATTAAAGAGCTGTTGTCACTAACTTGCTTGTGCTTCTCGTTATTCCTGCGCTATAACACATAAAACAATACCCTAATCAAGGAACCACACCTCCACCAAAACAGGCAGGGAAAGCTATCATATATAAATAGGGAGCAAATGACATACTCATTAGCAATGGTGATGTTACTTAATCTCTATAATATATTATACTATACTATAAGTATACACTAATACTATAATTGTGGCAGTGATGAGATTCAACTGGTTTGCATCCCTTTGGCCAAACCAATTGTTAAATTGCTGGCTGGCCCTGCCCCACCCCACCCAGTCACTACTTATTGGCCTCGCATGCCTTGGCTGGTGCCTTACAGCAGGAGTCCTTAAACTACGCCTGCAGGTCAGATATGGTCTGCCCAAGCCATTAATCCAGCCCATGCGGGAACATGAGGCTGCCCTGCCCACCTCACTCTGCCCACCTGCTGACTCCCACCCTTCGGCCGAGTGCAGGACTTACCTTAGCAAGCCCTGTGGGCTTGAACTGGAAGGTAAGGCCATCACAGTGCTTCTGGGGATGGGGGAGGGCAAAAATGGGCCGCATGGAGGTCCTGGGAGGTTTTTGCACACCCCATTTTTAGCTGGCAGAATGCTTCTGGGGTGGGTGAGAGCAAAAATGGGCCATGCAAAGGTCCCAGGAGGCCTTCGCACCCCTCATTTTTGGCTGGCAGAGTGCTTCTGGGGTGGGGAAGGGAAAAAACTGGCCAGGAGGCCTCTGAGGGGTCTAACAGTCACACAGTGGGAGGGCTGTGCAAGTGATGGAATGCTGGGAGCTGAGTGTGGTTCAGTCTCTGGGAGAGGCACCTCCCAGCCCCACCCTCGGCCAGGTCCAAGGGCAGTGCAAGGGGACTCATACTTTGGGTGGCTGTGGTGTCGCTCTGCCTCTGCTTCTTAGTTCAGACTTCCTCGGTCCTGGATTTCGGGGGGGATCAACCAGTACACTCCAAACAGGCAAGCAGCCGGCCCAAAAGAGGCTCCTGCAAGCTGGAGGGCACCTGTTGGTGAAGTGGGGCTGGCGAGACACAAGCGAGATAGGGAGCGTGCACTGCAACAGCCACCCCTGCCACATTCTTCCCCTCCTGCTTGGCTGCCTGCCCTTCTCCCACTTGGCACTTGGCAGTTACAGGTTGCTGGCCGGCGAGGTTGCCTGCCCCTGAAGGAGGATGGCCATCTCTGCCCCTGGAGAGAGAGGCAGGAAGGGCTGTTTAGCCAGTAGATCACAGTGCCAGACACACAAAGTCCTTGCCTGAGCCTGTTGCACACATTTGGCATATGCAGAGGAAGCTCCATGGTGACCAGTGATATTCCAAAAGTGGATTGAGACTGCTGCAATGCGAATAGAATGGAATGGAATGGAATGGAATGGAATGGAAATAGGAGAGAATGGAATGGGAATTGGGATGGGATGAAATGTGATGGAATAGCAATAGCAATAGCAATAGGATGGAATGGGAATGGAAATGGGAACAGAATGGAATGGAATGGAATTCAGCAAGATTTCTCTTCCCCACCCCCATTTGCTCTTCTAGTACATTTTTTTTCCAGAGAGAGGGGGAGGGAGAGATGTTGATTGTAAGCTCCTTGGGACTGAGAAGATTTCCTGCAAAACTGAGTTTCCACTAGAAACTTCCACTAGACTCCTACTAAACAACTTTAAAAAACCATCTAGTAAAATGAAAAGTCAACCAAAAGAGCAACATTCAAACAAAAGCAAATAAAATACCCCCAGGAACAAAACAAATAAAAGTTTAATTTGTGTCTATTATTTAATGGACTGCTAAATTGGCAAAAATGGACTGCTAAATTGGCCATGCCCACCCAGTCACATGACCACTTAGCCACACCCACCTAGTCACATGACCACCTAGCTATGCCCACCCAGTCACATGACCATCTAGCCACACCCACCTAGCCATGCCCACAGAAACTATTGTTAAATTATTTGAATCCCACCACTGAATTGTGGGCATCAAATGCTTCAGAAAGCCCACAAATGGGAGAATCTACATGTAGGCAAATCTTCACTAAAAAGGGAACAAATCCCACACTCAATAGTACTGATTATTTTACCTGTTTGGGTAATGAAATGTCTGCAATGAAACAACCATGCTCCAAGAGCACTGTTCTGCCCCAGCTAAGGACCACAAAGAATGCAGCACACACAAAGTCTGTACAAACCTTAGTTTACTAATTAAGGACTACTAATGAGCTTTCTTAGCAGTTGTTCAAACACAAGTACAGTTTAAATCAGTTTTTTCTGAACAACGGCTGTTAATTTAACTTCATTAACCGCCAACAAGAGTCCAAGGATTGATAACTCAATTCTGAGGCACAGTCTTTCAGATAACCGTAAGCTTACTGTGGTTGGCTGAATGCCCAGAAGCAATTTGCAGGAAAAATGACAAGAGAGAAGCAAGAGCCGATCAGACATTTCTGGAGTCAATACATGAAGGAATATGAACGAAGTTGTTTTCTGCAAATTGCCTCAGTCGTCGTCATTCCTTAAATAGGCTAGGGGAGTGGCCAATTAGCCCCAAGCCTTACTCTTGAGGAGACCTCCTCCTAAGGAGCCATTCCTGTCTTTTGGCAGCTCTGCGCACCCGTGCATTGAGAAGAGGCTCCTCCTCTTCTTCCTCTTCACTTATGGGAGCTTCTGGAGGTTCTGAAGGCCCTGGCTGAATCCCTGTCTCTGACACCAAATCTTCTCCAGCCTCTTCATTGTCTGACTTGGGTGCCAGCTGCACAGGCTGCTGGCGAATCACCATACCAGCCTCCTTGCTGTCGGAATCAGCTACCAGCTGCACAGGCCGCTGGCGGGCCACAACAAGCACCAAGGACTCCACAATTCAACTTTGACCTACATATTTTTTTCTATTGTTATGTATATTTTTAAAAAAGAGTGTAAAAAATTGGGCCCCACTCTTCTCCATTATAAACTATAAGCAGAATTCATTCTTTTTATTTCTAGGAACAGTCCTTGCTACCATAATTAAACTGTCAGATCGCAGACAGATAATCTCAGCGTTCCTAAACAAACCTTGACAGCCCCAAACAATCCACTATGAAATTGGAGTTGGCAAATGGGTTATTGCAGCTGCAAGGTAGCTCCACGGCAACACTAATTTACATTAGTTTAAAGTTGGTGCTGAGAGCTGGTGCTGAGAGTTGGTGCTCAGCATTTTTTATATGTCTGTGCAGGCTCCACCCGTTCCACGCACATAATGAACAGCTGAGCTATATCCAGCTGAATGAGGCATTCAAACGGGCCATCAATTATCCCTGTGCCAGCCCATGACGTCATCAAATGCTGCCGCCTCCTCTGTTCATCTGTGATCCTTCCATTCACTGCTGATCCTCTCCCCCGATGCATCCGGCCGCCTAAACGCCCTGTGCCACAATCACCAGCCCCTGTGAAGAGTATCGCCATGCTTTCAGATATCTTCGGGTCACATTCCCACGGCCTCCTCTCCTCCTCCTCCCATATGTGTTGTCGAGCAGGACATCGGGCTCAACTGCTGGCCCCCCTTTACCAGAAGTCCCCCTGCAAGAGATAAATTGGAGATATTATCACCAGCCCTCGGTTTCTGTGGGTTTTTCCTATGGAACCATCATAACAGCCGGTCAGCATTGATCTTTTCCGCAGCCACCCAGGAGGCATCCTCATAGCGATATCCTGACTTTACCCCTGTGTATTTGACTTTACCCCTGTGTATCCTAGAATCCAATATTTTGTCTATCTCATACTGGTCGTCCTTCAGTGGCCCAGGGTATTCTGAGAGGTCTCTGAAAGCATCTACCGGCTTTAATAGACTGCTATGAAATAATGGGTGGATCTTACCCAGTAGGGGTGGGAGCTTCAGAGCTACTGTTACTGGGTTAATCACTCTAATTATTTTAAACGGACCTAAATATTTAGGACCTAATTTTTTATTTGGTATCCTCAGTTTGATATACCTCATGAAGGTTGTTTTAAAAAATGCTTTTAAAAACCTGATGATCAGGCAACTCAGCTGGGATCGTCAGAGGTTTTTAAAAGCATTTTTTCTACAACCTCTTCGGCCGAAGAGGGTAGAAAAAATGCTTTTAAAAGCCTCTGACATTCCCAGCTGAGCCGCGCGATCATCAGAGGCTTTTTTTGTTTACTTTTAAAAGCATTTTTTCAGCAAAAGAGTTTGTAGAAAAAATGCTTTTAAAAATTAAAAAAAGCCTCTGATGATTGCGCAGCTCAGCTGGGCATGGGGGAGGGCAGGGATTTTTGCTACCAGTTCTCCGAACCACCCGCTGCCCTCACTACCAGATCAGGCAATCCAATCTGAACCGGGAGCATTTCACCCCTGGTGTGTATGTACAGATGGCACCCTTGTCTCTGGGTACTTGCAGGGCTGTGGAAAGTCCCCAGGGGAACACCCAATCTTCCGAAATGCCAGGGAACACCCAGTGTCCCAAAAGAACCTACATATGCTCCATTATAAACTATCTTAATATTTTATCTACTGTGTGCCAGACTTTCTGGGTGATTCCTGTATCTCTTATGTGCCAGGCTTGCTGGGTCGAGTGTATAAAAGTATAAATAGGTATAAGAATCTGTGTGTTTGGGACTTCCTCTCTGTTAGAGGGGCCTGTCTTTATTCAGCTGAATAAATGTTTCACTTTCAGTTTCAGTTTATTTAATTTGTATACCTCCTTCCTCCCGAAGGACTCAGGGCGGTGAACAGCCATAAATAAAACATATAAGTATAACATTTAAAACCCAATTAAAATAAATTTGGCTGTAAAAATATTAAAACCCCAATAATTTAAAACGGATTAAAATTTATAACATTTTTAAGAAAGGAGAATCAGGCCAGGCCTGCCTGGTGAAATAAAAGGGTCTTAAGAGCGCGGCGGAAGGTGTGTAGGTCCGGGATCCTCCAAATCTCCGGGGGGAGCTCATTCCAGATAGTAGGTGCCCCACAGAGAAGGCTCTCCCCCTGGGGGCCGCCAGTCAACATTGTTTGGCCGACGGCATCCGGAGGAGGCCCTCTCTATGAGAGAGTACCAGCCAGTGGGAGGCCACTGGTGGCAGTAGGCGGTCTCGTAAATAGCCAGGTCCTAAGCCATGGAGTGCTCTAAAGGTAGTAATCAAAACCTTGAAGCGGGGGACTTCCGGTGGGATAGCGACATCGCCGGACGCTTCTTTTTGAAGCACCAACCCAGGGCTCCGTAGAACCGCAAGAACAGTGACTATCAGCTGTCTTGCGGCTTGGAAACTTTCCTCCTGGTAAGAGGGGGGAAAGTGAGTAGACGGGTGGGGTAGAGCTCCCTAAGAGCACCAGATTTTACCCATAATCTGGCGCTCAAAGATGAGAGCTCCCCGCTAAGCCTGTCAGTACTCCGGACCCTGGATGTCTCTGATCTTGCAGAGCTAGATGTCGTGATCATCCCAGCAACCAACTTTAAATAAATATTTTTGAATCGAGCTGGCGGAGCACAAGCAGCAAGAATAAAACAGCAAGTATTTTTTTTAACTCCAAAGATTTCCCTTCTTTAAAAGTTTTCTTTATGCAGAGAAAGTGAAAGCAAGATGGCGTTTGAGTTTCAATGGGGCATGAAGAAGTGAAAGTTAAAAGCAATTATTGACAAGCCCCTGTTTGAAACGTAAAACTCTATTCTGAAAAGTGGATTAACCAAGAAAGGAAGTAATTATAATAATTGAAGCAGTAATATAAATTACAAATTGCAAAGGGTCTTTTTTTCTTTTTGATATTTTTTTTCCCTGTCCTTTTGGAAGGGAAAGAAGAAGGGGGGCAAGATGGCTGGTCTTTTTGAAAGCAAAGAAAGCAAAGAAGGGTTAATCAACCCTCATATATGGTCTGATTTTGAGGAAGCTTGGAGCTCAATTACCTCTGCTTTATTGGGAAAAAATGATACTATATTTCAAGCTTCTCAAGCTGGTAACAATGAAATACATGGAAATACTGAGTTGCAATCTAGCAGTGGGGGATTGATTGAAGAGCTGGGAGAAGGAAAAGAACAACAACAACAGCCTACCGTATTTTTGGAGAGTAAGATGGATGCTTTGCAGAATAAGGAGCAAGAAATTTTGGGAGCTGATGAGACTTTCGCTATACGAATTCTTTGTTACAAAGTCCAACCTGCATTTAAAGAGCTGCTTTCAGAAGAAGTTATATTCTTGCAAAAATTTTATAATATGCAATCCCAAAAAATGCAAGATTATACTGGAGTTAAACAAGCCAGAGGAATCAGAGTGAAGAAAAGAGTTCGTAAAAAGGAGAAGAAGAAAGACTGGAGACAAGGAAAATAACCCTGCTTGATGAGATGATGGTCCTTAAAAAGTATTGTTTAAGTGTTTAAAGATTTTGAACTTTTGGAAGAAAACATCCAACAGCTTAATGCCAGTTAACTAAGCGATGAGCGACGATGAGGAGGTAACCTACAGCAGTATTGGAATATTTTGAGAAAAATAAACAGATCACTGCAGTGCTGGTGTGTGGTTGTGAAATAAGCCTTGACCTGAGTGATTTGGAATATTTTATTAAGGACTGTAATAAATTTGGACTTAATTGTAATTGCAGAAGTTTTACTGAATATAGTAAATTGGAGTTTTCTGTTTGAAGGTAATAAATATAAGGCAAAAGGACTATGGGCCTAGGGCAATTGCAGTTGATCTGGTGGTTTCCCTAATACGTCTGATGAACTTATTAATCTAATTTTTGACTGGATTTGATGGATATTATTTGATATACAATTACAAAGTCACTCGGGGGGTTTTTTATATAAAGAAGCAATTTTTATTTAGGTGGGTAGACGCAAATGAAGACATTCTACATGCTGTTGGAAGATGTGAACATAAGAAGATTAACAACTGGTTTAATCTAGTATGAAGAATTTAAATGTTTGATATAGCTATTAAATGATGTTTTTAGTTGATTTGTTAATATGTACTGATAAATTAATAAGAGGTTTGATTACTACTTTTTAGTTAGAAATTTTTTTTTTAAGTGTTTTAACTATAATTGGACCTTAATGGTTTAAAAGTGGAGGACGGAAGAGTTTATATAATATTTTATTTTAAATTTGGGGTTTTTGAATGAGGTTTTTTTTTGTTTTCAGTGAAAGAAGTTATAAAATATCTTGTTAAACTGTATAGATTTAATAATCTGCTAAGCATGTATTAGTTAAATTGAGTAACAATAGGTTTGATTAGGTAATATTTAACTGTTTTATTAACTGCTGCAATTATAAATGGATACTAATTTTGTTAAATTAGATGGAATAAGAAGAAAGAAGACTTGCTTTCCTTTTATTTATTTGTTTAATGATTATGATAAGTGAGAGATGGAGTTGAATTTAAGGGATTCAAGCTGTATCTTATATTTTGTATTTGCTCTGGGAAGATGGGGGGTGGTGGGGGGGAGGGGGGAAATTTATGTAAAACTTTTAAAACTTTTTCAATAAAAAAAAACAAAAACAAAAACCTTGACGCGCACCCGGAAGACCACCGGGAGCCAGTGCAGCTCATGCAGGAAAGGTGTCACACGGGAACGCCATGTCGCTCCTGTAACCATCCGCGTGGCTGCACTCTGCGCCAGCTGGAGCCTTCGGGTGCTCCTCAAGGGGAGCCCCATGTAGAGAGCATTACAATAATCCAGGCGGGAAGTGATGAGGGCATGAGTGACCGTATGTAAAGAGTCCCGATCTAGAAACTGGTGGATCAGGAGAACCTGATAAAAAATTGCCCTGGTCACGGCCGTCAGATGCTCTTCTAAAGACAGCCATGAGTCCAGGAGGACGCCCAAGTTGCGAGCCCTCTCCGTGCGGGCCAATGATTCGCCCCCAATAGTCAGTGATGGCACCAACTCACTATATCGGGACGTCGGAAACCACAGCCACTCGGTCTTGGATGGGTTGAGTCTGAGCCTGTTACTCCCCATCCAGATCCGTACGGCCTCCACGCACCGGGACATCACTTCAAGGGCATCATTGGGGGGGTTCGGGGTGGAGATGTACAACTGAGTATCATCAGCATACTGATGATACTTCACCCCGAAACCACGGATGATCTCACCCAGCGGCTTTACATAAATGTTGAACAGAAGGGGCGAGAGGACCGACTCCTGTGGTACCCCACAAATGAGGTGCCTCGGGGTCGACCTCTGCCCCCCTGCCAACACAGACTGCCACAGGTCAGAGAGAAAGGAGGAAAACCACCGCAACACAGTGCTTCCCACCCCTAACTCTTCCAACCGGTGCAGCATGATACCATGGTCGATGGTATCAAAAGCCGCTGAGAGATCTAATAGGACCAGGACAGAGGAGCAACCTCTGTCCCGAGCCCTCCAGAGATCATCAACCAACGTGACCAATGCTGTTTCTGTGCTGTACCCAGGCCTGAAACCCGACTGGAATGGATCCAGATATACTGTTTCATCCAGGTACTGGGGGAGCTGCCGCGCAACCACACTCTTGACAACCTTCGCCACAAAGCGAAGTTGGGAGACCGGACGATAATTAGATAACACTGCTGGGTCCAGGGAAGGCTTCTTGAGGAGAGGCCTCACCACTGCCTCTTTCAAGGCGGCAGGGAAGACACCTTCACTCAATGAAGCATTTATAATCCCCTGGAGCCAGCCTCGTGTCACCTCCCAAGAAGCCAGCAGTAACCAGGAGGGACACGGGTCCAACAAACATGTGGTCGCGTTCAGTCCACCCAGAATCCTGTCCACATCATCAGGAGCCACAGGATCAAACTTGTCCCAGATAATATTCACAAGACCTGCCCCAGTCATTCCCCCTGAGGCCACCCAGTCGGAGTCCAGGTTTTCCTGAATCTGAGTGATTTTGTCTTGCAGATACTGTACAAAATCCTCAGCTCTACCCTCCAAGGGGTCTTCCCGCACTCCCCGGTGGAGCAGGGAGCGGGTCACCCTAAACAGGGCGGCCGGGTGGTTATCTGATGATGCAATAAGAGCAGCAAAATAGTTACATTTTGCTGCTTTTATTGCCACTAGGTAATTCTTAATGTGAGATCTTACCAGTATCCGGTCAGATTCAGAAAGACTGGCCCTCCAACTACTCTCTAGGCATCTTTTCCGGCACTTCATCTCCCTTAGCTCCTCGGTAATCCAGGGAGCCAGGTGAGATCGGCACCAGGTCAGAGGCCACAAAGGCACGACCCGATCCAGAGCTCCAGTGGCCACCCTATCCCAGGCAGCTACTAGGTCTCCAGTCGAGGCATGAGCCAGAGTCTCAGGGAATGGCCCAAGCTCCATCTGGAACCTCTCGGGTTCCATCAGGCGTCTGGGGCAGAACCATCATATCGGCTCCGCCTCCCTGCGGCGAAGTGTAGTGGTTCGAAGGTCAAGGAGGAGGAGGGAGTGATCCGACCATGACAAGGGCTCAGTGACTATATCCCCTATTTCAAGGTCACTCAACAACTGTCCAGAGACGAAAACTAGGTCCAGTGTGTTTCCCCCCCTGTGGGTAGGGCCATGAATTAGTTGAGTCAGGTCCATAGCTGTCATGGAAGCCATAAACTCTCAAGCCACTTCAGACGCCTCACCTGCCGACGGCAGGTTGAAATCCCCCATGACCATAAGTCTAGGGGTATCAACCGCCACAGCGGTGATGATATTGAGTAGCTCGGGCAGGACTGCTGCCACGTGACAGGGAGCCAGGTACGTGATCAGCAAACCCATCTGTACCCCATGGCCCCACTTCACAAGGAGGGACTCACAACCAGCCGTCTGAGGAACAGTGGCCTTCTCAGTCTAAGACCTTCTTTGATAATAACCGCTACCCCCCTCCCCTCCCCTGTGGCCTTGGCTGATGAAATGTGCAGAAACCTGGTGGGCACATTTCAACGAGGGGAACCCCCCCTCTTGGCCCAACCAGGTCTCTGTAATACCTGCCAGGTCTGCTTCCCCCTCCTGAACAAGATCGCAAATGAGGGGGGCTTTATTTACCACAGACCTGGCCTTGCAGAACATCAGCCAAAGGCCCAGGCCCTGAGGGTCTGTGCTACCTGGAAAACGAGTGGAGCCTTGGGGGCCGGAGTGCGCCACCGCTCCTAAACAGTGAGCGTGTGCTCTCCTAACACAATGTGGCCCCCTGCTCCCACCATATTTGCCCCTCCCACTCATGATGTTGATATTAAAAACACTATCTGGATAAGCTCCAACCCTCCCCTCAACCCCGGACCCCCCACCCCCTATGCCGCGCTTTACAGCTAGACCCGACCTTCCCTTTAGTGGGTCATCCCCCATACCCACAGTCTGAATTAAAATCCAACCCTCCCCCTCCCTGGCACCCCTTAAAAGTTTACCTAAAAATTTAAGTACGAAACCCCTCAACCCCCTTCTTGCACTATGCCACCTCTCGGGGTTCCAAAACCCGTCATCAAGATCACACATCAAATGTGTAATCTAAAAGGCAATCTCTGGTTCTTTTGTGTATTTTTATCATACCATACCTCAAATCTGGCACATTTTTGGCGACTCTGCCAGGATGAGGTGCTTGGTCCTCAGTAGGTTCAGGAAGAGGGATGCATCAGGCACACTCTGGGTCTTCCTAGAGGTACCCCTCTATTTGAGCCTTCACTTACTTTCATAAACTTTTTGATGGAGCAGATATTTTTCTTCTTGTTTCCTTTACTTTGTTCTTGCTTACTCAGAGGGCTGAATTCCAGGTAAGACACTATTTGTTATCATTGTGTGTTTTAAGTAAATGACTGAGTGAACGTGGCTGTTTTCCCTAATCATATCCCACCATTGACCAGAGCTGGTTGATAAGATAGGCTTCAACTGCCCCTACCCCTCCAGCCTTGGAGATGTGTAGAATGCAAAGGGGGCCAACCCTGTACTCTCGTGCTCCAACAGGTTGTGAGTGTCTGTTGACTGAGTGGCTAGATGAGTGACTGTCTCTATATCAATAAATTATTATTATTGTTTTTGTTGTTGTTGTTGTTGTTGTTATTATTATTATTATTTGGATTTATATGCCGCCCTCTCTCCAAAGGACTCAGGGCGGCTCACATCACATGAAACAATCCCAATAAATACAAATTAAAACAGACTAAAACCAGTTTAAAACAGTAGATCCCATCAGTCATGGCTAGGACATTTAAACAGCCAGGTCTTAAGCTCACGGCGGAAGGTACGAAGGTTGGGGGCCAGCCAAAGACCCACGGGAAGTTGATTCCAAAGGGTGGGCACGGCCACAGAGAAGGCTCTACCCCTGGGGCTCACCAGCCGACATTGTCTAGCCAACAGCACCCTGAGTAGGCCCTCTCTGTGGGAATGCACTGGGCGATGGGAAGTCGATGCTGGTTGCAGGTGGTCCAACAGATATCCTGGACCTAAGCCATGAAGGGCTCTATAGGTTAACACTAGCACCTTGAATCTCACCCAGAGGGCAACCGGCAACCAATGAAAGTTGCGCAGGAGAGGTGTAACATGGGAGTATCGGGATCCTCCCATTACAACCCACGCGGCCGCATTCTGTACCAGCTGAAGCCTCCGAGTGGTCTTCAAGGGTAGCCCCAGGTAGAGAGCATTGCAGTAGTCAATCCAGGAGGTGACTAACGCATGAGTGACTGTGCATAGGGCATCACGGTCCAAATATGGGCGCAACTGGCACACCAGGAGAACCTGGGCAAATGCCTCCCTAGTCACGGCTGTTATATGCTCCTCCAAACCTAGCCGTGAATCCAGAAGGACACCCAAGTTGCGCGCCCTGTCTACAGGGGGCAACACCTCCCACAGTTGACCAGGCATAGGTGTGAAACTGACTTTAGCCGCCCATGGCTCCTTGCTAGGCCATTGTGCTGTTGACCAGGGATGCTCACATTGCAAGGGAAGTTGGTGGATCTCTTGTGGCCTAACAGGCTGTGAAACAGTATGCATGATTTATACATGGGTTCCAACCCAAGGGAAAGTTGAGGTCAGAATTAGTAACAAGGCATGTGCCCTCAGCCCTCTTGAGTGTGTCATTAGGAAGTTTGATAAGCTTAAAACCCGTCAGGATATGAACATTGAAACCTTGGTTAAGTACAATGCTCTTTGGCATGAGAACATGCCCACAGTCTGGCCCCGGGGGGAGTGTCAATAGATTTAGGGGTTTTTGAAACTATAAGAGATTATGTCCAGGATCAGAAAGATTATTATGCACTTTTTTGGATCCTCCAGAGGAACAAGAAAATGCTTAAGGATTGTAGGTTGGGGCGACCCCCCACTTCAATACCTTCTTCTGCTTTAGCCTCTGCTCCACCACCCTATAAAGGAATTTACCCCCTTACGGAACAGGTGGACATTGGAAGGGGGGATACTAACAAAGTTCTTGTTCATACCCCACATGCCAGGGAACACCCAGTGTCCCTAAAGAATCTACATACGTGCTAAGAACATCTTGATACCTTATCTACTGTGTACCAGACTTTCTGGGTAATTCCTGTATCTCTTATGTGCCAGCCTTGCTGGGTGGAGTGTAAGAAAAGTATAAATAAAGGAGTAAGGCAGGGATGCCCACTATCGCCCCTACTTTTTATCTTAACGTTGGAAAATTTGTTAATTAGAAAAACAAGGATTAAAGATTAAGAGAGAAGATTACAAGGTCCAAGGCTTCACGGACGATCTTGTTTTCTTCATAGAAGATCCAATAGAAACAACCCCCAAATTAATAAAAGAAATTGAAACTTTTGGAAAAGTAGCAGGCCTAAAAATTAATAAAGAAAAAACAAATATGATAATAAAAAATATGACAACAAAACAAGTAGAGAAATTAGTAAAAGATTCAGGATTATAGGCAGTCAAAAAAGTCAAATACTTAGGGATAAATCTGACAGCTAGAACAGTAACAATAAAACAGGATAATTATGAACCTTTAGTCCAGAAAATCAAAGAGGATTTAGATAAATGGGGGAAATTAAGACTATCCTTAATGGGGAGGATAGCAGTGATAAAATCAAATATACTTCCAAGACGCCTTTATTTATTCCAAACGATACCAATAAAATTAGACAAGAAATTCTTTGATAATTTGGATAAAATAACGACAAATTTTGTGTGGGAAGGGAAAAAATCAAGAATAAAATTGAACATATTACAAGATGACAGAATTAGAGGCGGATTTGGTTTCCCGGCATGGCAAAAATATAAGGCAGCAAGCTTATTATGGATTAAGGAATGGATAACCCTGGAGAACTAAAGACTGTTAAATCTGGAAGGACATGATCTAATGAAGGGATGGCATGCTTTTATTTGGAATTCTGGAAATAAAATATATAAACATTTCAACAACCACACTATCAGGAAATCCTTAATCAATACATGGCAACAAATTCAACATAAAGATTACATAAAAAATCCTGGTTGGTTATCGACAATAGAAGCAATTACTCACTCCAATATACTATCAAAACAAAAAATATTAAGATATAGAGAAATATTGGATATGCAGGGGAAATTAAAAACTAGGGAAGAACTAAAAGAACAAGGAATAGCAAAAGACTGGTGGCCCTACTCACAAATAAAAACAAGATATAGGAAGGATCAGGAGGAGGGAGGAATAGACTTAAAACAAAATCGATTAGATAAATTATTAGAATCTAAAGAAGGGAAATTAATTTCGAAAATATATAAATATCTACTCGAATATGATTTGGCAGAAGAATTGATTAAAGGGCAGATGATAGCGTGGGCGAGGAATATTGGCCACAGTATACAGCTGGAAGAATGGGAAAGAGCATGGGAAAATAACTACAGCATGACAAAATTGGTGGCCTACAAAGAAAATCACTATAAGATATGGTATCGATGGCATCTGGCCCCCACAAGATTAGCGAAAATGTACTCAAACGTAAACCCAACATGTTGGAAATGTAAAGAAGCATAAGGAACTTATTATCATGCTTGGTGGCTCTGCCCAGAAATTAAGAAATATTGGAATAAGATAAAAACATGGATAATTGAAATAACAGATTATGAAATTGAATTAGAACCCGAATTTTTTTATTAGGCATGATTAAAAAGAATATTAGAAATTATATAAAATATTTAATACTCCACATAATTACGGCGGCAAGATTAGCATTAGCACAATTTTGGAAAATAGATCGAATACCAACTGATCAGGAGTTAATACAAAAAATATATACATGCGCAGAAATGGACAAACTAACTTTAGAGTTACAGGATAAGGAGGACTCAAAATATTATACAATATGGAATAGATGGTATCAATGGATAAACCAGAGAAAGGGAAATGGGTAGAGACGGAATTTAGAAGAAATCAATATAATCAAAAACAGCACTGTCAGAGGAATAGAAAACAAAATATGCCACGGTATGTCGGCATATATGTATATATGTATATATAACGGAAATTAGTTAGAAGTTGTGTATTGTATATGTAAATTTGTCTCTTGATTAAGAGAAACTTGTATGTTTTAAATGTTTTTATAAATGAATAAAGTTTTGTTTTTAAATTAAAAAAAAGAAAAGAAAAGTATAAATATAAGAATCTCTGTGTGTTCGGGGGTTCCTCTCTGTTAGAGGGGCCCGTCTTTGTTCAGCTGAAGAAACACATAATCTAAAAGGCAATCTCTGGTTCTTTTGTGTATTTTTACCAAGTCATACCTCAAATTCAGCGCAATAATATACATATGGAGTGTAGGGTTATTGCTTTGCTCATCTGTATGGTTTTTGGAACTGTGGTTACATGAAACTGCAAATTAAGCAATTCTCATCTGCAAGCAGTGTTTCTAGCATGTACAAGGACACAGGATGAAACAAAGTATAACCTGTAACATTTGCTGCTTTCAATGTATAACACTTTTGTGTATATTCTCACGAAAACCAATGATGTAATTACTAACCAATTATTGTGCCTTGGAGATTTGTTAACCAATAATAAAGTAACACGTATAGTAGGTGAGAACTGAGAAACTTGGAAACTATATAAACTGTGTCTGATGCTCAATAAAGTTGCTGTTGATTCTGCTGTTAATTCTGCTATCCATGGATGTTTTCCTTTCATTCATCTCACTCACTTCAGCCTCCAGGAAACAAATGCAACATTTGGCGCCCAGAACAGGGACCCATACTTCGTCTGGCAAGGACAGGTGCCGTCAGCCTGTGGGCTTCTCAACCTTATCTCTTTAAAGGTTTCTGTAAGTATGGGATCTTCGCTTTCTCAGGGACAAAGGAAGCATGTAGATGATTTGGTGTATCTTCTTAAGAAATCTGAATTGTCTGTCTCACAGAAAGCTCTTTATCGGCTGGTATGAGAAATTGCCTTAACTTGTTCATTTTATCCTGAAAGGGGTTCTTTAATGTTGTCAGATTGGGAAAAAGTTGGTAAGGTTTTGCATTCTAAGCCAAGTCTAGAGGTAGATATTTTGCATGCTTGGCATCTATGGAGACATGCTATAGAAATGTTTGGTCAGAAGGAAGAGGAGCTTTCTTCTCTTCTCACACCTCCCTCTCTTCAACCTCCTACTACTGTGATATGTCCTCCGTTGTCTGAAAAGGAAGTTTTGTCTCCTGATTCTAAAGCTGAATCTCCTGATTCTAAAGCCGTAATAATTTCTTCTGCATCTGCAGTAATATCTTCTGCTCCTTCTGACACTGAAATACCTTCTGCTCCTTCTGATATTGAACAACAGCTTTCAAAACCTCCTTCTGCTTCTTCTGACATTGCACAGAAACCTCCTCCTTCTAATATTGTTCTAAAGTCTTCTTTTCAAAAGATGGTAGAAAATTGTAAGACAGATGTTGCTATTTCTGGGAAAGAGTTAGCTGAATTGTTGTCTGTATGTCCAGTGCAATATCAACCAGGACCACAAGCTGGACAACAGATTGCGGAATGGGAAGGTTTGCCATTTCAAATTGAGTTGAAGAAGGCTATTTCTGATTATGGAATTACTGGTAATTTTACTAGGGGTCTTTTAGCGGGAAATAAGAATGGGTATACTATGATACCTCAAGATTGGAAGCAATTGTTTCGCATGATTTTAACTTCTATGCAATATGTGGTCTGGGAAAGTGAATATTTGCATCATTCTAATGTAGCTGCTTTAGGGGGCGGTGGTGCTTACACAGTAGAACAGTTATTTGGATCAGGTCAATTTGCAACCTTCTCGTGATCAATTTCCTTCTTATTTAGTTTACCATTACATGGATGATATTTTAATAGCAGGTCCAGATTTTGATGAAAAACAAGTGCTACAAACATTGACTACCATTGTAGCCAGCAGAGGGCTTTACATAGCTCCTGAAAAAATACAACGCACTGAACCTTATTCATATTTAGGATTTAAAGTTTTACAATCTTCTTCCATTCCTATCTTACCTGAACTCAAAGTGCAATCTTCATATACTTTGGTTCAATGGAAAAACTTTTAGGAACAATTAATTGGGCTCGTCCATATTTTCAAATCTCTACAGGAGAAATGTTACCTCTCTTTTCTTTGTTAAAAGATTCTAAGCATCCTGGGGACCTGGTGTCTCTTACTGCTTTGCAAAAGAAATGTCTTCAGGACATTCTAAATAAACTTAAACTGAGATATGTTGATCAAGTTGTTTCTATAGCTAATAAATTACGGTTAGCAATTCTTCCTACTTCACCTTTACCTACTGGTTGTCTTTATTCTCTTTTAGATGAAAAGATGATTCATATTTATGAATGGTTGAATTTGTCTGCTTCTCCTCCTAGAAATATTTTTCCTTATCAGCAGGCTTTAGAAGAATTGATTATGAAAGCACGACAAAGATCTTTACAATTGATAGGTCATGATTTGGATGGTATTGCTTTCACTCGTACTAAACTTGAACATGAACATTTAATGACTGTTTCTGATTCATATCAAATTGCTTTTTCTCAATATCTTGGTGATATTCAATATTCTTTGCCTAAAGATCCTAGAATAGTTATTACAAATACATTAAATCTTTCATTTTCTTCTGTTTTTACTCATTCTCCTCTTTCTGAAGCTTTAACAGTGTTTACAGATGGATCACCTACTCGTGGTGTTGTGGTTTGGATGGATGGTCAACAATGGTTTTTGAAATTCACTTCTACTCAAACGTCTGCCCAATGTTCTGAGTTGGCAGCTGTTATTTTGGCTTTAAGATTATTTTCTGATCAGCCTATTAACTTAATTGTTGATACAAAATATGTCTTTCTTGCAATGCAATCTCTTCCTTATGCTTATTGTTCTAATCTCTTGATGTCAATCTTTTGTCTTTATTTTTATTTTTAAAACATGTTTTGGAAGAACGTGTCTTTCCTTTATATGTTGAGAACATTGGGAGCCATACTCCTTTTCAAAATTCTTTGACGGAAGGAAATAGGCAAGCTGATGAGACTCTAAAAGATGTCACAATTCTTTTTTCTGATCCTGTTGCTAGTCATTCATATTTTCATCAGAATGCTAAATCTTTGGCTAAACAATTTTCTGTTCCTATTTCCCAGGCTCGTGATATTGTTCGGGGATGTACTTCTTGTCAACAATTTGGTGTTCCTTTTCCTATGGGAGTAAATCCTCGAGGAACAAAAGCCAACCAAATTTGGCAAATGGATGTCACACAATTTGCTACTTTTAAACCATACACTTATTTACATGCAACCATTGACACATATTCTCACTTTCTATGGGTCACTGCTTCTAGACATGAGTGCACTTCTGATGCAGTGTCTCATTGTCTTTCTGCTTTTTCTGTCATGGGACAACCAGGTCAATTAAAAGCAAACAATGGTCCGGCATATACTAGTAAGAAATTTACTTCTTTCTGTCGACAATGGAACATTCAATTGATACATGGAATTCCTTACAACTCTCAAGGGCAAGCTATAATTGAGCGAGCTCATCGTACATTTAAAGCTACATTAATTAAATTAATAAAAACTGAATCTGGTCCCTTCCATTTGTGAAAGATTCAAAATTTGATCTATATTGCTCTGTATGCATGGAATTACTTAACATTTTTAGATTCTTTTTCAGAAATTCCAGTCAATTTACATTTTCATATTCAGGATCCTGTTTCACGGCCCTTGGTATTCTATCGTCAACTTCCTGATCCTGCCTGGCGTGGACCTACTAAACTTATAACTTGGGGTCATGGTTACGCTGCAATTGAAGATCTGCAGATGAAACAAGCTGTGTGGATTCCAGGCCGATGTGTTCGTCCTTATCATGAAAAAACATCAGGGTCGTCAAATTCCTGTTCCCGAATTCGATCTGAATCTACGACTGAAAACTCTCAAGTTGCAACATCCTCTACTCTTGACTTGGGATCCATTTGATATCCAACAACGATTCAACAAGTCCTTTCTTATGTGTTGTTTTTTTCTTTTGTTTTCTCTCTCTAGTTTTTGCTAACTCTTAGACACCTCCTACTTTTTCCCTTAGTCCTAATCTTTGGATTCGCCATGCTCAATATATGTTTTTAATTCATGGTTGCAATATAACTTTATATTATGAACCTCCTATGGCTCTTGGTCAAGTTGCTTTTATTCCTAATCTCATTAATTCTTCTGCTTTCATTGTTTCGCAACTTCAACATATTTCTTCTTCATGGTTATTTTCTACTCCTCAACATGAATTGAATTTGGTTAAATGGAAATATCTTCGTATTAATCAATTTACTAGAGGTTTATGTTTTTGTTGTTATGCCCGTCATAATTGGTTTGCTAAATGGTCTGATTACCCGACAGCTAAACCTATTTTTGATAAAGTGGGGAATTATAGTTATTGTATTCAGAAATATAGATTATGGGTGCAACTAATGTACACCCTCAGAACTATCAATGTGCTGCAATTGGATATTTGTCTTTACCTGTACAAATAGGTGTTTCTGATAGATTGTCAACTCGAAGGAGATGTGCAGCTTTGGGACCAACATGTTCTGATGAAGTCATTATTGATGCTCAACTTTCTTCATTGCCTACTTTTGGACGTGCATTAGCTGGAGCTATAACTGGAACTATTACTTTGGGATCATACCCAGGAATAATAGCTCAAGGAAATAGACATTCTATTCTGGGACTAACATGTCGATTGGAGAAATCTATTAATGCTACTGCTGCAATTATTCGAGATTTGCAGAATGAAATTGAAGAACTAAATCAAGATCTGATTCAACAACGCTTTGCTATAGACTATTTATTTATTTATTTTATTTATTTTATTTATTTTATTTATTTTATTTATTTTATTTATTTTATTTATTTTATTTATTTTATTTATTTATTAAATTTATATACCACCCTACTCCCGAAGGACTCAGGGCGGTGTACAGTTGAACGAAATATACATGTAATAAAGGAATTGAAAAAAAACCTATTTAAAAATACAATTAGATAGGTTCGGATATAGAATTGAATTAGATCATTTCAAATTTATGGGGTAGATTCAGAATATAAAATTTAAAATAGTTTTAGACAAGGTTAGGTCAGGCCGGCCTGCTTGAAAAGAAATGTTTTGAGGGCACGGCAGAATGCACAAAGATCCGGGATTATCCGAATCTCCAAGGGCAGCTCATTCCAGATGGTATGTGCTCCCACAGAGAGGCCACCAGTCAACACTGTTTGACCGACGGCATCCTGAGAAGTCCCTCTCTATGGGAGCATACTGGTCTGTGGGAGGTTATTGGTGGCAGAAGGCGGTCTCGTAAGTATTCTGGTCCTAAGCCATGGAGCGCTTTAAAGATGGTAACCGAAACCTTGAAGCACACCTGGAAGACCACAGGGAGCCAGTGCAGCTCGCGTAGGAGGGGAGTCACATGGGAATGCCATGTCACTCCCATAACAACCCGCGCGGCCGCATTCTGGACCAACTGGAGCCTCCGGGTGCTCTTCAAGGGGAGCCCCATGTAGAGAGCATTGCAGTAGTCCATGCGGGAAGAGACAAGGGCATGAGTGACTGTCTTTAACAAATCCCGATCCAGAAAGGGACGCAACTGGCGTATCAGGCGAACCTGATAAAAAGCTCTCCTGGCCACAGCTGTCAGATGTTCTTCTAAAGAGAGCTGTGAGTCCAGGAGGACACCTAAGTTGCGGGCTCTCTCTGTGGGGGCCAATGACTCACCCCCAATAGTAGGTGATGGTGCCAACTGACTATAACAGGATGACAGAAACCACAGCCACTTGGTCTTGGATGGGTTTAATCTGAGTCTGTTTCTCCCCATCCAGATCCATACAGCCTCCAGGCATTGGGACATCACTTCAAGAGCATCATTGGGGTGGTCCAGGGTGGAGATGTACAGCTGGGTGTCATCAGCGTACTGGTGGTACTTCACCCCGAAACCACGGATGATCTCACCCAGTGGCTTCACATAAATGTTGAACAGGAGGGGCGAAAGAACCGACCCTTGTGGCACCCCGCAAACAAGAGGCCTTGGGGTCGACCTCTGCCCTCCTGTCAACACAGTCTGAGACCAGTTAGAGAGAAAGGAGGAGAACTACCACAGTACGGTGCCCTCCACTCCCAGCTCTTCCAACCGATGCAGCATGATACCATGGTCGATGGTATCAAAAGCCGCTGAGAGGTCTAATAGGACCAGGACAGAGGAGCAACCTCTGTCCCGAGCTCTCCAGAGATCATCAACCAATGCGACCAATGCCGTTTCCATGCTGTATCCAGGCCTGAAGCCCGACTGGAACGGATCCAGATAAGCTGATTCATCTAGGTACTGAGGGAGCTGTCATGCCACCACACTCTCAACAACCTTCACAACAAAGCGAAGGTTGGAGACTGGACGGTAATTAGCCAATACTGCCGGGTCCAGGGAAGGCTTCTTGAGGAGAGGTCTCACCACTGCCTCTTTCAAGACAGTAGGAAAAACACCCTCACTCAGAGAGGCACTTATGATTCCCTGGAGCCAGCCTCGTGTGAACTCCCAGGCAGCCAGCACCAATCAGGAGGGACACGAGTCCAATAAACATGTGGTAGCATTCAGTCTCCCTAGTATCCTGTCCACGTTTTCGAGAGTCACAGAGTCAAACTCTTCCCAGATAATATTCTCAAGACCTGCCTCCATCCCTTCCCCTGAATCTACTATGTCAGAGTCCAGGTGTTCCCGAATCTGAGCGATTTTATCATACAGATATTGTCCAAAATCCTTGGCTCTACCCTCCAAGGGGTCCTCCCGCGCTTCCTGAAGTAACAGGGAGTGTGTCACCCTAAACAGTGTAGCCGGGCGGTTATCTGATGATGCAATAAGAGCGGAAAAATAGTTATACTTTGCCACTCTTATCGCCACTAGATAAGTCTTAATGTGAGATCTTATCAGTGTTCGGTCAGATTCAGTTCGGCTGGCCCTCCAATCACTCTCCAGGTGTCTTTTCCAATGTTTCATCTCCCTCAGCTCCTCAGTGAACCAAGGAGCTAAGCGAGATCGGCGTCAGGTCAGAGCCGCAAAGGCATGACTCGATTCAAAGCTCCAGCAGCTGCCCTGTCCCAGGCGGCCACCAGGTCCTTGGTCGAGCCGTGAGTCAGAGATTCAGGAAATGGCCCAAGCTCCGTCTGGAACCGCTCTGGGTCCATCAGGCGCCTGGGGCGGAACCATTTGATCGGTTCCACCTCCCTGCAACGGGGTGTAGCAGTTCGAAGGTCAAAACGAAGGAGGGAATGATCTGACCATGACAAGGGTTCAGTTACTATATCCCCGATATTGAGATCATTCAAACACTGACCAGAGACAAAAATCAAGTCTAGAGTGTTTCCCTCAGTGTGAGTGGGGTCATGCACTAATTGGGTCAGGTTCATAGCCGTCATGGAAGCCATGAACTCCCTCGCCATCTCAGATGCTTCGTCGATGGATGGCAGGTTAAAATCCCCTATGACCATAAGCCTCAGGGTATCAACCGCCACCCCGGCTATATATATTTGTTAGCTCGTCAAGGTGGATTTTGTACCTTGGTTGGTCAACGGGCTTGTGCTGTGCATTTTCATTCACTTAATAAAACTATTGAAGATGAATTAGCTAATTTACAAGTTTCTATGAAAAATAATGTACATGAAGAATTTTCTCCTTTTGCTTGGTTAACTAATTGGTTACCTGATTATGCTTGGTTAAAACAATTGTTCTTCTATGGTGTAATTGTAATTGCATTACTTATACTTCTTTGTTGTTGTATGCAATGTGTTCCTTCATTTTTTTTGCAATGTTTTGTAAGTCTCCTCAACCTACTTTGAATGTAATTCAATTGCGTGCTCTTGATAAATCTCGTTTTCCTTCATTAAAATAAAAAGCGAGGAAATGTAGGGTTATTGCTTTGCTCATCTGTATGGTTTTTGGAACTGTGGTTACATGAAATTGCAAATTAAGCAATTCCCATCTGCAAGCAGTGTTTTTAGCCTGTACAAGGACACAGGATGAAACAAAGTATAACCTGTAACACTTGCCACTTTCAATGTATAACACTTTTGTGCATATTCTCACGAAAACCAATGATGTAATTACTAACCAATTATTGTGCCTTGGAGATTTGTTAACCAATAATAAAGTAACACGCATAGTAGGTGAGAACTGAGAAACTTGGAAACTATATAAACTGTGTCTGATGCTCAATAAAGTTGCTGTTGATTCTGCTGTTAATTCTGCTATCCGTGGATGTTTTCCTTTCATTCATCTCACTCATCTTCAGCCTCCAGGAAACAAATGCAACATATGGAGTATTTCATAATTAGTGCAGCATTGTGCATTTATGCAACCCCCAAAGAAAAATCAAGACCCTGACTTACTTACTTGACCCATCTTTATTTCTATGTAACATTGTACTTGCAATGGTTTTTAACATTGTTCAAAATCTGTTCAGTTATTATTTTTGTCATGTTGTTAATAAGCTTATTTATTACAACTCCAAACCCTAAATAGATAGAATATTGGTTTTTTGAAATGAATGTGATTTTTTAAAAAAACATAAAGACTACCTAGTCTTAACTAAATTGAGGAATTGCCAGGCAAGTTTTTCAGTTTATGGACAAAATGTAGTTAACTCTGCTCCTAGAGAAACCAACAAGTTGTAACACTGAACATCACACATAGGGAATAATTCAGTTGTATCATTGAGCTTTCTTGTAGACCATTAAAATGGCAGCATTTGTATTTTGGGAGATTGGATAAGTAGAACTTGGGATTTATTACAGATAGCATGCTTATATGCAGTCTTCCAATTTTTAAAGTGAGACTTTTTTGTGAAAAAACTAAGGCTGATTTCAATGCATTCTATCATAAACTAAGTATGAATCTCCATACAATGCAGTCATGAAATTCACATAAGGACATCATATCTTCACCACATTACTTTCTTGTGTCACTCTTAAAAATCCTTCTTGGACCTTTATTTCCAAGCATTGAGCTACCAAATGGCACATTCCATACTTAATCATGCTAAAGAACAGAAATTTTTGAATGGGTATTCTAAGTATGTTCAATTACTTACGTAAATACATTTTAAAATCACCTCTGCAATTGGAAATTCTGTATATTGGGGACAGGTTAAGATATTTTCCTGCCTAATACAAAGAAAGCATTCCCAAATATTACTGGACTGGTGACTGAATTGTCTCCTTGACATAGTTTATGGGACTGAGCATCTCAGGTGGCCTTCTCTTCCATAGCAAAATTGAAATGGCTTAAAGAGTACATAACCATCCTTCAGACAACTGCCAACTAAGGTGATTGCTTCATTCTGCCTCGTGATATGGTCAATCTTAGTGCCGAGCTTCACATTGCAAAGAAGATTCTAAAAATGTCTAACCAAATTTCCCTTAACTATTTTTTTTCATTTATGTTGAAAGGTCAGGGATATAATCAATATGTATAAGAAAACTATAAGTACTTAGGCTCTTTATCCCAGGGTTGCAAAAACTGTAATTTCTGAATTATGTTTTGAACCATCCTAATTCTGAGTCAGTTCTAAACCAACAGACAATTCAAACAACACAGAAATAAATGTCACTTTCCAACTTAATGTGGTTGGAATGAAACCAGATATGAAAAAAAAATTCCCAATTTGCACAAAGTTTTCTTAGGCTTGTATATAGGCATATATGGTAGGTTAAATCTCTGTGCTTTTCATCACTTAAAAGTTACTAGAGTATAATCAAAATTTGACTAGAACATGTAAAGAAACAGAGAGAATTGGTTGCCATAGTGGATTCCAAGTAATTCTAGATTTATGACTGTTTGTTTAGCAATGGTTCAAAATTATAACAGCCTTGGAAAAAGTGACTAACAATCTGCCCTTGCACTTATGACCATCATAAGTGGTCAAATGATCATGATTCAGGTCTTGGCAGCTGGCTTACATTTACAATTAGTATAGTATCCTGTGACTCTTTTTGCTGATTTCCAGCAAAACCTCTCCGTTGAGGAAGCTGGATTCACTTAACAATAATCATAAAAACTGTTGTAAAATCATGTCCTACTTGATTTACCACCACAAATCCAGTCCCGTTTGCAATTCTTAAATTGAGGAACAGCTATACTTATTGAATCTTGGAGGACATGCAACAGTGAAATGTCATTGGTACTTTAGGAACTCTTTTTATGGAAGTATCCTGAAACTAATCCTAATCTGGGGTTTATATTTAAATAAATACAAATAGGATTGTGATGCAAAAATGGGTTTTACTGAAGTTGAACTTGTTCTTTTGATGTAACCTTTATTCCAAAATAAATCATGATTGAGGGTGGTAATTGTTAGATCAGGCACAGGAAAAAAAGACGTGACCAGCGTTGGTCCATTCAGCACTTTATTTCAGCTCAGAATAAAGACGAATGGCTGTGCTGCCGGAGCTCTTTTATAGTGCTCCGGCAGGCTGAGCCGTCCAGTGACAGCGGTTCATTTTTCCCACCGGTGGATTAACCAATCCCCGGCGGATGTCCTTATAAGGACATAACACCCCTCCCCTCCTAGTTCATAGTGTGTCCATCAGAGTCAATAAAAGTCACATAGTCATGCAGGTAGGCGGGACGTCTGATAATCCTGGTTGACCTGCGCAGTTCCATTTGAGCTTCGCCGCCTACCCGAGCAGGCGGAGCTCTTGTTCCCTCCGGCTCCCGTCCTGGGGCTGTCCGGAGCTCGGCTGTCGAGTGTGCGGGCCCTGTCCCAGCACCTCCGGCCACATCATTGGGATCTATCCACTGGTGACACTGGTCCTCTCCCTGACCTGGATTCTGGATACTTCGCAGCTGGACATGGCTGTCGATCGGTGGGTGCTGACTGATGTCCGGTAAGTCTATGGGTTTTTCTTTTGACTTCTGTTGCTTTTGATGATGTTGGCACCTTTGTTGTTGTTGTTGCTTCTGTTGTTGTTGATGTTGTTTTTGTCATTGTTGACACTTCTGTGTGTTCAGTTGTCATGGCTGATGACCAACCCCACCGGGGGGGGGGGGGCGCCCGTCTACCTTGTCGGGCTGGTGTAGGTCGACCTCATTGGTGTGTTGTGTGTCTGGCCTCTCTGCTTGTTGCCGGTCTCTTGTCAGAGTGGTGGAGGTTTCCCTCACCGGGGTGGTGCAGGTTGACCCGCCGGGGTGTTGCGGGCCTCTCTTCTTGGGTTGTCCCCGGTCTACCTTGTTGTGAAGGTGGAGGTCTCCCTCACTGGGGTGGTGCAGGTTGACCCCTCCTTGGGTCGTCCCCAGTCTACTTTGTTTTGGAGGTGGAGGTCTCCCTCGCTGAGATGGCATGGGTCGGTCTCGCCAGGGTGTTGTGGGTCTTCCTTTCCAGGATGTTGCTGGTCTACCCCATGGTAGAGATGGAGGTCTCCCCGCTGGGGTGGCACAGGTCTTCCTCACCGGGGCGGCGCTGACTCCCCTCGATCCAAGGGTCCCAGTCTACTCCCATGAAACACCGATGGCTCGCCTCACTGGGGTGGTGTAGGCCTACCTCGCCGGGGTGTTGTAGGCCTACCTCGCCAGGGTGTTGTAGGCCTACCTCGTTGGGGTGTTGTAGGCCTACCCCATCTGGCTGGTTTCCTTTTGCTTCTCTTTACCTTTTCCGGAGCTGGTCGATGTGACGTCTACAGACCTGTCCGTCTTCCAGCTCCACTCTGTAGGATTTCGGGCTGGTTATGCTCTCAATTTTCCCTTTCAGCCACTTCAGAAACCTGTGAAAATTGAGAGCGAATACCGGGTCTCCTATGGTGAAGATGTGGGGCGGCCGGCTGGCATCTGGTGGCACCTCTGGGTTGTACTGGGGGTGCAACTGATCCAGATGTGACCTCAATCTTCTGCCCATCAACAGTTGTGCCGGGCTCTTGTGAGTTGTGGCGTGTGGCGTGATGTGCTGGATGAGGAGGAATTTATCAATCCTCTCTTGCCAGTCACTGGTGCCCATCTTGGTGAGAGCCTCCTTGGTGAGTCTAACCATTCTCTCTGCTTGCCCATTCCCCGCTGGTCTGCATGGCGCAATCAGGGCATGACGGATGCCCAGCCCTGCCAGGAACATTTCCATGGGCTTGGACGTGAGTTGGGGCCCATTGTCAGAAACCAGCACATCCGGTAGCCTGTGAGTCACGAACAATCTCCGGAGCGCCTTGATTGTTGCCTCTGTTGTGGTGGATGCCATGGGCACTACCTCCAGCCATTTCAAGAATGCATCCACTACAATTAGGAGGTACTTCCCGTTCATTGGACCTGCAAAGTCAATATGGATTCTCGACCATGGGTTGCTGGGTGTCTCCCACTCTGTTGACTGGGCACGAGGTGGCGCTGGCCGGACTTCTTGGCATGGGTCACATTTGGTGACCCATTCCTCAATGTCTTTATCAAGGGTTGGCCACCAAACGTAGCTTCGTGCCAACCCCTTCATCCTCACCATGTCTGGGTGACCGCTGTGAAGTGTTTCTAGAGTCTTTCATTGCAGGGTACGAGGAATCACGACTTTGTCACCCCAGAGGAGGAAAGCTCTTTCTGCTTCCTGGTGAATGGGCTGAACTCTTCTGCCATCTTCCCCATGGGCCAGCCCCGCATAACCCATGATAGTACCTGTTTGAGTGTCTTATCCTTCTGGGTCTGCATTGCCATGTCTGCAGATGTTACTGGGCAAGCCAGGTCGTCATCGATGTGGAAAAGCCCAAGTGTGGGGCTGGGTCTTCCACCAGCTCATTAGATGGCATCTGCTCAGGGCATCTGCATTTCCAATGGTTTTGCCGGGTCTATAGGTCAGTGTATACGAGTACCCAGCTAGGAAAATTGCCCAGCGCATCATCCCAGGGGACATGTAAGCCGGTGTTGGTTTATCGCCCACATACAGTCCCAGCAGCGGCTTGTGATCTGTGATGACTGTGAAACTCCTGCCGTAGAGGTACTCATGGAAGTGCTTGACGCCAGCTGGCTGTAATTTCGTTCCGTGCTAGACATTGTCTTTGAAAAATAAACAATGGGTGCTTCTGTGCCATTGGGAAGTTGGTGGCTGAGGACTGCTTCGACTCTGTAGGGTGATGCATCGCAGGTTAGTAAAAGTGGAAGCATCTCATGATATTGCATGAGCATGCTGTCTGAAGAAAGCAGTCCTTTGATGGCTTTGAATGCCACTTCCTCTTCCTTCTCCCATCTCCAGGGTGTCACTTTCCCCAATAGGCGTTGGAGTGGCTCAGCAGTTGTGGCTTTCTGTTTCAAAAAGACACTGTAAAAATTCAGTAGTCCTAAGAAAGCCTGAGGCTATGCTTTATTTTGGGGGGCTGGAGCTTTGTGGATAGCCTTTACTTTGGTTTTGGTGGGGTGGATGCCAGTTCCATCTATGAGATAGCCCAGGAACTCGACCTCCTGGACTCCAATGATGCACTTATCTCTCCTGACTCTTAAACCCTTCTCCTTGAAACGTTGCAGAACAAGCCTCAGTCGCTCAAATAGTTGGGTTTTAGAGTGCCCGGAGATTAAGACGTTATCGAAGTATGGCACCACCCCTGGAATGCCTTGGAGGAGGTGTGCCATCATGGATTGAAAAATTCCTGGGGCTGCACTGACTCCAAATTGGAGGCGGTTGCATTTAAATGCGCCCCTGTGGGTGACAATTGTTTGCGCCTCTGAAGTTTTTTCATCCACTGGCAGCTGCTGGTAAGCCTGGGCCAGGTCCAGTTTTGCAAATATTGACCCACTCCCGAGTAAATGCAGCAGATGTTGCACCACTGGAACTGGGTATGTGCTCTGCTGTAAAGCCCTATTTATGGTACACTTTTTTTTAAAATTTGATTTATATGCCACCCTTCTCCGGAGACTCAGGGCGGCTTACAATGCGCTAAGCAATAGCCTTCATACTTTGTATATTTATACAAAGTCAGCTTATTGCCCCCACAAACTGGGTCCTCAATTTACCTACCTTAGAAAGGATGGAAGGCTGAGTCAACCTTGAGCCTTGGTGAGATTCGAACCTGCAATAATTGCAGGCAGCTGATGTTAATAACAGGGTGCTTTAGACCACTGTACTATCCAAGGCTCTCACTTATAGTCAGCACAGATGCGCACAGATCCATCATACTTCATTGGGGTTACAATGGGAGTCTCCCATGTCGCATGATTGATCGGTTCCAATACTCCTTGGGCAATTAATTTGTCTAACTGGGCATCCACTTTGGGCCGCAAGGCGAATGGAACTTTGCGAGGCTTTAGTCCAAGCAGTTGGCGCTGTGCCACGAGGTTCGTCACTGTGGTTCTTTGTGTCCTTCGTCACCAGTGTTAGATCAGGTGCAGGGAAAGAAGACACGACCAGCATTGGTTCATTCAACAATTTCAGCTCAGAATAAAGACGAACGGCTGTGCTGCCAGAGCTCTTTTATAGTGCTCCGGCAGGCTGAGCAGTCCAGTGACAGCAGTTCATTTTTCCCACCAGTGGATTAACCAATCCCCAGTGGATGTCCTTATAAGGACATAACAGTAATGATGATGATGATTTAGGTCTGTTGACTGTATGTCTCTGAGCTGCTTACTATGCTCAAAGCTTCTTGGAATGTCACAACTTGGGGCTTCAAGCAGCTTCCGAGCCATAGTGTAAACCTGTTGCTTCATTTTATTTAGACTTCATTTTTCTTGGCAATTCCAAATTTATTCTGAAACTTTGTTGAGATATTAGACTTTTAAGACTCAGGTTTCAACTTCTTCAACTATTTCATCCTGCTTGGCCTCTGCTTTTTAACCCAACCATCCCTCCTCTCCCCCTGCAAATAGAAGGAGCATCTGCAGCCTCTCTCTGTGAGTACATGACCAAGAGCTATGATTCCTTGTGGACCTGTATATTCTGGACCTGCAGCCTTCATGAAGGAATCTTTATTGGGAATGTCTAAATTCTGCTGGCTGGCAAGGAATCTCTAGTAGAAATATCCACTTTAAAGGGACTCTGCAAAATGAAAAATTACAATAGAAAATTAGAACTACAGAATGAAATCAGTTAGCAGTTTCATTCAAAAGTTCCAAGAAAATTTGACTTAGCTTAGCCATGGAAATTGTGTGTAGTTGTGAATATTTGATCAAAAACAACTAATATGATGGATGTTTATGTGATTATCTCAGAGCAGCAGTTTACAATTCTATAATTTCAGGATCTAATAGAAGCAGAACCATCAGGGTGGGAGGTACAAGGAAAAAACCCACATACTATTTAATTCATACCAACAACTTTCTATAGCCAAGGCAAGCACATGTCTAATTTCTCCATCATAGAAGCCCTCTTAGTCATCTGCCAGAAGGAGCCCTTTTCAATTGATTGTGTATCATTTACTCAAATCTTAGTCAGGAGGGCAATAAACACACAGTGGTCTCTCCCTATTAATGTAAGGGCTACCAGTTTTATTGTTTTCAGTAATAACACACACCTTCATAAAGATAGCATGCTGCTGCCTGGGGTACTGCACTTAACTTTCCACCTAGGTACCGCATTTCTTATTCACAGGGATTGAAGGAAATGAAATATGCTGCTAATAAGGAAAACACATGACCCTTGCTTTATGCATAAAAGCCAATAAATTATGTCCTGCTTTTACTTCCAAGCAAAACATCTCAGGCATAGCCAAAGGGGGGGGGGGAACCTGCCCCATAAAGCAAGCCCTTTAAACAATGAATGAATCATAAAACTAAATACAAGGCTTAAGATGGTACCCAAAAGAATAAAAAGGGAAGAAGCTGTCATATTCCCTCTGATCCCAATGCAATTGCATATGCAGACATAAACGTGTTCAGCATCCCCAATCAAAATGTCTTTGTTTGCAAACTTGTAAAAAATATAAATTTCATTTTCAGTATGAATTTCATTTTAAAAGGCTTTCACTATTACGAATTACTTATCAAAGCAAGCAACCAAATAAATCAACCTCACTTTGATTTTAATTGCATTTGCACTTAACAAACAAAACTATCTGGTTGAAATAGCCATGCCTTTCTCACCCATGTTGTTCCATAAAACAAGAAAAGCACAAATAATGTGCTCCTTGAACATGTGTGTGGGAAAAAATAAACATGAAATCTAAGTTTGGTTATGAGCACTGAATGAATTAAAATCCTCAGTCATTCAGATGAAAACCTGCTTACGGAATCTCCTCACTTTCAAAAATGGTTATAATTATAGAAAATAATTTGTGAGTGTGCGTGAGAGGGATGATGGACAAACCTTCAGAGGGTTTTGTAATTTGGTTTAGATATAGTTTAAATACATTCCTGAAATGTACTCAAGGCTTTTGATAAATCCCCTCTGTGACACCCCCTTTCTCATCTTCTGGATTTATATCCTACTTGATTGCTGATGCAGCCTCTCTTTAAAAAAAAAAAACTTATAGAGTGTCCCAGTGGCTATCCATTCTTTGTTTTTCTTTCATTTTTTTCCTTTCTGCCTCCTTCCTTTTTCTTTTTTCTGTTTATTCCAAGTCAATCACTAGAAAGTAACCAAAGAATATTTTAGACAATACCAAGATATATGCAACATTTCAAAATAACCTCTGCAGGTTATCCTTGTTACCTTAGATTAAATACCATAAAAACTTGTGATATTTTAGCTTTCTCATATTCTATAGTTTCTCCCATAAAAGGATGGACCAACAAGTAGATGGAACTCACCTAAACTGATACCAAAGATTTTAGTAATAATGGAATACAGCTGCAAAAGTAAAATTTTGTGACCTTTCCCTGTTTAGCCAACATTGCAACAATGTCCTGAATTCTTAGCCAACATAATTACTCTTAAACCATCTGCTTGGGGGAAATTGTCTTTGTGATTAAATAGGCAAGGGTAACTCTTTCAACTGGGACTTAATATCCTGAAACCAAAATTGCTTGAATTACATCCATGCTAATGAGGTAACTGTACTGTTCAGCTGTTTTCACTTTCTCCTCTTCTTCCTGCTCTTCTTTTCTGTCAAACAACACTCTTGCTCTAGTGAGTATAGCTTCATTACCAACACCACCAATATAAAGAAAATACATAATATTCCCTTCTTCCCATTTTCCCCAGAACAGCAACCCTGTGATGTGGGTTGGGATGAGAGAGAGTGTGTGTCAGGGTTCTGACCAATACCCTAATTAAATCATGAGCCTCAAGTCAAGCTTCAAAAGAAATCCAGTTATTTATTAGGACCTTCATGTCAGTACAATCCAAGTGAAGCCAACTCTGACCTCACTTAATTTGTGCCTTGGCTCTGACCCTGTTTCCCCCTCCCCCCAAGGTGTGTCATCAGTCACATTCCCCAATGAAGCAATTTTGCAGATAGTAGAAGTCATTCCCTCCGGCCACTGTGGATCCCCTTGGAGATGACCTTCATGTTGCCGCTGGAATGTGCTTTATTTTGACTGAAATGCAAGTTCCTCAATGCAGCTGTGAGGCTTGGTTTTCCCATCCCCCTGCCTATGGCAACTCAAGAGCAGGTCAGGAATGCTTCGCGAGTTGACATTCGGCTTCCCTCACTTCCTGAAGGTGACCTATGCAAAGCAAAAACAGTTTGAGTACAGGTATAGATTTTAGGGGTACGACCCCCCCCCAGGCTTTGTTGGGTTGTCTTCATGGAATTTAGCTATGAGGTGGTCAGCTTGGATGTTTCTGCTCTTTACCCAAGATGCCTCTGATAAGGGGTAGCCTTTCCACTTGATTAGTTATTGGAGCTGTCTCCTGTGCCACCTCGAGTCGAGGATGCATTGCACCTCATAATGGGTTTGGCCCAGGGGTGAAATCTAATATTTTTGCTACTGGTTCTGTGGGCGTGGCTTGGTGTGGCATGGCTTGGTGGTCATGTGACTGGGTGGGCATGGCAAGTTTGACGTCATTCATGTCACTTACCATTAGAGCCAGGAGTTCCACATTCTGACACAGAACAGCAGCACATTCTGTCTTTCACAGAATGTCACAGAAGCCAGGAGCTGCACAAAACACATTCTGCCTTTCTGAAGCCCCCAACGCTTTGAGTTTCCCTCTGGCTTGACTGCCCAGGCGAACCTTGGAGCCTTCTCTTGCCCTGCTCTTCATCTCGGTGGGCTGCACATCCCCCCCAATCCTCCATACTAACCGCCCACCCCGTTTCTGCAAAGGCAGAGCCTCCCCCTTGTAGGGCGATCCAAAGAGGGGAGGGGGATGCTGCTGAAAAAGCTGCCTTCCACCTGGGCCTCCTCCTGCAGCCAAATGTGCCCAGCCTTGCTTGCCTTTCCTCAAATGGGCTGTGCATGGGGCGCTTGGAGAGAGAGAGAGAGCAAGAGAGCTCTCCAACCTCTATTTGTGTGTGTGTGTGTGTCTGTGTGTCAGGGAGGGAGGGAGCGATCTGAAGCCTAGGCACCCAACTTCTGGCAGCGGCGCGGGCGGCTTCTGAGCAGCCCTGAGTCAGCCAGCTCCACCTCACCTACTCCCTGAGTCTTGCCGTTCTCCTTGCCCCCCCCCCCCCACCCCACTCAAGCAGTGGCAGGCTCTGTGGGACAACAGGACCTCTCATTTTTCCCACAGCATGGCATACGCTTACTATCTCTGCTTGTCTGCTTGCAGGCAATGATCTTCTCTGCTTCTCTTGGGATGCTGATGCGGGCACCATGGATGCATAGCTTGTTGCGGTTGAGCAGGGAAGCTGCTGCTTGAGTGGGGTGGGGGCAAGAAGAACGGCGAGACTCAGGCAGTAGGTCAGGTGGAGCTGGCTGCTCAGAAGCTGCCCCTGCCGCTGCCAGAAGTTTGGGTGCCTCTGCTTCAGATCACTCACTCCCTCCCCCCCTCCACACACAAACAGAGGTTGGAGAACTGTCTTGCTCGCTTGCTCTCCAAGCGCCCCATGCACAGCCTATTTATTTTTTTATTTTTATTTTATATCAAATTTATATACCGCCCTTCTCCCGAGGGACTCAGAGCGATGTACAGCCAAAATAAAAACATCAACTACTAATGTTAAAATACAATTAAAAGGATATATATCTGTTTGGCCCCAATTAAAAGAATGACAAACCAATTAAAAAACATTTAAAAAATTGTTAAGCCAGCCAGGCTTGCTGGAAAAAGAAGGTTTTAAGGGCACGGCAGAAGGCACTGAGGTCTTGGATTCTCCTTATCTCTGGGGGCAGCTGATTCCAGAGGGTAGGTGCCCCCACAGAGAAGGCCCTCCCCCTGGGGGTCACCAGCCTACATTGTTTGGATGATGGCACCCCGAGGAGGCCCTCTCTGTGGGAGTGCACAGGTCGATGGGAGGCTGTCGGTAGCAGCAGGCGGTCTCGAAGATAACTAGGTCCTATGCCATGGAGCGCTTTAAAGGTGATAACCAACACCTTGAAGTGCACCCAGAAGACCACTGGGAGCCAGTGCAGCTCACACAGGAGAGGTGTTGTGTGGGAGCGCCATGCAGCTCCTGTAACTACCCACGCGGCCACATTCTGGATCAGTTGGAGCCTCCGGGTGCCCTTCAAGGGGAGCCCCACATAGAGAGTGTTACAGTAGTCCAGGCGAGAGGTGACGAGGGCATGAGTGACTGTGCACAGGGAATCCCGATCAAGAAAGGGCCGCAACTGGCGGATCAGGCGAACCTGACAAAAAGTCCCCCTGGCTACAGCCATCAGATGTTCCTCCAAGGACAGCTGCGTATCCAGGAGGACTCCCAGATTGCGAGCCCTCTCTGTGGGGGCCAAAGACTCACCCCCAATAGTCAGTGATGGAGTCAACTGACTATATCGGGATGCTGGGAACCACAGCCACTCAGTCTTGGAAGGGTTGAGCTTGAGCCTGTTTCTCCCCATCCAGATCCACACAGCCTCCAGGCACTGGGACATCACTTCAAGGGCATTGTTGGGGTGGCCTGGGGTGGAGCTGTACAGCTGGGTGTCATCAGCATACTGGTGGTACTTCACCCCAAAGCCACGGATGATTTCACCCAGCGGCTTCACATAAATGTTGAACAGAAGGGGCGAGAGGACCGACCCCTGAGGCACTCCACATATGAGAGGCCTCAAGGTCGACCTCTGCCCCCTTGCCAACACAAACTGCGACCGGTCTGAGAGAAAGGAGGAAAACCACCGTAACATGGTGCCCCCCATCCCCAACTCTTCCAACCGGTGCAGCATGATACCATGGTCGATGGTATCAAAAGCCGCTGAGAGGTCTAACAGGGCCAGAACAGAGGAACAACCCCTGTCCTGAGCCCTCCAGAGATCATCTACCAACATGACCAATGCTGTTTCCGTGCTGTGCCCAGGCCTGAAACCTGACTGGAATGGGTTTTGAGGAAAGGGCATGCATGGCTGGGCACGTTTGGTTGCAGAAGGAGGCACAGTGCAATGGGGTTGTTTTGTTCACCGAGGTGGTACTTCAGGTGGGCAGGTGGACGTCTGCAGCTGACAACTATAATGAATATGTCCACCTGTCCTTCCAAAGCACCACCGCAGCAAACAAAACAACCCCATTGCTATGGATGCATAGCTTGTCGGAGCTGAGCAGGGAAGCCGCTGCTTGAGTGGGGGTGGATGGCGGGTAAGCTGCTAGCTCCGTCCTCACAGCCCTGCCATGCTTGCCTGTCTTCCACGTGGGCTTCTGCTTGCCTGCCTTCGCAAGCTGGCCACTGGGATGCCAGGAAGGCAGCATGGAAGGTAGGCAAGCATGGCAGGACTGCGGGCTGTGGACCGGTTTGGGGGCCATTGCTCCCGGTTTGGCGAACTAGCCTCAATCTCCGCTACCAACTTGCCCGAGCCGGTCCGAACCAGGAGCATTTCACCCCTGGTTTGGTCCCTTATGACCACTGGGTCCGGGGTCTCACAGGGTAGTGGTCTCAGGATTGACCTGACCATGGGTTTTAAGAGGCTGCTATGGAATACCAGGTGTATCTTGCCTAGCAGTTGGGGCAATTTTAATTGCACCATGACTGGGTTGATAATTTTCACTATGGCGAATGGCCCCATGACATTCGGTCCCAGCTTGTTACTGAGGAGTTTTAACCTCAAGTACTTTGTGGAGAGGTAGACTTTCTCCCCCAGCCATTGTGGGGCTCAGTGTTTGTCTGCCTGGTTCTTATAGGTCTGCGCTGCTTTAGCTAACGCTTTCTCAACATTTTCCCATGCTGCTTTTAGCGTTGACAGCCAGTCTGTCAAGCTGACTGAGGAGGGGGGATCCCTTGGGTATTCTGGCATTGGGATGAAGTCCATGCTGCTCACTACTTTGAATGGAGTTAGTCCCATGCTACTGTGAACAGCATTTTTGTACACGACCTCAGTGAAAGTCAGGAGGTCCGCCCAATTGGACTGCTGATAGTTCACATAACACCTCAGGTACTGCTGTACCATGGCATTCAAACGTTCTTCCCCCCCAATTGGTGGCCAGATGAAAAGCTGAACTAAGGCCCTGGGATGACCCAATGAACTGCAGGAACTCCCTCCAGAACTTAGCCATGAACTGAACCCCTCTGTCTGAGATGACTCTTCATGGCACTCCATGCAGGCAGTAGATGTGCTTCAGGAACAGTTTGGCTAGTTGGTGGGCTGAGGGTAGTGCGCTGCATAGTATGAAGTGTGCCTGCTTGGAGAATAAACCAATCACAGTCCAAATCATAGTGTTCCCCGTAGTTTTTGGCATTCCACTATAAAATCCATTGCAATTTCCTCCCATGGCCTGGGGGGTTTTCCTGGTTGCTTTTTCATAGTGGCACAGATGGTTCAACTTTTCACATAACTATCCACGTCTTTCTTCATGCCGGGCCACCAGAGTTGCCTCCGTGCTAAGTGTAAAGTCTTTAGTAACCCAAAGTCACCTGCCAATTTGACATCGTGGCTCCTCTGGAGGATTAAGGTGCGTAGGGACTCTGGGACATAGAGTTTTGTTCCCTTCCAAGCTAGGTCCTCACTTTTTGTCAAGATGTGTTGGTTGTCATGGAACCAGGGGTATGCTAGCAGTTCAGTTTTGAGTTTCATGGTTAGATTGCTTGTGGGTTGGTCTTGCCGGTCATGGCGTTGTCATCTGGTGGTCACTTGGGCTGCTGTTTGGGTAGGGGGGATGATGGCATATACTACCTCCTTCCATTCACATTTGTACTGGGGCATGCGGGAGAGGGTGTCAGCGAGGAAATTCCTCTCCCCTGGGATGTCTTTAGCACAAAATTGAATCGGTTGAAGTATTGAGCCCAGTGGACTTGTTTGGGCGATAGTTTCTGCGGGGTCCTAAGGGCCTCCAGATTTTTGTGGTGGGTTCAGACTTCAGTTTCTCCCCCCCTTCCAGTGGGTGGTGTAAGCGCAGGAATGTAATTTTTCTTGGCTATTTCTTTGGAGTAGCACTGTTCCCATTGCCACATCACTGGCATCTGCTTGGATGACAAAAGGTTGTTTGGGACCAGAATGCTTCAGCATTGGTTCCTTTGCAAAAAGTTCTTTTAGTGTTTCAAATACCTTTTGGCAGGTTAGGTCCCACTGTAGGGGTTGTCCCAAGCAGGGCTTCATCTCTGGGCACCCTGTCTTTAGGAGGTCTGTCATGGGTTTGGCAATCTTCGCAAAGGAGGGGATGAATTGCCTGTAAAAGTTTGCAAATCCTAGGAACCTTTGTAGCTGTCTGCAGATGCGAGAGGGCTGCCAGCCTATGATGGCTTGTACTTTGTCTGGGTCCATCTCTATCCCCTCATTTGACACTCGGTAGCCCAGGTAGTCTAGCCGTGCATGGTGAAATTCACATTTTGACAGCTTGATGTACAGGTTTGCCACCAGAAGTTTTTAACAGTACCTGGAGGACTAGGGGTTTGTGGTCCTCCATGGTCTCAGTGTAGATGAGGATGTCACCCAGATAGACAAGGACCCCTTTATAGGGGTGCTTGTGCAGCACCTCATTTATTAACTGCATGAATGCCGCCGGGCCCCCCTGCAGTCTGAAAGGCATCACTTTGAATTGGAAGCTCCCTAGTGGGCAGTTGAATGCTGTTTTCCACTCATCTCCCTCCCTGATGTGGACTTGGTAGTAGGCTTCTCTGATGTCTAATTTAGTAAAGACTTTTCCCTTGGCTAAGTGACACAGCATGTCCTTCATGAGAGAGAGGGGGTATAGGTCCGTAATGGTGAACCTATGGCACACGTTCTAGAAGTGGCACACAGAGCCATCTCTCTGGGCATGCCAACCATCGCCTGTTGCACTTTCAGGTTCCATCTGGTGACCAGCGCGCATGCCAGGTGACCAGTCTGCATGTGGAATGTGGAAACCAGAAGCTCAGCTTCCTGGGGAATTGCTCTTTCAGTTTCTGGCACTCCCACACGTGCATGCCAGGGAGCTGCTCTTCCAGTTTCTGGCACTCCCCCCACCCCCCCATGCATGCTCCTGTTTTGGCACTCAGTGCCGAAAAGATTCGCCTTGTGTTGTGTATACACACACAGTTTATACCCCTAAAATCCATGCACAATCTCATAAATCCATCTTTCTTTCTTTAAATAGGACTGGGGCTGTGACCTGTGGCTTGGCTGGCTCGATGAACCCCCTTGCTAGGTTTTTGTCTATGTATTTGTGCATTTCTTGCATTTCCCACGGTGTCATGTTGTACAGTTTGGGTTTGGGTAGTTTTGCCCCGGGGATGATTTCTCTTTTTTTAAATAAAAAGATTTTTTTTAATAAATAAGCATTAAAAACATTGGACATAGTGTGCCCATCCTGGTCTTGTCATATCCATACATGGCTGGAAAGGAGAAAAGGAGTTGGAACAAAAAAGATTTAGAGTTTGTAGAATTAATCCTGGATAATATTTAGATAAATATGTAAATGAGGACAAGGGATATGTATGTAAGAACAAAGCTCCACGGATTATTTTGATGGTGCAGTCTGTCTTGCGGTGGAGGGGGGTAGGATGTCATACTCAGCCTCGCTGAACACTTCCGCAAGGTCCTGATATTCTTTGGGGATCTGATCGACCTCTGGGGTTTTGTCAGAGGTGGCTGCCAATTGTTCTGGTGGGGCCTTTGGGGGGGGGGTTTCCTGTGTGGGTACTGCTTCTATTTGCTGGTGCAGAGGGTGTTGGGGTCCTCTTGCTATCCTCATCCTCTGGATGCCATCTTGCCACCAGACTGTCAGGCCCCATTTGTCTAACCAAGAGAGCTCCAGTATGACCATGCCTGTCATTTTGGGGCTATTATAAATCAAATTGCTTCCCAGTGGTCCGCTAGCTCTAGCCTTACTGGTTTGGTCAGGTGAGTGGCATAGGCTCTCCAAACAATTGACATGTTTGAATCTGATCAGGTAGGCCAGTCTCTTGGCTTTAATCCCCAGTTTCAGGACCATGATTATGTTAACCAAGCATCTAGTGCAGTCTGAGTCTATTAGAACTTGAAAAGTACCCTGGGTCCCTTTTTGGGGGGCTGTGAGGTGTATTGGGAGGACAAAGGGGTGGATCAGTTCACTCACCATTGGGTCATTTTCACCTTTGTCCTCACTGTCATAGGGATCTGGCGATTGGTCATTGTTGGCTGGAGTTCCCCCCTCTTCAGCTGGGTGGGGAGAGACCTCTACAGCCTGGAGGGCTTTTTGGGACGTGTCAGCAGTTCACCTGGGACATCGTTTGGGTTGCACCCCAGGTGTTGGCTCTGGCTTGGGTTTTGGAGCTGGGGTCATGCATGCTGATGCAATGTGGCCTATCCCTCCACATCTGTAGCATTTCAAGTGGCTTTGTGGGAGAGTTGGTCTTGGGGCCAGCTGTGCTGCTGTGGCATCCCATTGGCTGGATGGTCTCTGGTCTGGGTGTCCTCTCTCCTTGGTATCCGGTTGCTTCCGCATGTCATTGGCGTGCAATCCGTAGTACATTTTTATGGCTACTCAGAACCATTCAGAGAATCGGTTTGGTATTGTTCTGTCCCCATCACACACACGCACCCAAACAGCCAGCCGGGGGTTAAATAACTTTTCAAACACCCAATGTCAGTTATCAGAAACTTGGCAGCAACTCCATAGCTGCCTGCCAAGACCTTTACTCCAAGAAGGAGGGGTTGTTCCTCCACCAGATAACACAAACAAAATACACACAGTTTAAACAGTCCAGTTCGTAAATTAAATCCACAGCAGATTAGGCGTTGTTTTTCAGAGGTGCAAGTGACTTGCCAGAAGTTTCAGCTTTGTCCGTCACACAGTCTGACTGGCCACCACACTCCCTTATATAGCCTGTGGGGTGTGGTCCAGTGACTCAGCTTAATCTCTGGCACACCTCCTCTTCTGCTGCGTACGTTTGTCTCGCCGACGCTGGCGTGGATCCAGCCACAACTTATCTCTGTCGTCACTATCCGACTGATCGGAGACACCTGGCACCTGGCCAATGTCTTCTCCTTCGGCAGACACCTGAGGCATTGCCAGAGAGGAGGGTCCTGGAGAGGGAGGCCTGGTCGACTCCTCTCCTTCATGTTTGGAGCCTTCTTCCTCCGATAAAAGGGGTTCGGGGGTCGGAGCCATAACAGGTATGTCCTGATAGGTGGTTACTTGGGCAATTTGCTTGTTCAGACTCGTTCTGAAAAAATGAACTAATAGCCGCTCTGGCAAAGGGGGTAGCTTCCCCATGACTCTCCTGAATTCATGGATGTGTTCCTTAATGGATTGCCCTCTCTGCTTTAGGTCTCAAAGCTCATCCTCCGCATATCGATCCTCCTCCACCTCCTCAAATCTGGCTTCTATCTCTTGTAGGAAGTAGTTGATGTCTTGCAGCTGGGGGGCTCTCCTCTTATGGAGGGCTGTAGTCTTTCCTTTGCTTCTCCCTCTAGCCCCCAGCGATAGTATTCACCATGGCTCTGTACGATGGGTAAAGGTGTCCATAGCACACTAGGTGGACTCTAGGAGAGTCAAGCAAAAAGCCAGTTGATCTTAGTCCCCATTGTATTTCCCTCTGAATCAGGGTAGTTCACTTAGCACCAGAATGGGACTTTTCAGCTCGAACCCTTCATTTTGCCTGAGCCTCCCTCTGAACTGCAGCCCCTGCTCTTCCACTCCCAAAGTCCCTGAGTCTCTTCACTGATTGGCTGGCTGCAAACTGTTCTGGATGACCCAAAGCCCGACCTGAACTGTACTTTGACGAATGGGCTGCAGCAAAGGGACTGGGATGGAGAGGCCGTGGCCCATGTGCCGTGGCTAAAGGCTGGTGGAAGGCCAGCCAAGGAGAAAAGTTTGTGGATAATAACACGGAGGTGAAAACCTTGAGAACAAACAGGCAAGGTGAAGGGTTAGAGCCAAAAAGTCCTAGACCCATTTAGCACTGCTCCTCCCTCAACATGTTGGCCCCCATATGCCTGTGCTTGGTGTGTTTGGCGGTCTCCCTCAGCTCTAGTTCATAGAGGGCAGAGCTGCCCACCTTGGGTGGCTTGCCTGTTGTGCAGAGGAGCCACCGGTTGCAGCCTCAGGCTCATTCTCCTTCTGGTGGGTGGAGAAGGGCTTCAAAGGGCTCAATTCCAACCTCCCTCTCTTTTGGGTGGCATGATGGCCTCTCAACATGAAGGGTGGTTTGGTCAAATTTCTCCCTCAGCTGTTCTAAGGATCCCCCCCAAGGGTTCCATCAGATTTTTTGGGAGTCTGGCCCATTCCCAGTCCCTCATCCATTCCAGTCTTCCTAGCTCACTGAGATATTTTCTCCAGCCCCGGGTGCTAGGTTGGGGAAGCTAAACCTCAGCCACTTTAGGGACTTTTTTTCCACCAATACTCATTCCTTTTCATTTTGGTCACTGAGGTGGGCATCTCGACTGTCTCGGCTTTGATTTCCATAGAGAGCTGCAATTTGGTTCCGATTGGGTTGCTGGTTCCTGGAGTTCTCTGGGTGGGGGCAAGTTCTGCCCCACCATGGGTTGCCTCTTTGGATAGTCTGCCCTCTGCCATGGTAGCCTGAGTTTCTCTCCATGCACCCCAGGTGTCGGGGAGTGAATAGAGAGCCTGGGGCTCAGGAATCCTTGTCGTATTGATTAGTTTTGAGAGTTGGCTTGCTGTCAGGGTTACCACTGATGCCCTAATTAAATCATGAGCCTCAAGCCAAGTTTCAAAAGAAATCCAGTTATTTATTAGGACCTTCATGTCAGCATGGACCGGATGAAGCCAACTTTGACCTCACTTAATTTGTGCCTTGGCTCTGACCCTGTTTCCCCCTCCTCCCAAGATATGTCATCAGTCACATTCCCCAACAAAGCAATTTCTCAGGTTGTAGAAGTCACTCCCTCCACTGTGGATTTCTGTGGAGATGACCTTGATATTGTCAGAAGGAATGGGCTTTGTTTTGACTGAAATGCAAGTTACTCAATGCAGCTGTGAGGCTCGATTCCCCATCCCCCTGCTTATGGCAACTCGAGAACAAGTCAGGAATGCTTCACAAGTTGACAGAGTGATTGGCCCAAAGTCACCCAGCCAGCTTTCATGCTTAAGTGAGAGTAGAACTCACAGTCTCCTAGTTTCTAGGCTAGCATTTTAAGCACTGCATCAAAGTAGAGATTCAGCCGTTTAGTAAAGGTAAACTATTAGGGGGAAAGGGAAAGGGAAGAGACAAGTTAGGGTGATCTTTCCTATTAAAGAAGAATAATGTGAATGTAGTATAACACTAGAAGCTGGTGAAATATAAAACAGCTAATATTTCTATTTGGGGGCTAAGGGACACTTAAGGCTATAAGACCACTGAACATAAAGTTTGATTAAACACTGTCCCTCTAACCCAGGTGTCAAACTCACATCATCACAGTGGCATCATGTGATGTATTGGAATTTTTTCCCCTTTCACTAAACTGGGCATGGGTGTGGCCAGTGCGTGATGCATCCAACCTGTGGGCCAGGAGTTTGACAGTCCTGCTCTAGCCTCTAAAGATGGCAGTAGTTAGCTATCTATGAATAATCTCAGATATTAAACAGGTTGGCCTTGTTAAGTACATGGATGGGGGATTATGTAGGAATTCCAGAACTGTTGCTTAAACTGAAAAATTGAAAAGAAAATACTCTGAAAGAAGCCAAGGATAAAATACTTTGATTCAAAGCATCCTTACTTACTGTGTCCACAGCTCGCCATAATATGAAACAAGTTGTGATGTCAAGATACAAGCTCTACACTTTCCTACTATGTAGAATATAACAGGCACATTTCATCATTTATCTCCTTGTCCCTCTTAGATGCCTATTCTCCAAGAGGAAATTAAATTTTAATATGACCTGTACCACAATCTGGTACAGAGAATTTATCAGCTAAATCTCCATGCCTATTTCATGAGTTATTAAGTGGGAAAGGAAACTTGGTTTAGCTTTGTATACATTGATTGGCAGCAACTCTCCTGGACTTCATCCCTTTTTGATTCCTACTAGGCAAAATCCAGGAATGAACATCTGAACTTCTGTATGCAAACTTTTTCCTGCATACATCTACAGAATGAGTTATATGTACTTATCCATAACAGTATTAATATCTAGCACATTATTTCCTCATCCTTTAATAAAATATAGCTTGACGTTTGTGTGCCTTTCAATTTTTGCTTACTCATGCACTCACATGCACATATTTGCATCAAGCCATGTTAAGTAGGTACCTTGATTAGAAAAAAGTTTACATTTCTGAGAAAAAACCTTTGAATGTTTGGGGGGAAAAAGATAAATCAATTGTTTCATTGAAGGAACAATTTGCCAAGTCAGAATAATCAATGAGCCCTTCCACTGGGCATTCCTAGTGGGGAAATTATGCCAACGGATTACTTCAACACATGCAATTTATACAAAGTTAATCACTAACTCTGCCATATGTTTTACACAGTTTGTTGTATCTGCCCATTTTTAATTCATCAGTAGAAAAGCCTGAGGAACTAATTTTTGCTTGATCTGCAGAATCAATGTTATCTGAGGTATTGCATCATCTATATTACTGAATAAAATTAAGAAACTGAAGCTTTCAGAAATAGCAATAAAATTCACATTTAACTTTTCAAACTTAACATTTATTCTTCCAAAAATATATTTGGAAATGAGATTGATACTTGATGTAAAATCTAGTTTCATTTACTAATTATTAAAGTCTAATTCGTATAATTACAAGATTGAAACAAGATGTAATTGTAGTTAGGATAGATCCATTATATCAATGAAATTTGATCTGACTAATTTATGTTCCATTGATTTCAGTGGACTTTCTGTAACTATAACTCTGGATGCAAGGAAACCAAATTAGTGGATTATGTGAATTTCTTTTTCCGTAATATACACATGTGGTCACAAATGAATTATTCTTATCCATATTCTTACAATTATATATCATTAGTACAATTATATATCATATTTGCTATAAAAATATGATACATTTCTTTGTTTTCTTCAGCTATGGTGCTCAGCAATAGAACCCTAGTGCTCTCTGGTGGCATTGGAGTTCAATTTTGATAAAGTCGTTAGGATTCACAAACTGGCTGTGATTGCATCTGCAGCATTTTGAGTTGGAAAGGTTGCACCAGGAGGTGGTATTTTTAAGAGCACAAAAACATTAATAAAATCTTGATTTAAAGGACTAACGGGGAAGGACGTTCCATTAAAATGGAATATCCATTAAACCAAATGTGATTTTAGACATGCCTATTTTCTATATTTAATGCATTTTAAGCATGAATATATTATACCCATGAAAATAACAAATGGGATTTTATGCATGCACCAATGCATATAGCATATGGACACACAGAATATTCAGCAAAAACAGGCATTTAATTGTTATGACCAAAATTTCTGCAATAAAAATTAAAAAATCATGTTTGGTCTTAAATCAGAACAAATTCTCAATCTATGTGAGAATTTAAAGCAACAAGTAATCTTTGTGTAAATTACATGTATGATTGTCACATGATACATTTCATGCCCTGTATCTGAAGTCTGCTAAGCTGAAATGAATATGAGTCTTCACTCATTGTGAACATTGACTGAATACTCTACTCCAGAATGGTGAGGAAAAAATGGTGTCATGGATGAAATATTTACAATTCTCAACCTGCTACACTCAAATGATCATGGGTCTTTTTCTTTTTTGTACAGTTTTAGTTTTACATGTGAAGAATGGTTCTTTAATATCTTATTTCAAGATAACTGAAGAAGAGGGAAACAAAGACTTCGAAGTTTCAATATGTCTTTTGGAGAAAGATGCACTGCAGTCTGTGTATGATTGCTGCCAAATCTAATGGACTGTAGTAGGTTAAATCTGAGATCACAATAGATGATAGATAGATAGATAGATAGATAGATAGATAGATAGATAGATAGATAGATGTAAGACGTAAGACGTAAGACGTAAGACGTAAGATGTAAGACGTAAGACGTAAAGTTTGGTTGCTTCAACACATTAAACCCTAAGCCCAGGTAACAAAATAGAAATTACTTTGTTCATGTGACATACTTTGCCAGGGAAATCAATACCGAGACAATGTGAATAAACTCGTAGACAACATATTGAAATGCAAAACATTGAACTCCATTTTAGAGTCAGTCAGTCAGTCAGTCAGTCAGTCAGTCAGTCAGTCAATTTCTATAGCTCCCCATCTCAGCCAAGTGACTCTGGACAGTTTATAATTCTAAAACTGTAAAATAGTTAAAGCAATTAAAAAATAAAATAAAAACATCCAACTAACAATAAAGCCAAGAAACGGGCCCCTTAATACATTCTGAGCCACAGGCTGGGTGAAGTTTTCAAAGCCTTAAAAAAGGTGAACAGGACTGGGGTCATTCCAATAGCTGAAAGGTATGTCTAAACGTAAGTCTGTTAGTTACACATCAATGCCAATATTCACCATACTGTGAATGTTCCTCCATTTCTGTTAATAATTATTAGAAAATTATACTATGGAGGCTAGTGTTCAGCTTAATTGGATAAATCAGACTGTGCCTAACTGAAACACAATTTGGCAAATTAAAAAAAAAAACACATTTTTAAGCCCCTCTTCTTTACCTGGTACTTTTCTCTAACGCTGAAGGAACTACAACTATTATTTTGACATTTTATCCTATTATTTTTCCCACCCATTATATCAGACAGTTGCAGACCCTGCAGATGATAATGATCAGCATTCCTCCTGCACAGACAAGGAAGCTGGATCAATTGCATAGATAGATAGGGAATCCCAGAAGCCAGATTTAAGCACAATCGTTTCACTCTCCTCTTCCTAATGTAAAAGTGGTCAGAGTCACACTTGCTGAAAAAGGCAGGAGGACCTTCACTGCTTCTCCCACTAAAGGTAAACCCTCCAGGCTTACAGCAACACTAACAGAAAGGACTAATTCTGTAGCAGCAATACATTAGCTATTTTTTGAACATTCCCTGTTTAGTAAAGTAAAATAGAGAATGGCTCAGCTTTTAGTTCTAATTATATATTATTTTCCCTTCATGGATTACTACCTTGTCATGGCAAAGGGGCTTGCATAGCTCAATGAAGCTATGAGCTCTGCCATGCAGGGACACCCAAGACGGACAGGTCATAGCAGAGAGTTCTGATAAAACGTGATCCACTGGAGAAGGAAATGGCAACCCACTCCAGTATCTTTGCTATGAAAACACCATGGACAGTACCAAAAGGAAAAAAGATATGATTCCGGAAGATAGCCCCTCAGGTCATAAGGTGTCCAATATGCTACTGGGGAAGAGCAAGCAGCTAGTACTAGTAGCACCAGAAAGAGTGAAGTGACTGGGCCAAAGCCGAAAGGACGCTCAGCTGTGGATGCATCTGGTGATGAAAGGAAAGTCCGATGCTGTAAAGATTTTTTCTCCATAGGAACCTGGAATGTAAGATCCATGAATCAAGGCAAGCTGGACGTGGTCAAACAAGAGATGACAAGACTGAACATTGTCATCTTAGGAATCAGTGAACTAAAATGGACAGGAATGGGTAAATTTCATTCAGATGACTATCAGGTATACTACTGCAGGCAAGAATCCCTCAGAAGAAATGGAGTAGCCTTCATAATCAATAAAAGAGTAGGAAAAGCAATACTGGGATACAATCCTCAAAATGACAGAATGATCTCAGTTTGAATCCAAGGCAAACCATTCAATATCACAGTAATCCAAGTCTATGCGCCAACCACTGGTGCTGAAGAGAATGAAATTGACTAGTTTTATGAAGTCCTACAGCACCTTATAGAGTTAACACCAAAAAATGATGTCCTTATCATCATGGGGGATTGGAAAAAGAAGCCAGATTTTGCTCTCCATTGCAGACACCAGATCGGCCCCCTGCAAGCTTTCATCTTGAGGAGCCTGAACAAAGTTTCCCACGCTGCTTCAGGGAGTGCTCCTCGAGAGACGAGAGCTTGCAGGGGTCCAAGCTGGCATCCGCAATAGAGAGCAAAATCCAGCTTCTTGTCTCTGCTGTAGTGCAGCATCAGGATTCCGCCTCAGTCTATTTGTGGCACAAAACAGCCATCGTTTCCTGCCACTTGGGACTCAGAGCAATAAACAGCATCTGGTTTGGGAAGCAGCCAGATTTTGCTCTCCATTGTGGATGCCAGATCAGCCCCCTGCAAGCTCTCATCTCTCAAGGAGCCTGACCAAAGTTTCCAGCACCGCTTCAGGGAGCGCTCCTCAAGAGATGACAGCTTGCAGGGGGCCGATCTGGCGTCCGCAATGGAGAGCAAAATCCGGCTTCTCCCTGGACGAGACGCCATTACCACTCCAAGTCCCAAGTGGCAGGAGACAAGGGCTGCCTTGCACCATCGGCTGGCACAATTATACCAAGGCAGAATGCTGTTGCCATGCAAATGAAAGTAGTGCTTCACTCCCGCAACTTCAAGCCATCGCAACCGCCGCTTCTGCCCGCTTGTGCCACCCCTTCCCCCACCACCACAACAGCACCATTATTTCATTCCGGATGGTGAGGGCTGCACTCCTTTTTCCATATTTCATTACCTGCAAAGTTGCACATTGCACGTGCCACCCCAGGGCAGAGATTTTCAGCCCCGCCATGGCCAGTTCCATATTCCAGAGCTGTAGTAGTCTCACTCACAGGTCTGGCCAGTTGGTCATCCCAGAGCAGCTCCTCCACCCAGGTGCACCAGCCTGCCGGGGAGCAGGCAGCTCCCCAGCAGGTCGGTGCACCCGGGTGGAGCAGCTCCTTCAGGATGACCAACCAACCAGTCCTGTGGCTACTATGGTCCTACCCAGAGGCCTTGCAGAAGAAGAGATGTAGGCCCGAAAGGCAGCTGAACTCCCCCCCCCGGCAGCCATTTGGCTGAGCACAGTGAGCTCTTGGTCTTACCTTCCATCTCCAATTCATGTGGCTCACACCGCTCTACTCGAGGTGAGGTTTGCGCTCAGCCTTAAGGGGCTGGCATGTGGGCAGGGTGATGTGGGTGGTGCAGCTGTGTGTTCCCGCACGCGGGCCAGATTAAATGCTCTCGGGTGATATCCGGCCCAGGGGCCATAGCTTGAGGATGAGTGCAATATTAAAAATGCAAAAATATGAAAATTTCTCCACGGACCACCAAAATTTTCTTGTGAACTACCAGTGGTCCACGGACCACCAGTTGAACTGGAGGAGGGGGCTGCTAAAAATCCAGCTTTCTGGTTGTGAAGGGGGAGGGGAAAAGGTTGTCAGACACCTACCCCAAAGCTGCAGCAGGCGAAACTGAAAAGGGAGGTGGGAGTAGCCGCCAAAGATCAGCCCCAGCGTGACCCTCAGATCCCCAAGAAGTACTGGGATTTACAGAATGTCTTAAGTGAGAAAGGGTCAGTTGTACTCCCACTCCATCAGCCAACTGAATGTTCCATAGAAATCATACCAGGAGCAAAACTATCCTTACTTAAACTGTAATCAGGACAGAAGCAATTTAGAACTAAGGAGAAATTTCCTGACAGTTAGAACAATTAATAAGTGGAACAACTTGCCTGCAGAAGTTGTGAATGCTCCAACACTGGAAATTTTTAAGAAGATGTTGGATAACCATTTGTCCAACGTGGTGTAGGGTTTCCTGCCTAGACAGGGGGTTGGACTAGAAGACCTCCAAGGTCTCTTCCAACTCTGTTATTCTATTCTATTCTATGTCCTGCCTTAGCAGTTGGCCACCACAGGTGCCTCCAACAAGAGTGACGTCGAGCTGGTCACACCCACTATGGCCATGCCCACCCGGCCCACCACTGTCAAACACAACCCTGATGTGGCCCTCAATGAAATCGAGTTTGACACCCCTGATCTAGGGGAAAAGTGCCCCAACTATCAGGAAGTAAAGGGAGCAGAAGTAAAGGGAGGTGTTGCTTTTCAGTGGCAGTGCCAAACTTCTGAAAGAGTTCTCCAACAGTGATCTATCTGGCACCAGAAATGAATACAGGTAGTCCTTGACCTACAACAGTTCATTTAGTGACCATTCTAAGTTACAAGGGTGCTGAAAAATGTCTCTTATGACCATTTTTCACACTTATGACTGTGGCAGCTTCCCTACAGTCATGTGATCAAAATTCAGATGCTTGGCAACTAAGCACCTGAGGTTAGGACAAGAAGCAATGGGTGGAAACTAATCAAGGAGAGAAGCAACCTAGAACTAAGGAAAAATTTCCTGACAGTTAGAACAATTAATCAATGGAACAACTTGCCTCCAGAAGTTGTGGGTGCTCCAACACTGGAAGTTTTTAAGAAGAGATTGGACAACCATTTGTCTGAAGTGGTGTAGGGTTTCCTGTCTAAGCAGGGGGTTGGACTAGAAGACCTCCAAGGTCCTTTCCAATTCTGTTATTCTGTTCTGTTCTGTTAACTGTATTCCATGACCCCTAGGGAATTACAGGAATTGCAGTTTTCATACACAAAAACCTGAAGTGTGGATTCATCCAACCTGCCAGACTGAGGATGGCTGCCCTGCTATTGTTTAGGGAAAAGTAGGACAGGTCCCTTTGTCTATGCATTGACTATCATGGGCTTAACGCTGTGTGTGTGGAAAATGTTTACCCACTCCATAGAAGGACATGCTAGCCCATTTGGGAAGGGAAACATCTTCACCAAGTTGGATTTCTGGGAGGCATACTACTGAGTGAAGATCAAAGCAGGGGATGAGTGGAAAACAGCTTTCAATTGCCCCTTAGGATGCTTCCAGTTTCGGGTCCTCCCTTTTGGACTGCAAGGGGTCCCTGCTGTGTTTATGAAGCTAATAAACAAAGTGCTGCATGAACACCTGTACAAAGGAGTGTTAGTTTACCTGAATGACATTTTAATCTATATTGAGACAATGGAAGAACATGCAAAACTTGTCAGTGCTGTGCTCAAGAAGTTTTGAGCAGACAAACTATATGCCAGACTGTCCAAATGCAAATTCTGCCAGAGTAAAATTGACTATTTATGCTATGGCATCTCCCATGAGAGGATAGAGATGGACCCCGAAAAGGATTGGGCAATGCTAGAGTGGGCTCCTCCACGAACCCAAAAGTAACTACAAAGCTTCTTAGGATTTGCAAACTTTTACTACCAGTTCATCCCCTCTTTTGCCCAGATAGCCCTCCCCATCACCAACCTACTAAAGACAAATGGGGAGGGGAAATCCAAACCCAGCCAGCCACTTAAATGAACTATGGAATGCCAGGCTGTTTTGAAAACCATAAGTGCTTATTCACAGCAGAGCCGGTGCTGAAACATCCAGACCTCAACATTCATCATTCAGGCTGATGCCAGTGGTGTTGCAGTGGCTGCAGTGCTTCTACAGGAAAACAAGCAAGGGGTCCTGCAGCCATGCACCTACACTTCTAAAAGGCTGAATGAGACAGAGCAGAGGTGGGTAATCTGGGACAAGGAAGTCTATTCAGTGCACTGGGCACTCCTAATTTCTAGGCATTTTCTAGAAGGAGGAAAAACCCTATTTGAAGTATGGACTGGCCATAAAAATTTAGAAGCCTTAAAAAAACCCCAGAGATGGACTTCCGGTTCCGGTCCCAGAGGCGACGGACACTGATCGGGCTAGCTCTGGCCCCAGTGTCCGATCCCCCCCATCTGGAGGCCCTATGGGCCAAACGCCCTAATATTGGGGCGTTTGCCATTTGAGGGCGGCTCGCCAGGGGTCCCGTGCCTCACATCCAGGGGCCGGGAGGCCGATGCTGGTGCGCCCAAGGCTCCAGTGGGGAAGGGAGACGATCGGCAGCCTTTTCTGGGACCGCTGAGGTGCCACAGTGCCTAAGGGGACCGGCGCTTACCTGCAAGACACAGCGGACTGGGAGCTGATCGACCGGAGAGTTGAGGTGGCATGGTGGAGTTTTAACTGCAAGGAGCAGAGAGCTGACAAGGCATCCTGGAGGTGAGAGGGGGGGGTTGGAGTCCCCCCCCCCTTGTAGCTGGAAAGGTGCCCTGGCTGAGAAGTAGGGGGAAAGAAATGGAAAAATACCCCTTCCTTTGCTGACTTTTTCTTGAGGATGGCTGAATCAGAATTTGCTAAAGAGGTCTGGTGGCCTCTCTTCCCGGTGGAGAGCTATGGCGGCGGTCCGACTTCCTGCTTATTTATTTACGGCTGAAGACATTACCCACCTCGAGCTTCCTGTTTGACCTACTCTGCACTCTGGACTCGTTGCTCCTGTGAGCGCCCACTGGTGGATACTGGAAAAATTACTCCGACTGTCAATCCCTCTTGCTTTCCTGGAGGCTTGTTTTTTGGGATTTCTCATCTTCTATCATTGTAAGATGGCCAAGGGCCACAAAACAACAGCAGCTGACATGGAAAAAATTTTGGAAAGACTGGCAAAATTGGATCAGAAATTGGATAAGTTGGATGATTTGCAAAAAGGATTATCTGAAATTAAATCTGAAATGACACTTACGAAAAAAGATTTAAATGATGTTCAACAGCTGGCAGAGCAAAACAAGAAGAAGATGGGGGGTCTGGAGGGGGAGGTACGGGCACTCCAGCGGGTGGAAGAAGGGAGAGGAAATGCAATGCTAACTTTACAATTAGATAAGATGTCTTATTTTCTCAGGTTTCAAAACGTGGAACAACTCGACCAGGAAAACTTGAGAGAAGTGATGGTCAAAATGTTGGGTGAATTTCTTGAAAGAGATTTGGAGTCTACTGGAAGGGATGTGGATCTGGTGTATAGAGTAAACTCACAATTTGCAATTTTACATAGTGTCCCAAGAGAGGTCCATATTAAATTTGTAAGAAGGGAACTGAGAGATGAGATATTGAGAAAACAAAGACTGGGGGCGCTGGTGTACAGGGGCAAGGAGGTCACCATCCTAAAGCAGATTCCCAGACAGGTACGAGAATTAAGGAGAAAATATTATTTTTTATCAAACAAGCTGTACCTTAAGGGAGTAGGCTTTAGGTGGTTGATTCCGGAGGGTTTGATGATTTTCTGGAAGGACAGTAGGAAGAAAATTAATAACGTAGTGGAGGCTAAGGCCTTTTTTGAGCAGCATAAGTCCTTCCTAGAGGGAGAAGATACAGGAGCTGAAGAGGGGGAAGTATTAGATGAACAAGGAGCGGGGGCGGACGGGGCTGTGGCGGCCCGGGAGGAGGGGGGAGGCCAGGCCATGGTTTTAAGAGCTAGAACTAGGAAATGAAGAAAGGAGGGGAATCTATTATCTAATGGGTTTTTTTTAATATCTCTTTTTACTCTTTCTTTTCACTGTACTTTGTATAATATTTTGGCTATTGGCTTTCTTTGCTTACATAACTTTTATATATTCCGGTTGTTTGTTTTGATTTAACATAATAACGTCTGTTGTGTGAGAATTTAAAAAAGAGAAAATAATAATTTAAATATCTTTTCTATAAAGATATTGAAAATTCAACATATTGTAAACTATAATATTGTATATTTTTAACCAATAAAAACTTTTCTTATAAAAAAAAAAACCCCAGAGACTATCGCCCAAACAGCCTTGGTGTCCCCAGTACTTTAACTATTCAACTTCATGTTAAGGTACCTCCCAGGGGGGGAAGAAGGTTCTAGCAGATGACTTTATTCAGGCTGCCGCAATACAATAGTTCAAAGTCAGAGGTAATTAAACTGGTCATCCCCTTCAGGCAACTTTGGCTGGGCACAAGCCAAAATGAAAACCCAACTAGCTGATGATTTAAAGAGTACCTTAAAAGCAGCTTTGGAGGATGAGTGGCTCCAAATGCACAAAGAAGAATGTACAATGCAAGATGCTCTAGCTTGGGTGGGAGCTAAACTATATATCCCGCAAAGCCAATGATTAATAGTTCTACAAAAAACTCATGATTCAAAAGTGGCAGGGCACTTTGGCTTTGTAAAAACTGAGCCTAATCAAGCAGCAATTTTGGTGGCCGTCACTGAAAAAGTTCATAGAGAGCTATGTGGCTAACTACCTCATTTGTGCCTCTGCCAAGAGGTGACAAGGGAAAATACATGGGCTTCTCCAGCCAGTAGCAAATCCCAAAGCCCCATGGAAAGAGATATCAATGGACTTTATTGTAGAACTGCTTGAAAGCTCAGGGAATACAGTGATTTGGGTGATAACTGATCTGTTCTCCAAGCAAGTGCAGTTTATACCCTGTCAAAAAAATCCCCTCAACATACATTTTGGCTAAACTCTTTGTACAGCACATCTATTGGCTGCATGGTGCTCCAGAAAGAATAATCTCAGATCACAGAGTCCAATTCACTTCGCAGCTTTGGCAGGAGTTCCTAAAACTTTTGGGAACCACTCAGGGCTCAGCCGTTCATATCATCTGGCTACTAATGGGATGTGTGAATGAGACAATGGTGCCCTGGAGCAGTACATCAGATATTATATTAATTACCAACAGAACAATTGGATGGACCTCCTCCCTTTTGTAGAGGTCACCTACAATAATTCAGTGCACAGTAGCACATAGTTCATTCCATTTAAAGTGGCCACAGGCCAAAACTTTGTAGCTATCCCTGAACAACCTCAGGCCACCCCCAATTTCTGCATCACTGAAAGATTGGGTTTCCCAGTTACAGAAAATGTGGCCCATTGGTGAGAAAAGCACTGGATGAAGCTATGGAAGCATACAAAAAACAGGCAAATTAAAAATGTGTCAATCCAAAGGACTTTAAAATGGGAGACAAGGTCTATCTCTCTACCAAATTCCTACAAGCTAGACAACCGTCAAAAAAATTGGGGCTGAAATACTTTGGACCTTTTTCCATCAAAAGAATTATTAACCCAGTGACTGTAGAACTTGAGCTGTCAAAAATGCTCAGATGTGTATACCCAGTATTTCATTGTAGCCTACTGAAACCAGAAATCACATTTTCCTTGAGTCCCAAATTGCAACCACCTCCCAATCCCATTATGATCTAAAAAGAGCAGCACTTTGAAGTCAAAGACATTTTGGATTCTTGCATACATCAGGTGAAACACCAGCATTTGGTAGCCTGGAAAGACTTTGCCCCCTGAGAAAATAAATGGGTCAACTCCCAACATATTAAAGCCCCTAAATGTCTTTAAAAATTCCATGACCAATACCCAGATAAGCTGCATTGAACTGTTTTGCTAATTAGGAAATTTTGTGTATCTTTCCCTCCCCTCTCTTTTTTCTTTTGCAGTACTAACGTCTCTGTCAAGGGGGGCAGAATGTAAGCTCGGCTTGGGTCCTCACAGGCATCCTGCCATCAAAAAAAGAAGCGGGCGGGGGGGGGGAGGATGAAATGGCAATAAAGCTGTGTGTGTATATGATAGGAAATCGGGAGGAGGGAATGGCAGGGATAAGGACCGGAGCAGCTGGATCCTTTTGTACCAGCATCCCATAGCCAGGTAGATACCCTCAGAAATATTTGGATTATGCCAAAACATCTCAGAGTTCTCAAAACATCTTGGCGAGCTTCAGTTGGATGGAAGCTGACTTGGGGGGGGGGATGGCACAAGTACAGTAAATTTCAGAGCTGTCTTGACTTTACTGCAACCAACATCCTTAGTAAAATAATTCTTTGCTTTAACCAAATGGAATTGAAAGCTTTTTCCCCCTAAGGGGCTGGATGGGGACAGCTCTGACAGACACTTCTTCAGCTAAGAGTAATCCATTGCTTCATGAATTCATTTGCTTTGTATGATTGAATTCTTTAAACATATAGTAACAGCCAAAGCAGAAATTGTAAACTTGACTTGACCCTGTCCTATGGCATGCAAGGAGCCTTGACTCCATATTTGTTTATTTGGTCTTGTTAAACAATTTAAAATTTTGTTTTTACAACCCTAATGAAACACAATGGAAGAGTTAACATTTCTCTGTAAGGAAGAAAACAATATCAGCAAACTATTATGTAAATTACTGTAGGGAGTGGGGATAATTTCCCCAACTCTAAATGGGAGGAACAAAATTACTCATTAATGACCATAATAAAGTACCATGATAACAGATGCTAATATACTCATTATGGCAAGACAACTAGTGATTAAGCCTGCATAGTGCTTTTGTGATGAAAAACCAGCAGCAGTCTTATGGTATGATGAAGGTGCTCAAAGGCAATAAAAATAAGTGTGCCTTTTAAACAACATACTCTCCAATATCCATCAAACTTTCCAAGGAAGCAGAAACAACTGCCAATTCATCGGCTATGCAAAAAATAAGCAATCCGAAGGACTCGTTTACTCCAGGGGTGGGTTCTAAATTTTTTTACTACTGGTTCTGTGGGCGTAGCTTATTTTGTGGGCATGGCTTGACGGTCATGTGACAATTCTTTAGGATTTAGCAGAGGTACTGCTTTACCAGGCTTTTAACTGCTTGCAGAGCTGTACCAGTCTACTCATTCATTTTTGGAGGCACTGGTCTACCACCACACTGCCTTTTAACACTGATCAGCTGTAGGGCAGCCCTTTGAAGCCCCGCGGCAAGAGTTTAAACAGCTTTTTCCTTCTAGCCAATCAGCTGGGACTTGGGAGGCAGCAATAGATTGGGGGTGGGGCGAAATAAAAGGTAAGAATAACGTGGGACAGGGTGGGGCGGGGAGGGTGGGAGAGCCCAGCTCCCAAACAAAAAGAACCGGTTCAGTGATGTCATATCATCACTGCTACCGGCTCGGCTGAACTGGGACGAACCGGGAGGAACCCACCACTGGTTTACTCATATGTTATCCTGCCTTTTATTTATACAATACAGCAAACAATAGCAAACAAACTATTGTATGCTGATATGCCTTGGAAGTCGGAATGCATGAGGAAGATGCTCAGCTAAACCGGCAGGAATGCCAGCCTATCTCCTAGGACAGCTATGGTGGGACATTTAGAGTTGAAGTGCACATATGGTTATTTTAAGATAATGTTCAGAAAATGGAAATAAATTCAACTGCTGATAGGGCAATTCAGAAGATGAATGTACAAGCGAGTGACTTAGCTAGACAGAGAATCTAAACTTCACCACCCTTTTTTTCCTGCCAATTATTTCAGGCACCATACCAAGCCAATCCACTTTGGAAATAATGTTATCATTCAAGAACTACTGCATATCTAGAACACTGCAAGTGAAAAATTCTGTATTTATATGTTCTTATCTATATAAACTTTGTGTGGGAAAATCAGGATGTCAGAGAGATAGTTCACAATATATTATGGTCAGACTATTTATTTATTAACTGACTAAAATTAATACTCAAATGAGGACTGCTATTTACCAAAATAGATTGGCTCTAAATCTTCTTCTAGCCAAAGAAGGAGGAGTCAGTGGAAAATTAATTTAACCAATTGCTGTATCCAGATAGATGTTAATGGAAAAGCAATTGAAGAAATCACAGACCGTATGAAGAAGCTTGCCCATGTTCCTGTTCAAACCTGGGATGGAATCTTAGACACCTCCAGATAATTTTAAGGAATGTTTGGAGATTGGAAGATAATTTGCTCATAGCTCTGGCCTTTGGAGGATTGATGATATTACCTTGTTTGATACCTGTAATAAGATCAGTTGTTACTAGCACAATTTCTGGAATAACAGTTGTGACTTTGGGAAGACAGGACAAGCCTGCCAAGGTTCTTACTTTGACACCAGTATCCAAGCAATATTCACCATTGTTCCAGCAATAGGAAGCATCCTATTGCCTTAAAAAAGGAGAAATGAAAGGATTAGAGCATGTACAGAGTGTACCTAACTCAATTTTTGATTCCCTGCAGAGCTGAGCTCCATAGTGCACTACCTGAAAAGATAAAGCCTCCAGGCTAATTGCCAAATAGCCTTGCTTGTAACTTAAAATGTGTATTCTCAGCAACCTAATGTGAGATAGCACCCCCTAACAAAGCTCTGGGTTATATGCCAGAAAATGTATTATTTTCCCCTTTGTGAGGTCCATTGTTTTCAGAGCACTGAGAAAATCATGAAGTATGTATGAACCATGGATATGAAATAATGTTTCTATAGCAATGACGATCTATTCAAGCAATATGTGTAGACTATAAAAAGAAGAAAAAATTAATTAGCGTGTACACTGCCTTGCTGTTTAAGGTGGGAGATTAAAGGTTGCCCAGTTTTGCTTTCTGATCAAAAAAATGTTTATTTAGCATATGACAAATACATTGGACTTATGTTCAAATGTTAATGTCCAGTCCACACAGCCATTCAAGGACAGGGTGGTCTATGTTGAAAAAGTCAGACATGGGGCCGATGTAAGCTCTTGATGTTGCTTATCCATTGCCATATATTTAGAGACCCATGAGTTCTACAAAGATGTCTTTCCTTTCATCAGCAGATGGCACTCTCAACTTAGATTTCAGTATTTCCACTACTCAATTGTCATTTTAGTTGTAAATCAATTATAAAAACAGAATAAGTTTTGTGTAAATGATTCCAGCCTTTTATAATGCCTTCCCAGTACCACGTCTTCCCAGTTTAAGAGTCCAATTTTCTGTATATTTCAGGATTTATTATTTTTCTCTCTTGCACCTTCCCCTTCCAATCTGGTATTTTCTCAAAATGCTTAGACACCACTTTAACAAATAGTTCTGAGCCAATAGTTCTAAATTATTCCTTGGGGTTAAGTTTAAGACTAAAAGGAATCCTCTCCCCCAGTTCCAGTCACAGTTCACCTACTTCACTCCAGCACCAGTCTTAGTTGTTGTCCCAGCTTTGTGGCAGCCCTCTTTAGGCTGTCTCTTCTCCTCGCATGGCTGAGAGGGAAAAAGAACCCTGGGTCAGACAGGAGAGCTGCAACTCTCCTCAACTTCACAGGGTGCCCCGCTTTGCTTCATCACCCCTACAAGGTGGTTTTGGCTCCTCTCGGAGCCCACAAACAGGGAGAACTCAACACAGGGAATGTGGAGACCCGTCTGATATTGCTGTGACATCAACCAGAAATCCCAAGGTCAGACAGGCTTGATGAGGGGGAACGAAATGGGTCATCATATATGTATGTCAGGATAAGTTAAAGTGGTGAGACATGCATGAAAATTGTTTAAAAGGGAAAACTGAAAGCAAAGAATGGAATAGCAAGATACTCTTGACAGCATATAGAGTGATATCTTTAAAAAATCTGCCAATTTAAAATTTTTGTGGTGCCTAGGCCTGGTAACAGCTTTGGCAGACAACTGGCTTTTGTTAATTGCTATTGTGGATCAGATGAGATCAGGTACCAGTGGTATATATATTCAATTAAATTTCTTATTACATGAAAAACCTGACCAACAATGGAAGCTCAGGAGATAGGTATTCTGGCCCCATCATGACATCAGAGAGGGATGAACTGGCAATTCCAGCTGAAGTGTTGGATCAGTCTACTGAAGGTAAATGTTAATATATTCTTCTCATCTGATCATTTACCATCCCATCTCTTACTTCCTAGCAATAACCTTTAGAAAAGTTATAATAACCTATATAATAACATACTCCTGACCCTTTATCTTTTGTAACTTATCCAGACTGATGATCCAGCACTGCTGTTTGCAAAAGTATCCTCAGCCTAGAATCCATGATTTATCATAAGGCCACCAACATTCCACACATTCTGAGTTTCAACAGGAAGCATCCACTGTCACACAAAAAAAAGTTGTTTCAGAACACTATATGCCAAGGTGAGAACCCACTGTAGTATCCAACAAGTTAAACAACTGGAGAGCAGGTACTTAGCAAAGCCACCTTGTAAATAAGATGAGTCATCTTAGTCATGGATAAATATCTAAATGAATAACAACTGTGCTGTACAAACAACAGTGGGGACAGTGGACATCCTTGTCTAGTACCTTTTTCTATCTCAATAGAATCAGTCAGTTCTCCATTTATCATTACTTTTGCCATTTGCTTATAATATATAGCTTCTATTGCCTGAAGAAATTTCCTACCAAAACCCATCTGTTCCATTTGAAGTGTTATAAATCGCCAATTTATGTTATCAAAAGCTTTTTGTGTGTCTAAGAATATCAAAGCCATCTGCTTTTCAGGATTATTCTAATATTGCCTCTAATCTTTCTTTTTGGAAGAAATCCATTTTGATCTGTATGTATGAAGTTATTTAAGTATCTCTTAAGTCTTTCCACCAGTATTGAAGCAAAGATTTTATAGTCTGAATTTAGCAGGGATACAGGCCTATAGTTTTTGATTTGTTGTAGGTCTGTATCTTCTTTATGAATCAATGTGATGTATGCTTCGGACCATGACTTGGATATTTTCTTCTTCATCATCACTTCATTCATAACTTCCAGTAATGGGAGATTTAAAGATTCTTGTAATATCCTATAATATTCTGCAGGTATAATATTCTGGCCTTGGTGCCTTTCAATTCTTTTGTTTCTTAATTGTGTCTGTTAACTCCATCATCGTTATATTCCCCTCTAACATCTCCTCAATATCTTTGGGAATCCGAGGTAATTTTGCTTTTTGTAAGTATCTTGCCACATTTTCCTCCTCAATCTTCTCTCTCTTATAAAGTTGTCTATAATATTCCTGTATTATTTTTCCCATCTCTATTTCCAAATTTACTTTGCCTTTGATCATCAATTAATTGTGTTATTTTTCTTGATTCTCTTTCTTTTTTCAATTTATATGCTAGCCATCTTCCTGGCTTATTTGCATTTTCAAAATAGTTCTGTTTAGTGCTTCTAATTTTTTGGGCTAATTCTTCTTTCTCCAGTAAGTCCATTTTATGCTTCATCTTAAAGAAGGAGTTCGGTAATATCTTTCTACTATATCTTACTATTTTATGTGTTTTATAGTCCAACTTTTCATCCACTATTCCATTAAAATCACCCATCATGCATATATTGTCATATTCCAATTCAATTATTTTCATATGCAGTTTTCTATAAAAGTCACTTTGATTGTTGTTTGGAGCATATATTGCTATTAAAAGAATTTTCGTATTGTTATCAATTATCTCCACTATCAATTCTACCTTCTGCATCTGGGTATATTTGCTTGGCTGGTATTGAATTTCTAATATATAAAACCACTCCTCTCTTTTTACATTGTGGCAATGATAAAAAAGTTTTCCCAAGTTTTGGTTGTATCAATAATTGTTCATATTGCTTTTTAATATGTACTTCTTGTAGACAGATTATATCAAATTTTAATTTCTCTAATTTATGAAAAACCTTCTTTTAACAACAGAATTAAGTCCATTTATATTTATTGAAATTAATTTTCTTTCTTCCATATTCATACTTTATATGTAGGTTTTGTTGCTCTAGTTGATCTTACTTCACGTTGTTCCTTGTATACCACAATCCCTCCTACTGCACCTTCTGCTGCTTCAATCATTGCCAACTCCTCTTCTCTAAATTCTATTGGCACTACTGTTGTTTGAATTTCCATTTCCATTTCCACTTCCCTCTCTTTAAGAAATTCTTCATAGAAAGCTGTCGCTTTATCAATTGTATCCAAACTATATCTTTGAAGTTGCCACATTAAAATCAACCCTTCTGGTATTAACCATCTGTAATTTACACCTTTTGGAAGTAATATTTTAGTCAGAAATTGATATTCTCTTCTCATCTCTCTCACTTTTCTTGGTATTTGTTTCAAAACCACCACTTCTTTCTCCTTATATTTCAAAGTTTTTTCTCTAACAACCTGAAGTATTTGTGCTTTAATCGATTTCTTGGTAAATCTTATATGTACTTCTTGTGGCAGCTTGTTACGCATTGCATATCTAGTGTACACTCGATATATCTTATCCACACCACCCATCATCTTCTCCTTAGTAATTTCTAATGCTTCAGCCAGCATTTCTATCATAATTTCTGCCAGATTCTCTTCCTTTTCTTCTTTCACATTTTGAAATCTAAGATAAAATTCTGATTTATCCATTTCCCATCCAATTAGTCCACTCCTATCTTGTTCAACCTCTCCTAATCTATTATCTATATGTTTGATTTTTTCCTCTTTTTGCTCATCCTTTTTCTCAAGCTTTTGCAGTCTCTTCATATTTCAGCATCACTTGCTGAATGTTGACCACTTTTTCATCTGTCTTAAGTAGTTGTTGTTCCGTCCTTTGAACTGTTAGTAGAATCAACTGTATCGACATATCCTTCTCTTTTTCTTTCTCTTTTTCCTACTGAACCATTGCCTGAATTGTTCACTGTCCTCCAGATGGTGACGAGGACGGCATAGTTGAAGAAGATTCCACTGTCACTACTTTTCTGCTCATTCTATCTGATAGTCAGCAAAGACCAAAGCCAAGCCAAAAAGGTGACAAAAAAGAAAAAAGAAAAAACAACTCTTCAGGTTCTTCAAAACCCTAATCCATTAACGAGCAAAAAGTGGGGAAAAAAAGAAAAAAAAGGATGAAGTAAGAACAAAAAGAAAAGAAAAGCCAACCAAAGCTACAAAAAATAAAAATAAAAATAAAAGCTCAAAAATCAAAAATCAAAAATCAATCTTCATGCTCTTAAATGCCTTAATCCAATTCAGTTATATAGAAATTACAAAAAAAGAAGAAGAAAGAAAACACATATATGCAAGGAAAGCATGCGAAAAGTTACCACTTAGCCAAGCCAAGAAAAAATAATAAAAGCCAAAAGAAGCTCCAATTTCTTCTGCAATATTTCTGGACACTTTCAAATAAATCCACAAGGAACACCTAGGTAAACAATGCAGATAGCTCCAACTTCCTCAGATGTTCTCACAACAATCTTACCACCCAAGAGGTTCAGAGTCCTTGAGTTATGGTAACAATGTATTTCTCAGTTTATTACTTGTATAAACATAAGTAACAAAGTTTCTTTCCAGCAGATGCCAGTATTACACACTCTCCTGTCTTTCCTCCAATTTATAATCCAAAGCTTCTTGTCAGTAAAATAATAAAGTATAAAGTTTAAAAAATCTTCAGAAAGAAGAAAAAAGAGGAAAAGCTTCAATCTCAAAGAAAAATTATTTTAAAAGAAAAAGACACACAAAGTTGGTGATTGTTGGAATGTGCCGGAGGGCCTGATAAAGATCTCTACAACTAGGAACCCAGTTGCCTGGAGTCTTATTTCAAAGTGCCATTCTGGAACCTGACAGCAAGTATAGAGCCACTTCACTCCTGCTATAAGGGTCTGGCGGCCCTCCTCTTCCTCTCCCTCCTTCTCCTCTTGCAACACCTGGCCAGTTGTGGTGAGGCCGAGAGGGTACGCCATTACCATGGCAACTCCACTGTGCTGTACAGTAGAAGCCATTTTAAGGCAGTACAGTAGAAGCCATTTTAAGGCACAACAGGCTGTATCTTAACAGAATACACCCCCCAAACAGAACACACACCCCGAGGGGTGCTAGGGGTGCCTTACCCTCACAGAATTGTTTCATTAAAAACCCCCATAGGGTTTTTATGAAATGGCAAAATCTTGGAGTTATAATTATGTGAGAGTTCCTATTACTGTTGCAACCACTTGCCTTCCTTTTAAAGTTAATTGGCTCAATTTTCAAATACCAGTAAGCATAATCTCCTACATCAGTGTATAATATTTCTGTTAAGATCATTCATTTGTGCAATTAGGAGTACAATGCTGACACAGTCCAACACTAATACTTTGTCTGAATTTGTTTAAGTTAAGTTAAGAAGTTTAAGTTTTGATATAATCTGATTATTTAAACAAAAAGGACATTAAAACGGATTAATCGAGCCCATACTTTGTAAAGTAAGCTTGCAAAGCAAGACTATATCAATAATAATATAGAAATTAAGGTAATGAAAGTCTACATGTTGCTATGTTAATTTGCATGCAAAATGGTAGAACATTTGATTTTTCCCTGAAAAATGTCACTGTTAACAGTTTCATGACATTTAACAGCTATTAAAAGATTACCATGAAACTAAACCAAACTTGGAAATGTAGCCAGAAACAAAAGAAAGTAGAACTATTAAAAATAAATAAACTCTAATTTAATAGACTCTCTAATTCATTTGTAACAAAAGAAAAATATCAAATAGTAGAAAAGAGCTATCAAGGAGACAACTTTGTTATCAGCAATGTGTTCAGGATTGTGTAGTCTTATTTTAGCAGTAAATCTCAAAAAAGCAAAAATGAGATCGTTTTTAAGAATCTATCTCCTTGGAAACAGTAGTTGGTAGAAAAAAACTGATTATAAGTGAAGGAGTTCTTGGTGTAAAGAGAATAAAAGTGCCTACCAATACAAGTTGTTAATTTTTCGTGTGATACATATGAAACAAACTTACTTTGCTAAAATATTTATTTCAAATTCACAAAGGAGGTTTTTCAAGGAAAACCTTCTCATGTGTTTATCCTATTTCTATTTTTCTCCATGCCATTTTGAGTAGAACACCTCCATTTGTAAAATCTACAAGAGTTTATATGAAAAGAATACATCAGAATAGGAAGATTTCTAGCCACTTAAGCACTCTGTGGAAGGAATACTGGAATAACACACCTGCATGACAATAAGAAGGTCAAAAACTAAGATGAAGGAAGCCAGGAAAGCTCTTGAAACTTCATCACTTGGCAGAAATCCACGATTCAACTTGTCCCAGCTTATCCAGTCTGTTGTGATGATCAGCACAACCACTGAGGTCAAAGTAAATAAAACTGTCCTAAAAAGAAAAATTCAAAATTCAATTAGGATTACTAATTACTTTATAGCTATCTCCAAAACAATTTGAAAATATCATTTTCTTTGTTATACTTAAAATACCATTGCATGGATATTCTTGTAAATCAATCTTCTAGAACTAGATTTGTTCTATATATGGTGGGCTACTACTCTATCATTCCTAGGCAGGTCCCCAAACTACCATTGATGAAATTTGCTGCTGCTACAAATAAATTCCAATGAGCCTGTAAAAAAACTGAGCAATGAGTGGAAGTTAGCAAAAGTGACTAGAAGGATACTGTAGGGGTGACCTTTTCCTTCCCTTTCTCTCCCACCCCAGACCCGTCCAATACCACTGGGAGCATGTGGGACACACAATTGTATTGAGGAAAATTGCATATGGATTTATTCTTCATGACTCACAAATGCATGACTCTGGGGTGTCTATCTAAGAATGGAATAGTGATTATAAATCTTTGAATTCATTGGAAAGGAATGCTAGTATGTATATGAATGGGTCTACCACCTTCTTGCATTCACAGAAGATCTATTCTTAAGTACTGTCAAGATTTTTAAAATGTCATAGATTTGATAGAGTTATCAATGTTTGGGCTGCAAACATTCAAAACAATGAGAGGTCCTTTTCACTTGCTTGTGAAAGTATATATATGGATCATTGTGGGTGTGTTCATTGATATGACCTGAAGTATGTGTATGTACATACTGTGTGTGTGTGTGTGTGTGTGTTTGTGTAAGTCCTCTTCTACTCAGTTTCTGACTGTTGCCTTTGTTCTTAGTCATAACTAGAATGTCAATTCTAACTGGCAGACTGTGAAAATACTGTCCTAGCCTTAACCAGTTCAAATCTTAAATAGCTGATATAAAAGTTTAAATTATAGTTATATTACTTTCCCCACAATATTAATGAACTATAAACATATTCATTAAACAGCAACTACTTACAGTAAGACATATATTAACAAATGAAATCCACAATTATTTAGGAAGGCAATTAATATCGTTTTGCCACACACAACCACTAAATTGCTTGCTTTAGGTTCTCCTTGCACATTAGCTGTGAATCTCTGTTCCAAATATGCTTTAGAAATATTTCAGACAGTGAAAACGCATACAATAATTCTGGATGTCTATGCACATGTGTTATTATAGGGAAGATAAATGCATAGGCAGATGCATAAATAGCAAGTAAGCAAATCAATATTTGCTGCAGTTTCCAATTGGAGTTCTCATACTCTTCCCAGGTACTTTTTTACTCTCAATTCCTTCTTTCTTTTTTGTGAGTGAGCATAGAAAGATAAAGTACTGAAACCATTCTTTTGTATTTCCAGTTATGTCCGATACTCATTATTCTTAAAAATCAATGTACCTAAGAATTTATAAAAGTTGACAGATACTGAAGAAGCAGAAATATGCATAAGGAATATTTTACTAATATTTTCAAGAATCAAAAACGAAAAAAAAATCATCAGGTAAAACAATATTCAACATACTGCCATCATGTAATAAGGCAGGTTTTGATTGTAGCTGGTGTTATGAGTGGGTTCTTGCCTAATACATTTACAACTCTTTTTCAGATTTTTATTTCTTTTTCAACAGCTGAACACATGGGGGCACTGGGAGCAGCACTGTTTATGGGTTCATTTCAGAGAGGTGAGTACTGCAGTATGCCTATATGCTTATTCTTCATTTTTCTTTTTACTGTACAGAGCTTATATGTGCCAAAAGCTCTGATCATCCAGGATTATGATATTATAATTTCTACAAAAGGAGGGTGTAATGATTTCCAGCTGATGTTGCAGTGAGAATGGCTGGAAAATAGCGGGCTTCACCGAGCCTTGTGAAATCCAGCTGGTAACCGCTGTCAGGAGACCCAACGGGATCATAGCCACCTTGTAAGGGCAGCGAAGGAAGGAGAGGTGCTTCGCTGACCACAAGGAACCTGCAATTTTCTCGTTAGGTCCAAAGCAAGCTCTCCCGAATGACAGCAGGTATGATGGTCATTTTTGGCAGTCACAAGCTGGGATAACCGGGATCACAAGATTTGTGCTGGAGGGGTTTGTGGACAGAGCATTGAAAATGGGTGAGATAATTACCAACTTTTAAAGACCTGATTTAAGTACAAGAATTTTAAAAGATAACTTCCAAGCCTAAGAAAGTGGCAATCAAATACACGGAGAGGAGAAAAAAGACCCTGAAAATCAAGAGGCAAAAGAAGCCCAAGGAAAGTTTTAAAACATAGAAAGCTTGAAAAAAGCTTAAACAATTTAAAAGGTGATTTTTGGGAGAAACTGGACGTTGTCCTACCTGAACGTCCCTTTTATGCTCGCTGCGACGACAATCCTCAGTATGGGTTCTTCTTTTCTGATTGGATCCACTGAGTGCTCATCAATTCATTTCTGCAGTCCGGTCCTAGTCCCGTCCTCTCTGTTTCCCACCGTCAGTCTTTTTCACGAAGTAGTTCTCACAGGTGAAGACCGCAGCAGGCAATGAATGACGCCTCCAATGACCAGCAGGACTGCAGTAGAAAGAAAAGGAACACCCCCTACCATGGCAGGGGATGGCTAACCGATGGGCAGGCCGGATTGTTGTCTCCGCGAGCATAAAAGGGATGTTCAGGTAGGACAACGTCCATTTTCCTGACTCGCTGCTCCGACAATCCTCATTATGGGACATGCCCAAACTTAAGACTCCTGGGAGGGAACCGGAGCCATCCCCTGAACATGGGGAGAAATTATTGAGTGTAAAACATGCCTGCCGAAAGAGGCATCGGCAGAAGCAAACTTATCCAAACGATAATGTCTAACAAAGGAGGAAAGGGATGACCAGGTGGCCGCCCGACAGATGTCTTCTACAGAGGCCTGGGTGGCCCAGGCCGCAGACGTGGCAGTGCTTCGTGTTGAATGTGGAACGACCCCACCCGGCACCTCCATACCTTGTACCACATACACTTTGGAAATGCAGGTTCTAAGCCAGCGGCCCACAGTAGAAGCAGAAACTCATTGGCCTAGCGAGGATGGCAAGAAGGACACAAGCAGAGCCTCCATCTTTCAAAACAATGCTGTACGCTGAATATAACACCACAGAGCCCTGCGCACGTCTAGCGTATGCCACTTCTTTTCTAGTGGATTCCTCAGATCCGGACAAAAATTTGGGAGAACAATTTCTTGAGCCCGGTGAAACCTCGAATTGATCTTGAGCATAAACACCGGGTCCAGCCACAGCACCACACAATCTGGGAAGAATACACAAAGATCTTGTCGAATGGAGAGAGCCTCAATCTCTGATACTCTCCGAGCTGATGTCACTGCAATGAGGAAAGCCACCTTCAGGTAAAGGTGTCGCAACGATGCCGTACCCAGAGGCTCAAATGGCGAAGATGTGAGAGCTTGTAACACAAGATGCAAGTCCCAGGTAGGATAACGATGTATTACGTCGGGACACCAATTGGTCGCTCCTTGCAAGAAATATCTGATCCTACGGTCATGAGATAATGACTGTTGACCATCTGCTGTTAAGACAGTAGCCAACGCTGCCACCTGCCATCGGAGAGTGGACAGAGCCAAGCCTTTGGTAAGCCCCGCCTGAAGAAATTGGAGAACGTTGGCCACAGAAGCTGATGTAGGGTCGACTAGATTGGATGCGCACCACTGCATGAAGATTCTCCAGGATGCATTGTAAATGTGGACAGTAGATGACCACCTGGCTGCTTGAATGGTAGAAATGACATCAGATGGGATGTTGTCCTTTCTTAAAATGATCCTTTCAAGCGCCAGACGGTCAACTGGAGCCAACCTGGGTCCGGATGGGATATCACGCCTTGGCTTAGGGACACTTGATCCGGAGGAATGCACCATGGAGTATCGATCGACAGATCCACAAGATCAGCGAACCATGCCCTCCGCGGCCAATGGGGCGCCACCAGAAGAAGGTCCGCTTATTCCTGAAGCAGTTTCCGGATCAACTTTGGAATGATGGGAATTGGGGGAAATGCGTAGAGAAGACCTTTGGGCCATGGAGAATGAAGAGCGCCGTACCCTTCTGTGCCTGCTGATGGGAACCGAGTGTAGTAGCACGGGAGCTGCGCGTTGCGAGGCGTGGCAAACAGATCGACAGAGGGAACTCCGAACCTGGCTGACATCTCGCGAAACAGTTGAGGGCTCAGGTGCCACTCCGAGGGATCCAACTGACCCCTGCTCAGGATGTATGCTTGGAGATTGGGCTTGCCGGAGATGTGCTCTGCGTGCAACAAGAGGATATTCTGCTCCGCCCAAGACATCAGCCTCTCCGTCTCCTCCATCATCCCCTTGGACCTCATGCCCCCCTGCCAATTGAGATGGGCCTTCGTGGCCATATTGTCTGTTAGAATGAGGATATGTTTGTTGTGAATCTGGGGAAGAAACTGAATCAAGGCGAACCGTACAGCACGGAGCTCTAACCAGTTGATACTGTGTTGGCGTTCCAGTGGGGACCAAGAGCCTTGTGCAAGAAGGGACTCCAGATGTGCACCCCAGCCATAGAGGCTGGCATCCATTGTAATCGTGACCCATTGGGGCTCGAAGAAAAGTGTTCCAGTCTGGAGGGCTGGAGAAGTCCACCAACAGAGTGACTCCCACACACAAGGAGGAACCACAACTTTGTCCATCACCTCTGCATGACCTGTCCATTGGAAAGGGAGCAACAGCCACTGTAGGTGATGGGAGTGACATCGCGCCCACGGCACTATATGGATGCAGGATATAAACTTCCCCAAGAGCTGAGATAGCAGGAGAATGGGAACCAACCTCTTCGACGGGACCTGGTGGACTAGGTCTTTGATACTGGACTGGCGATCCGGAGAAAGGAAAACACAACCTTGTGAGGAATCTATGGTCACCCCCAGGTGGAGAATGGATGTAGTTGGAACAAGGTGACTCTTGTCCAAATTGACAACAAAACCGCGACTCTGTAACAGGTGAAGTACCAGCGTTCTGTCCCACACCGCCAGCTCCAGAGATGTCGACAACAGCAAAATATCGTCCAGATAGCAAACTATCCGGATGGATTGCTCCCTCAATGATGCCACCAGCACCACCAAGATCTTTGTGAACGTCTGAGGTGTCGACGATAGTCCAAACGGCATGGCCTTGTATTGAAAATGGCGCCTGTTGTAGGTAAACCGGAGGAAGCATCAGTGACACGGGTGGATCGGCACATGGAGATAAGCTTCCTTGATATCGATGGATTGCATGAGATCCCCGCATCTGATGCAGCCGAGAATGGACCGTAGCGAATGCATTTTGAAACGCCAATACAACACATACATGTTGAGCTATTTGTGATTGAGGATTCCCCTCCAACCCCCCCCAAACCTTTGGGAACAAAGAACAATATTGAGTAAAATCCGGTCCTTACCTGATGTTCCAGGACTGGCTCGATGGCCTCTATGTCCAACAGATGTTGGATCTCTAGATCCATGACACGTTGTTGCTGAAGTGAGCCCGACAACGGGCTTTGGATGAAGCAGTTCGGGGGAGTGGAGATGAATTCCAGAGTCAGGCCGCTGGTGATAGTGCGTCGAAGCCAAGCGTCCGTGAAGGAATTGGCCCATTTGTGACAAAAAGACTGGAGCCTTCTGCTGATGGGGAGCGGCACCAGCGAGTCACTTGCCTCGACGGAGGGAGCAGAATCCAGATCCTCGGAATGGGCATTTGAAACCGGGCTGGTGTTGGCCCCAGTCTCAAAATGAAGATCGATCAGAGGCTGAGAAGTGCGGCTGGGTGGCAGATCTTGAAAAATAGTACCTGCTGGGCCCTGAGTCAGTATGAAAGGGCGGCTGGGTATACAGAGTGTACCGGCAATCAGGTCGTCTATACGATGTGGTAAGAACTTTCCTTTTATCACGCCCTTCCACCAGACACGGGTCTAACGCCGCCCCAAACAAAACGGAACCTTTATAAGGGGCTGTGGTCAGTCTCCACTTAGATTTGAAATTGGCCCGCCAATGGTGAAGCCAGAGAAGCCTACGTGAGACTTCTCATAGGCAAGAAGTCAAGTGCCCTAGATGCAAATTTAGCAGTGTCTAACGACGCATCCGCAGAGTACTCCACCACTGCAATCAACTTGGTGACATCTTGATGCATACAAGCCTCTTCTGGAGGCAACCTGTCCCAGAGCTGTCGAAGCCAGATCAATGATGCCCTATTAAAGAACGAGGCGGAAGACGCCGCACAGATAGCCCAGGCAGCCGCCTGATGCGTCTTCCGAAAGGACATCTCTGCCCGCTTATCTTCCATTTTAAGGCCATCGCCAACATCACTGGCGAGAACTGAAGAAGAGGTGAGAATGGACACAGGTTCATCCACCCCAGGTAACTGCAACAGGGCATCCAACTCCGGAGAGGCACAGTACATTCTTTTGTCATGTCCAGACGGGCCAGAAAGGGAACCTGGACGGTCCCATGGCTGTTGAATCACCTGCAAAAACAAATCCGGGCATGGCAGAAAGTCGAGCTCAGGCTCAGGCAACTTGAACAAGGAGTCATTAGGATTAGATGTATCAGTTGACGAAGACACTGGATCAAGTACTTTGCCCATGTTGGTCGCAACTTTCACCTTATGCAAGAGGGATTTAAAGAGAGCAGGCCAAAAAAGACCTGGGAAAGCTGGTTTGTCAGCAACATTGTCCTCATCATCAGACATTTCAAAGTCTTCAAGATAATCATCATCTTGAACTGAGTCCTCCAAACTATGGTAAGACTGACCAGAAGTATAGGGCTGACCCCTAGGGTAAACCTGCGGAGCCGTGGCTGAGCTCCCTGCAGCGTTCAAGAGAGTCTGCTGTTGTAGACCAGCCTGAAAAATACTCGCAAAGGCCTGGGACATAATAGATTGAAAGTCCAGGGTCTGACCCAGAGTGTGACTCCCAACATCTTGCAAATCCGCCACAGCGGGAGCCGGGATGGTAGCTGGTGCGACCTGTGAGGGTTGAATGGTAACAGGAGTGGAACCCCCAGTATAACCCTGCATGCAAGGCAAGGTTTGGCCCTGAGGGATGAGGATAATATCTCCTTGAGGCCAGGCCACCACATTGGGGACTGAAGGGGGAGGCACGGGCAGGACAGTTGGCTGCACCACAGCATCTGGCACACTAGCCTTCCTCTTCCCAGCAGGCTTAGGGGAGGGTGCTCTAAGAGGAGAAACCTCCTGTTCCATGTCAGAAGACAAGGCGGAATCCATCATAGTTGCGTAGTAACAACCAATTACAAAAATGCTGGAAATTCAATAATTTTGAACTTTTTGAAATTTTAAATTTTTGAAATTTGAAATTTGAATTTTTTAATTTAATTTAATTTTGTTTTATTTATTTATTTATTTATAGAAAGGTAAAACTAACCCCAACAATAAACAAGTAATAGAAATAAGAAAGACTTCCCTGCAAAAGTGACAAAGTCCAAGCAATAGTAGCCAGGGAGACAAGGTGCTGCAATCTTCCAAGTGCAATGACTTGCTTCGCTGTCAGTCAAAATGGGCGATGTCGTTCAAATGCAGCCAGAAAATGGCGGGTGGGAGGACAACACTGCCGTGGAGCCAGATCCGCCGTCTCACAGCAGAAACTGCAGCCTAGAAAACAAGGGGCACTCAACAATAAGAAAGGCAAACCCCCAGCTTGCAAACAGTCCTGAAAGAAGTGGCGGGAACTTCAACGCCGCGAAGCCATCTCCCCACGTCAGAGTATGCCACTGACGAGCAGGGACTCTGGAGCCGCAGAAACCTCAGGAGAAGCTGCGAGGGCGAGGGCGGTTATTCCGGCATGCCGGGAACCAGCTCCTTCTCCCACAGCAAGTACAGAGGAGGCGCCAGGCAAATGCGCGCCTCTCAGCTGAGGCAGAATGTGTATTGCCTCTCAGCTGGCCGTCGGCAAGCAAACAATGGTGGAGTGGCGCGCTCAGCGCCTCACGAAATGGCAGCTTTAAAACAAACAGAGAAAAGTCCCACGGCGTGCAGCTCTCCACAAGAATAAAATTTAGCACAGAAAAAAGCCAATTAGTGAGAAAAACACGAAGAAAAAAGATTGAAATTTAGCTAATTAAGCTAACAACGAGCACTCAGGTCTTATCCAAGTCACTGAGTGAAAAAGACTGACGGCGGGAAACAGAGAGGGCGGGACCAGGACCGGACTGCAGAAATGAATTGATGAGCACTCAGTGGATCCAATCAGAAGAGAAGAACCCATATTGAGGATTGTTGGAGCAGCAAGTCAGGAAAATGTCTTGTTTATTTGTATTTCTAAACCCTCTGAGTTATCGAATAAGCAGCTATTTTTGACAGACTGTTTAACATTGGATTTGGGATTCCATCTACTGGAAGAAGAGAAGTACTACAGCACAATAGCCGCAGTATACTCAGAAAGTGAATTCAATACACACAAATACACAGAATAGAAGTAATAACATCTGGAAGATGACCTGACCTTGATTTTATGTTAGATGATGACTTGGATAATCTAAGAATATTTAATAAGGGTTTTTTCCCCCCTTCTGAAGATTTCTAAAAGAAACTAACTTGCAAATAACTAAACTTTATTAAAATTGGTTATTGGATTATGGATCTGAAAGATTGGAGTAATCTAGTGGATTAATTTAGATTTGGACTATTAATGTTATTCAACAGAACATTCTACGAGACAAAAGAAGAAAGGTGATAGAAGAAAAGAGAAAAGAAGGAAAGTTAAATAAGACTTTAAAATTTGGACAATTGGGAAGATATATAATTGGAAAACTATAAGGCTATAATTACTAAATAATTTTAAAGATCATAAATTTAGGGGTTTTGGAGGATAATTATGGGATTGATGAAATTTTATTAAGTAGGAGTTTTTAAATATTGAGCATTGGAACTATAGAAATATATTGAGTAATTTTTATTAAATTGTTATAAAATGGATTTACAGGGGATGACAGAGGCATATGAAGAAATATTTTTGATGCTAAAAAATGTGCGTGAAACTATAAAGAACAATAAGGAGACAAGGGGATCATTTAAAGACACAGAAATGAATGTAGAAGTTACTCAACAATTGGGGAAAAAAGAGGAACATGATATCCAAGAAATAGATGAGAAATTAGAAGAAGCAATGAAAGGGAAAAATCAAAATGAGATGCAAGAAGCTAAAAATAAAGAAGAGAAAGGATTAATAAGTAGGAATCAATTACATAACTCCTTAAAAGTTTATAATAGAAAAGGGAAAACTCCCCTAGAATAGGGAAAAGAGAAAAATCTCTTCAAAAAAAGAAAGATTTAGAGAAAAACAAGAAAAACCTCTTTTTAAAAAAAAAAGAAGAAGAAGGAAGTCTTGTTGATGGGTGTTCAAATAATACAGCAGAAAGAGACAAAGGGTATCCAGGAGGGAATGTTCAGTAAGCACAAAAATATCAAAAAGAGCTACAAAATTCCAAGAGAAAGAGATAAAAGGCTGACTAAAAAGTCAATAAATGATGGAATTTTTAAAAAGTTAAGAGATGATGGATAATGAGAAAATATATTAATAAAATGGGAAAATACAAATAGGGAAAATAGTAGTATATATATTAATAGATAATACAACTTATTATAACTAAAAATAAGTTAAGCTTAGTAGATGGAAATTTAGGATTCAGTAATTTAATTATATTATTAACATTAATTGTGTATTAAAGTATATTGTGAATTTAAAATATTAAGGATTAGAAATTGTGGGGATTTTGAGATATACTCCCAGGATTGATTAAATATTGTCAATATTTGGCTTTATTAGTAATCCTACACATTTGGAATATTGAAGTTATGGTGGAATAATGAGCAATCCTTACAATATTAAATATTAGTAATTTAATAGGGTATAACAAATACATGGCACAAAGAAATGTTATCTATGTTTAAAAGAATTAATGGGAAAAATTAAAAAGAATTATGAATAGCATTGTTGAAGTTGTTTAAACAGAAGTTGTTTAAATTGTTGTTAGGGTTGTTTAAAAAAGATTTGACCCAGTCAACACACTGCCCACAAAATATATAATTATTATACTAAAAAATAACATATATATAGAATCTGGAGAATCCCCATCTTGTTATTAGTATAGGTTTTTAAATTTAAATACTAAAACAAATGAAACTATAAGTAAGATGTTGCAATAGAAAATAGAGTGAATCTTTTAACTGAGTCCATAATAACACCACCACGTCAAACATTTAATATATAGCAATCACTTTTTTCTATTTTTTTCTAAATTTAATTCTCTTCTGTTAGCCTACTGCTTAAATTGCTATTTCAAAGGCTTCTCCTATGGGAATTATTTTTGTCCATGTTGGGAAACTGCTGTTGATTTTCAATTTATCTTATTCTTCTGTGATTGCTATGGGGATATGAAATATTGATTTATAATTTTCTTACTAATCATATATCTTGGAAGAATGTTTGATTGATATTTGACACTTCTATTTAAAAATAGTAACACGGATGTGATTGAGTCTGAATTTTAGAAGCCATAACATTGTGCAGGACAATTACCTCTGCTGATGAATGACACAAAACTGTTTTTAATTGAATATAATATTTTGTATTTTATCTTCCTGTACAGTGCATAATTTTACATTGCTAATATTTGTATGTCTACATTATAAGAGGTTTGGTTGTAACATCTGTGTTTGATGTTTTTGGTTGCTAGCTTGGATTTATGACCACAATAAAGAAAAAAAAAATCTGTACTGTTGCTGTTTAATGTCAGGAAGAATTTCTCTGTGGACTGTTCAGTCTAAATGTTCACATATCTTGGAAAAGGATGTTTAAATTTTATTTTGAAGCAAGGTATGAAATGATTGATTACTTATAACATTAAGCAGTGTATATACTTAATTACACACTTTTAACACACTTATTAAACAGGATGTAGTTAGTATAGTGCTAACTTGTGCTTGTGAAGATGGACCTCTTTGAAGTTGTTTGGCCTTGATTCTCTGTCTTTGGTTATAGTTCAGTTTGGTTAATTTTAATTCTATGTTTTCATTAGTTTTCTTGTATAGTTTAGGAGTCGATTAATGTGATAAATGAATAAGTCTTGTCAGTTCCTAATAGAAAACTTGCTTCATTTTTAATAATGGGTATATTGACACTTGGTTATGTCCAAGGTGTTATTTTAAATACATATGGTTGTTGTGTTGGTTTGTCTTACCATCTATCAGCCTCCACCTTTATATTGCTTGCTTGCTCGGCTGCCATTGTAATGAGGGGAGGGGGGACTGTCTGGATGTTTGGGGGGAGAAATGAGCTGGTGGAGTAAATGGGAGAAAGTTTTCCTCAGTGTTTCTCTGCAGCTGGGAGGTGCGCTGATAACCATTCAAGATCAACTGTTGTGGCATACCAGGAGGATGGAGCCATTGGAAGCTGCACCCCACTTGATCCCTTGGGGGGATGTGGATTGGATAATCCTGACTAGACGATTGGGGGGAGGGTTTTAAGGATGCTTTCTATATGTGATTTTCGTGCCTATTGCTTCAGACCTTGCTTTTCTTTGGTTGCATTCAGTTCATACTCAGTAAAAGTATCTTTCTCTATGAAAATGGAGTCAGGGTTTTTCTTTCTTGAGTGTTGAAAGGAGGCATACCTGACACCATCAATATTTGCTGGTTTGGCTGTTAACTTGTGAACTAATTTCACTGCACTTCAATGAGTCAAACTGATAACCACCAGTTATGTTTTATTGTTCAGTTGTTCTGTTTGTATTTAACAGGTTCTCCCAGGCACCTCTTGGAAATTCCCTAAATCCATTTTAAATTTTATATCAATTGAGCTGTTTCATGCACTTGACAGAGTGAATTACAGCTCATGAAAACTCATGTTTTTAATTAAATTTCTTAATCTGCTACCAGATTCCTTTTGTTATTTGGACATCTAAACAACATCTCTCTTTTCCATTTAGATGGGAAGATATAAGAGTGGAAATTGGTTTAGATTTTCCAATTTGAAGGAGAGGCAGGATTGAACAATTTGGTAGTAGGTTTCATTGGAGACTTTTGGATATATGCTTAAGGCATCAACTTTGTTTCATAAAACACCCAGGTCTCCTGCAATACAAAAAAAGAAAAATATTCACATTCTTGGCCCCTACACTCTGGAGGTGAACTCTGGATCACAACAGAGGTACTAGTAAAACTGTTTTGCATGCTTATAGCCAATTAATTTAAATACACATAATTTCATATAACAAAACCGCAATTAAAATGAAAATTTTGAGTAGAGGATTCAGACTGTTTCATTTTGTTGATTTTTATTTATTTATTGAAAGAAATAAACTTTTTTTAAAAAAACCTTTTCCTAATGTATGAGCATTCCACAACTGAAACAGCTTTAGAAGCCAAACAAGTATGTCCTTCAAGCCATCCCCATCAATTAATCAATGCTGATTCACCAGCCAATTAAAAACATTAAAGTTTGCAATAATAAAATTGATATTTTATATCCTATTACTTCCTTGGGAAATTATTGTTCATGAATATTGAGCACCATTTTATGCAGTTGTGATTTATCATTCACATTTCATGTGAATTTCATGAAACATGACACATGGTTTCAGAAAAAAATTATCCTGTAATCTACAACTTCTATACTACAAGAATATATGGACTACAAATCTCGATCAGGGCAAAGCAATAGATGCAATTTACATACTTCTGTAAAGCCTTTGATTCAGTGGTACATGACAAACTACTTCTAAAACTAAAATCCTATGGCATCTCCGGACCCCTACATAATTGGATAGCTATGTTCCTGTCAAACAGACAACAAGTAGTCAAAATAGGGAGCGCCCTATCAAATCCTGCACCTGTTAATAGTGGTGTCCCCCAAGGCAGCATTCTAGGACCAACACTCTTCATACTATACATAAATGACCTTTGCGATCATATTATAAGCAACTGAGTTCTCTTCACCAATAAGGTAAAAATATTTAACACCACCGACAATGCTGCTACCCTTCAAAAAGACCTTGACTTTGTGTCAGAATGGTCAATTGGCAACTCCAAATCTTATCCAACAAATGCTCTGTCTTACACATTGGCAAAAAGAACCAGAGCACAAAATATAAGCTGAGTGGATACGATCTTGTAGATGACCCTTACTCTGTCAAGGACCTTGGAGTATTCATATCTAATGATCTAAGTGCCAAAGCCCACTGTAACAACATCGCCAAAAAAGCATTAAGAGTTGTAAACCTAATCTTGCATAGCTTCTTCTCCGGTAATATTACACTACTAACCAGAGCATACAAAACATTTGCTAGACCAATTCTTGAATATAGTTCATCTGTTTGGAACCCGCACTACATATCAGACATTAATATAATTGAACGTGTCCAGAAATATTTCACAAAAAGAATCTTCCACTCCTCTGCTCGAAACAAAATACCTTATGCCACCAGACTTGAAATACTGGGCTTAGAAAACTTAGAACTACGCTGCCTTCAGTATGACCTAAGTGTAGTTCATAAAATGGGTGTTGGTCCTACCTGATACACCCTTTCTCGACCAGGCGCCCACGGCAGTCACAATTGGGTATAGGCACGTCTGGGATCCATGTGACCAAGCCTCCTAGAAGCTTTGCACCACCCCTTCCTTCATCTGCCCAGTTTTGAGGCAAAGGCGTCCAGGAGGCTGGAGTGTCTGTAGAGATATAAACAGAAAGGTAAAAGAACTCCCACCCACCGTAACCCAGGTACGGCCAAAAGGGTGGGGCTGACTGCCGTGGGCGCCTGGTCGAGAAAGGGCATATCAGGTAGGACCAACGCCCATTCTCCGACTCTAGCGTCCATGGCAGTCATGATTGGGACATACCAAAGCTAGATGTCTCCGTGGGAGGGAAGAGGCCGGACCTGCTGTAGGACCCGTCTGCCGAAGGCTGCATCCGCCGAAGCGTAGGCATCCAGCCGGTAATGCCGGATGAAGGATGTAACGGAAGACCAGGTGGCCGCCCGGCAAACTTCATCCACCGGAGCCTGGATAGACCACGCCACCGAGGTGGCCGCGCTCCAGGTGGAATGCGCAGTGATGTTGCGAGGGACTGGCAGAGAGTGAGATTCATAGGCCAACGCTATTGTGGCCTGGATCCAATGTCCAATCGTGACGGAGGAAGCACGGGTGCCCATTGACAATGGGTGGAACGAAAGGAATAGGGCCTCGGTGTTCCGAAAGGAAGAAGACCGGGCAAGGTAGATCTTCAGAGCCTGGCGAACATCCAATTTATGCTACAAACATTCCTGATGGTGTCGCGGCGAAGGACAAAAATTCAGGAGGGAAAGCTCCTGAGCCCTATGAAAGATGGAATTTATCTTCGGGACGAAGGCCGGATCCAGGCGAAGGACCACCCTGTCTGCGTGGAAAATGCAGAGATCGGATCGCACGGACAGGGCAGCCAGCTCTGATATCCGCCACGCGGAGGTGATCGCGACCAGGAACGATGCCTTCAGGGACAGGAATTTTAGACTCACCTCCCTCAGAGGTTCGAAAGGAGGCCCCGTAAGTGCCGTCAGGACTCTGTTAAGGTCCCACGTAGGGAACCAGTGTATAGTCGGGGGGTGGAGGTTGGTGGCGCCCCTCAGAAATGACCGAATGAGTGGGTCATGCACGAGGGAAGCTGTTGATCCACATGCGAGGATGGAGGACAGAGCGGCAACCTGTTGGCGTAGGGTGTTGGGGCCGCGAAACCATCGTGGAGGAAGCCGATGAGCTGGGCAATGGAAGCCTTAGTGGGGTCCGTACCATGCGCCTGACACCAACCATCAAAGGATCTCCAAGTAGAGTCGTAGATCCAAAGGGTGGACAGACGACGAGCTGCCTGGATGACCTCAATGGCGGCGGGAGGAACTGGGGCCCTGGTCAAGAGGAGCCGCTCAACTGCCAGGCAGCCAGCTGGAAGGACTGGGGGTCCGGGTGGTAGAGCGTGCCCTGCCACAAGGAGGTCCTGTTGTCGGGAATCCGCCAAGGAGGAGCCAAGGAAAGGGACACTAGGTCCGCAAACCAGGGCCTGCGTGGCCAGTGAGGGGCCAGAAGGATGACCTCTGCCTTTTCCTGGATGATCTTTTGCACTACCCTGGGGATGAGGGGTAGGGGTGGGAAGGCATAAAGGAATTGTCCCAGAGGCCAAGGGCTGCGTAGAGCATCCACTGCCTTCGCTCCCGGGAAGGGGAAGCGAGCGAAGAAGCGGGGTAAGAGGTGATTGTGGCTTGAGGCGAAAAGGTCCACCGAGGGTTCTCCGAAGCGGGTGACGATCTCCTTGAACAGGAGAGGGTGAAGGCTCCACTCGGCTGGGTCGATCAGGTTGCGGCTGAGGGCATCTGCCCGGATGTTCGCTGACCCAGAGATGTGTTCCGCCCAGAGTGACGACAGATGGGCTTCCGCCCACAGGCCCAAACGGAGAGATTCTTGCATGAGGGTCCAAGAGCAGGTCCCCCCCTGCTTGTTGACATGTGCTTTGGCCGAGACGTTGTCCGTGAGGACCAATACATCCCAGCCCTGGACCTGAGGCAGGAAGCTTAACAGTGCCAGGTAGTTGGCCCTCAATTCCAGGATGTTGATGCTGAGGGCCTGTTCCGTCGGTGACCACTGACCCTGGGACATGAGGGAGTCCAAGTGGGTGCCCCACCCAGAGAGGCTGGCATCTGTTGTGAGTACAACCCTTTGCACATCGCCGAACGAAGAGCCCCGGGATACTGCTAGCGACATCCACCAACTGAGAGAGTCTACTACTGTTGCCAACAGAGGAATCCTCAGGGTCAAGGAGGCAGTGGGCGTCCGTTGGTGCGGAAGGAGGAGCCACTGGAGCTCCCTGCTGTGGAGGCGAGACCACGTAAGCCGAAACCATTTTACCTAACAGGCTGGAGAAAGCCCGGAGGGAGGTGGTGCCGCGCCTCCTGAAGCAGGCCGCCATACTGGAGAGGCTCTCCTGTTGGTCTTGCGATAGGGACACCTGCAGGCCACTGGAATCTATGATGGCACCCAAGTGCTGGATGCGAGTGGATGGGGAGACATGGCTCTTGGCCCAATTAACTGAAAAGCCATGTCCCTGCAAAATGGACACCACCAAGGAAAGGTCCCTGTTGGCCTGAGTAGGGGTGCGGGAAAGGATGAGGATGTCATCCAAATAAAATAGGGCTCTAATAGGAATGGAGCTAATGTGAGCCATCAGGGAGGCCATTATTTTAGAGAATACCCTGGGGGCCGAGGAAAGGCCAAATGGTAAAGCAGCATATTGGAAATGCTTGCCGCGATAGGCAAACCTAAGAAATTGATGATGGTCAGGGAGGATGGGGATGTGAAGGTAGACCTCGGTGAGATCGATGGAGGACATCAGGTCACCCTGGCGAATGCAGAGCAAGATGGTATGAAGCGACTGCATTTTAAAATGGCGGTAGGCGACACGCCTGTTCAACGACTTTAAGTCAAGTATGGCCCTCCAACCGCCCGAGGATTTGGGAACAAGGAACAAACGAGAGTAAAATCCCCTGCCACGCTGAGAGAGGGGGACAGGTTCAATGGCCCTAATAGCCAGGAGGTGGGAGATGGCCTGGTCCATCAGGGTCTGCCGAGAATGATCCCGGGAGACGGGGCAACTGAGAAAGAGGTTGGGGGGGTGGAGGTAAACTCAATAGAAAGGCCAAACCTAATGGTATCCCTAACCCACGAGTCAGAAACGACTCAATCCCATTGATTGGCGAAGAGGGATAAGCGACCGCCGATCCGGGAGTCAGGCAGGTCGTTAGTGAGACCGCCTGAAGGGACAACCCCTCCCCCCTCGGAAAGGCCGCTTGGGGGCAAAGCGGGATCCCTATCTGACCTGGCTGTCATGCATCTGAGGAGCTCTGGGGTGGAAGGGACGCTGCTGGTGATGTTGGGTGTAGGCAGACTCTGAGCCTCGAAAGGAAGAGGGACAAAAGGATCCCTGCTGACAATAGTCCGATCGACGGGAGAGAGGGGGAAGGATCTTATGGTGGTCCTTGGTTTCAACCAGGAGAGGATCCAACTGTGAACCAAACAGCTTGTCCCCGGAATAAGGCGAAGATGCGAGCCTCCATTTGTTCCTGGTATCCGCCTGCCAGTTGCGGAGCCAAAGGAGTTGTCGAGACGTTACGGAGGTGCCAATAGCCTTGGTGGAAAATCGCGCCACATTCAGCGTAGCGTCGGCGGAGAATTCGACGGCTGCCAGGATTTTATTGATATCCTGATGGGAGCGTTGATCAGATGGGGCTATCCGCTCCTGGAGCTGGCGCAGCCACAGGATGGTAGCCCTGTTGAAAAACGATGCTGCCGAGGATGCCTGGACAGCCCATGCTGAGGCCTGATGTCCCTTGATTAGGGTTCGCTCAGCCTTCTTTTCCTCAGGGCGCAAGAATTCCTCTGACGGTCCGGCCAGAGGGGAGGAGGAGTTGAGACCTACCACCGGGGGATCCACTGCAGGTATCTGCAACAGGTGAGAAAAGTCCGATGCCATGTTGTAGAACTTCCTGTCCAGAGAGTTTGGGACAGGGCCGGTGCTGGGGAAAGACCACTGTCGCCGCACTACATCGGAAAACAACTTGGGTGCAGGAACAACGTCTGATGAGATCGTGGGTTCCTGGAACAAAGCTGTGGTGGGATCTGCCAGAGCGGGTTGGGCCTCTGCACCAGAAGAGGTGCGCCCTAGGCGAGTGGTAACTTGCACTTTGTGAAGAAGAGAGCGAAACATATGAGGCTTGAAGCGGCCCACAAAGGCCGGTTGGTCTGGCTCGAGCCCCTTGTCCTCAGAAAGATCATTTTCAGGAGTGATTTCGCCATCAGAAAGTGAGTCCTGGCTGTCAGAAACCTGATCATCGACTTTCGCCGAGGATAGCTCAGGCTGGTGATGAGAGCGAGAGTGCAACTGCTGGTGTTGCTGTGCTGAAGAAGATGCAGTATGTTGCTGTAGGCCCTGGGCAATGCCCCGTTGAATTGCCTCTGATATGAGGTCAGCCAAGGAAAGCTGCATGTCAGGAGCCAGTTGGTTAGCCAGCGGAGCCACCGAAGGTGGTACGGAAGAAGGAGGTTGTTCACTGGCAGCGGGCGATGGGGGCCTATGAGCCTGTGCCTGGGATTCCTCGGGAGCGGCAGGAAAGACTGAATCCACGTCCATGTTCAGAGGAGCGTCCCCGTTAAGGGATCTGTCTAGTGATAAGGCTGAGGAAGAAGCCTGCTGTGCCAATGCAGAGATGGAGCCGGGGGGGGGAGGTGCGAGGGGTGGTGAAATAGCCGCAGGGCAAGCCTCCTTAAGCATTTTGGGCTGAGCCTTCTTAAAGGCCTTGTCCATAGCCTTTTGGTGCCTGTGATCCTCCCTTGGAGAGGGAGGAACCCTTGGGCTGGGAAGGGTCTCCATGAGTAGTGCTGGTGCGCTTGGGCCCAGAGGAAGGACCCTCTCCTGCATCCTCGTTACACCGTCGTTTGCCTTTTGAATGCGAAAGGGCCGATTTATGGGCGGGAACAGTCGCCATCTTGGGAGAGAAAAAGGCGTGCTGTAGCTGCTAGCAGGGCGGAATGGTGTCACTCCGATAATGGAGGAGGCTGGGAATTAGCAAGGGCGAACCCAGTACCTGCTAATGGTGGCCGCTGCCGAGATTGGACAAATGCGGCAAGCCCTGTGGTCTCGCTAACCGTCCAGTTGAGATGCAAGAAAATGGCGCGGAATGGGTCCTCGTGCCGATCAGCTGTTTAGCGGGGAAGCGCAGCAGCAAACCTCAACCGCCACCAAGATTCGGGCGGGAGATCAGGGCTCAGCGCGGCAGGGACAAGCCGGTGCGCAATCGAAGGGAAACTGTCAGCCGACAGTCCCTGCCGCTCCGCGGCCCTCAGCGGAGTCAGGCAAAAAGCCCTTCATGCTGGAAAGCGAAGATGGTAAACGCCGGAGACTTAAACCAGAAAAAGACTGCTGAAAAGAAATACACAAGCAGGAAAGGCTACAGACACGTCTGACAGGATCAGACCGAGCCAAAAAACTGGGCAGATGAAGGAAGGGGCGGTGCAAAGCTTCTAGGAGGCTCGGTCACATGGATCCCAGACGTGCCTGTACCCAATCGTGACTGCCGTGGGTGCTAGAGTCGGAGAATTATCTGCTACAATGTCCTACTTGTCAATGACTACTTCAGCTTCAGCCACAACAATACATGAGCACACAATAGATACAAACTTAAAGTGAACTGCTCCAAACTCGATTATAGAAAATATGATTTCAGCAATAGAGTGGTCAATGCCTGGAATGCACTACCTGACTTTATGGTTTCATCCCCCAAACCCCCAAATTTTAACCTAAGACTGTCTACTGTTAACCTCACCCCATTCCTAAGAAGTCTGTAAGGGGTGTGCATAAGAGCACCAGTGTGCCCATCATCCCTGTCCTAATGTTTCCTCTATTTGTATTTATTTTATGTATCCAATCCATGTTTATACTTATTACTAATACATTCTTGACAAATAAATAAATAAAATAAATAAAAATAAATTCCTTTGTATCACACTGTAAACATCTAAAGTGCACAGTGGAATGAATGGGTGCAGTCTCAATGGCAGCTCTAAAACCAGGGCTGTCCCTCTAGGTAACATGTTTCAACAACTGTGTTGCCTTTTCTTTTTCAAGGAATTGAATAAATGTTTAATGATTGATATAGGTGAAGCCCAGACAGCTGAGTGGGAAGGAGTCTCAAGGTAAATTTAATGGAAAGTCTGTTTTGACTATTATTGAGTTTGGGCAGTAGTTGCTGGCTAGGACTATAGATATTCAGTCCAGGCTCTTTGTTTTGCAGTAATGGAATGTTGGTTTGATTCAGAAAAGGGGGATGAGAATGCTAACCTGCTACAAAAAAGATTTTTGAGTCCTGGGAAAATAGGCAGAGTAAGCAAACAATTCTTTCTTGATTGTATTAGGTATAGGTTCAAGTAGAAAGGGCTCTGATTGGCTTTTAATGTTCTATTAGAACAATTAATCTCATTAAAGTATATTCCAAGATTTCTATTTCCTGACTTTGACTACTGTGAAAAGCAACATGGAGCAGGCAGGTCACATTGCAGGAAATGGTGTGTTGAAGGTTGAGGGGGTGAGGCTTAACATTATTATATTACCAGGGAGTAATATGATGGGAGATGCAGGTGACCTACTGTTGGGGAAAATGGTCTTACTCTTGGCCTTTTGTATTCATTATGCTCAGGTCTACTGTCAAGTCATGAAATTATCATTTTCCCAGGCTTTTGTTGTTGTTATTGAATGTTAGGCCGGCTTGTGATCCATGGTCCTAGTGAATGAGAACAACAATCTCATATATATTGCAATCTGGATGGCCAAAGTTGAAATGTGTCTACATGGGTTAAAGTGTGACTATAATAATCAGGAACACTCGGATAATTTTCAGAGATGCTGCTACAGATAACCAGTTATGAAACTCTGTTAATAAGGCTGGGCTCTAGGGATCAGACAGAACTGTTTTTATTGTAGAAGCCTCTCTGCTACATCAGAGCTCCCTTGCTTAAGATGTATTGTTGATTTGGTGGTAGAATTTCCTACACTGATGGTATTGGGATCTTTAATCAATTTTCTCTGGATACAGCTTCAGGGCTAGATTGTGAGTTCATGACTCTCATGGCAACTATAGAGTACTCCAGATTATTGTGGGCCTGATTCACATTAGATCTGATTTATTCCCCCTGCAGGGCAATCGAGATATGGTCTGCAGTTGTGTATGTTAACATCAGACCTTTGTTATTAGTCTATGTTACTTTGGAGAAAAGATCAAGTTAATCAGTCTACTCAAGATAGCTGATGGACCCTTCTGGATGTCAAAGGAATATATGGCCATTCCCAAGCCTATGTTACATGGTTCTACTAAGCGTTCACTGCTGCCTCAAATGAGGGGGAAGCTATGGTCATGGATCTGATCCTTCCTATCCATATTGTCTGTGCCCATAGATCCCAGAGACCTCCCACCAGAGGTGGGTTTCAGCAGGTTCTGACCAGTACTGGAGAACTGGTAGCGGAAATTTTGAGTAGTCCAGGGAACCAGTAAATACCACCTCTGACTGGCCCTGCTCCCATGTATTCTCTGCTCCTGAGTCCCAGCTGATTGGGAGGAAATGGAGATTTTACAGTATCCTTCCCCTGCCACGCCCACCAAGCCAGGCCATGCCCACCCACAGAACCAGTAATAAAGATTTTTGAAACCCATCACTGCCTCCCACATTTTCAGAGGAACTCTGGGAGGCAGAGTGTCAGAAGAAATGGGTAGAGGATTGTTGGAGAAAGATGAAGAGTGAATCCACCTGTATATGGGTCTTAAAAATAATCTTGTAGCACTAACAGTAACATAATATAAACATTTTCTACAGATAACTATTCAGAAGCCCTATTCAAGATGACCCCATCTTTCCTGGGAAAATAATGGCCAGAGGAATATCTGCAAGATCATTGTAAAGCCTATTCAAGTCATCTATTGGATAAAGTCATTTCAATCTGTTCCAAATGGATTATTTCTTTATGGGATCTAAATACACTGCTAAAACACAAGTTATGTTGGGGAATTGGCTTTTTTTCCACCATGCCAACTTCCATTTTTAAAAATTAAAATAATCTAAAAAAATACACATGGCAAAAGAAAGTAGTTCAGAAGTATTCCAACATTATATTCTGGATCCAATCTGAAAGATCATAACTACTATAATAGAGTGTCCCACAAAGCTCTACCTCAGAGGTGTCAAACTCAAGGACCACAGGCTGCCCTGGAAATAGCAAAGGACCAGCCCGCAGTGTCTCTGCCATCAAAAATGGAGCTTTTTCCAGCTGCCACAGCCTCCTGCAACCCACCGGCAGTGAAAACGGAGCTTGGGATGGCCAAGCTGCAAGCCTCTGACAGTGAAAACGGGGCTCAGGAGTGTTGCGCACAGCCCTCCTGAGCTACATTTTCACTGGCAGAGCAATCAGGCCATCACAGGCGCCCCTGACACAAGTGATATTGAACTGGCCATGCCCACCCTGGCCATGCCCCCCTCTCTCCCTGAGGTCAAACACAACCCTGATGCAACCCTCAATGAAATTGAGTTTGTCATCCCTGCTCTACCTTGTTGGTCATCCAGAAGACAGGATGATATTTAAACCTGCTAAGATTTAAAAATGTTCACTTCTCTCTGTAGTTTCTAATGTAGGTCCTCTCCAAAGCAACCAAAGCACTTTCAGTCCCATATCCTAGCAAAAAGCCCATCCAGAATAAGTGCAGTTATCACTGTTTTCTTGATGCAATTTTGATGTAAAGTCATATTGGCAAAAAGCAAAAGTTCTTTTCTCAAAAGAATATGTGGTAGTCCTGCTTTCCCTCATCTGTATCCTGAGAGATTTATTCATGACTTGTCTGTCATGGACACTAATATGCATGAATTAATTATATTTACTCAGAGTGAATTTTGTCTTGGCCCTTAATAATATTTTATTTAATTTGTCAAGTCTTCTTCCTCATAATTATTAAATTGTGCTTTGCTTTAAATACAGTAAGTTTTGTCATTAAAAAAAATACCTAAATTAGATAACTAATGGGGCACAACAGAAAAACAATTCTATCATGAGATGTTAAGTACTCAGTTATATTTCCCCTCTGATTAAAATAATAAGTAACCAAGAGGGAACACTGTGAAAGATGTGGTGTGAGTGTGTATGTGTGTGTTGTGCTGCATTGCTGATCAATATCTTAAATGTCAAAGATGAATCAATTCAATTTTTATTAATATTAATATAAACGATATGTTAATTCATCAGGGCAACACAAATTATGCATAAAACACAGGTTGTGCATATAATAAAAAAGTCAGGTTACAAAAAAATCACATAGCAAAAGTTAAATTCTAGAGAATATCACATTTTATATACATCCAAGTGTCTTAAAATTTCATTGCCACACTATTAATACCCTAAACTGAAATACATTATCGATTACAAACATAAATTCCTTGAAATTAAACTCATCAGCCTTACACTTTAAGTTACAAATACCATAGTTCTCCATTTAATACACAATGGAACAGCTTAGGAAATTTCATATTCATAGTTTTGCTTTTGAAAAATATTTTCAATCATTGCCTATCAGATGTTTCACATAAATTACTGCCTTTGTAGAATTTGCTCCTCTTCCTAAACTCTCAAAACAAAGCTTAATTATAAAACTCAAAAAGAAAGTCTGTTACATCTGGACGGCAAGCACGAGCGGCCAATCGAGCAGCCGATTGGTCCATGTGGCAGCAAGCAGCCAGCGGGAAATTGGCAGCTCCTGATTGGTCCAGCTACTGACAGATCAGTATAAAAGAGCTATCAGTGCCTCAAAACGCCACTCGCTCTCCAAGATAGTTAGCTAAGCAGAGCGAGTCACTGTTAGCCTTTATTGTTAGCCAATAAACATTTGTGAAGTGTTTATTCTGCCTCGCCTCCCTTCTTAAGCCTTTGTTCAGCGAATAGAACAACTGTCGACGAAGGTGGGATTACCCTGAGGCAGCAGGTCGAGCGAAGCCACTTAAAAGAGCTGAAGCACTGAGCTGAGCCACAGTGACAAGACATTGCAAATACTAAGGTCAGACACTGTTCTCCCGGAACATGTCCACCCTATCCACATTTGCGCCTTTCAACCAGGCAATGGAGACCTGGGACTCTTTCTTAGACCATTTTAACTGTTTCCTGACTGCAAATGACTACAAAAGTCTGCCAGAGGGTAGGAAGTTAGCTGTTTTCCTCAGTGTCTGTGGACATAATATATTTGAGACGGCCAGGGCTCTATTGGCACCTCAGACAGTCCACGGTGTGCCTTGGAGACATTGTTAGCCATTTTAAAGGGCCACTATGCACCTTTACCCTCAAGAGCTGCTAGACGCTTTGCATTTCAGCACCGCATTCAGGCAGAAGGGGAAATTATTATATGTGGCAGCATTAAGGACAGCTGCCTTGTATTTGTGACTTTAGGGACTACCTAGAGGATATCCTTTTGGACCAGCTAATATGTGGGATCAAGGATATCCAATTACAGTGTCGCCTATTAGCTAGAATGGATATTACATTGCAAACTGCAATAGATGAGGCTAGAGCCTCCAAATTATCTGTTAAATCAGTCATGGAGATAAGGAAGAACCTCAGCTCGCAAGTTGCCCAGAAAACCTCCATGGTTCACCATGATGAGGCTGAGGTAGAGTCTGACCAGCTGTCAGAGGATGAGGAGGACATAAGTCGCCTCAAAACAACTCAAAAGAAAGGTGGGAGTTTTGAAGGTAATAGGACACAAGCCCCATGTGCAGGTTGCAGAAGGAATCATTCCCGTTCCGCATGTAGGTTCAAGAATGCTGACTGCAGGCGATGTGGGAAAAAAGACCACCTTGCCAGGGTCTGTAAGGCTAGCCAGCCGACTAATAATAATAATAACAATAATAATAGTTTTTTTTAGACCCAGCCGGAACTACCAACCCCAGAATAGGCAGGGTAGGCTTGAGGAAGAATGCTTTACAGTGGTGCCTGCCACCCTGAGACAGTAATAGGTCAGACAAAGTCGGATTTGAGGGGGAAAAAAATTCCTTACAGTTCTTATAGAGGATAAACCTTGTAAAATGGAATTGGACACTGGCTCTTCCGTGTCACTAATTTCTTGGAGCACTCTTAAATGACTAGTGCCCTTGATGGCAAAGAGGCGTTTAGCCTCTTGTACATTCAAGCTTCATGATTACCAAGGTAATCACATTCCAGTTTTAGGATCAGGGAGATTTAGGATCAAATACAAGGGTTTCAATGGCCACCTTAAATTAATTGTTGTTGATAGTGCGGTACCCAGTTTATTGGGATTAGAATGATTTGACGCTTTAGGATTGGCTATTACCGGTATTCATGCAACTACATCTGATGTATTCTCTGACTTGTTCAGAGAATTCTCAGATGTATTTAGTGAGGGGCTTGGCAAATATACTGGTACACCCATCTCCTTTAATTTGGATCCCAAAATCGCCCCTATACAGCTGAAGCCACGTAGAGTGCCTTTTGTACTCCATGCACAAGTCGATAAAGAGATTGATAAATTGTTAGTGCAAGGCATCTTGGAACAGGTGGATCATGCCCGATGGGAGACACCAATTGTCATCCCAATCAAATCTGATGGGTCTATCCGCATCTGCATGGATTACAAAGCAACCATCAATAAGGCACTACAAGCTCACCCCTACCCTGTTCCGGTGGTACAGCACCTGCTCCATTCGTTGGGACGTGGCTCAATTTTTGCAAAGTTAGATATGGTGCAAGCCTATCAGCAATTGGAGGTGGACACTGCCACTGCAGAGGCACAGACAATTGTCATCCACTGAGGTGCATTCCGTTGTAGACGATTGCAATTTGGGGTCTGTGTCGCCCCTGGCATTTTTCAATGCCTCATGGAAAGGCTGCTGCACAGGTTGCCAGGAGTAATTCCTTACTTCAACAACGTTTTCGTCTCTGCCATAACAGAAGCTGACCTAGCCAGCCACCTTTGTGCCGTGTTATCCCATTTCCGACAAGCAGGACCTAAACTCAAGCCCAACAAATGCAAATTGGGAGTGCCTCAGGTGGAGTTCTTGGGCTACCTCATCAATGCTGCCAGCCTGCACCCAACATCTGCGAAGGTGCAAGCAATCCAAAATGCCCCACCGCCTACCAGCAGATCCGAACTACAAGCCTTCCTGGGGCTTTTGAACTTTTATAACATGTTCTTGCATCACAAGGCAACCATCGCCGAGCCACTCCACCGCCTTCTTGATAAAGCAACACCTTGGACCTGGGGACGCAGAGAGGCTGATGCTTTCTGAGGTATAAAAAAGCTACTCACTTTGGACTCTGTTTTAGTACAGTATGACAGTGACCTCCCTTTGACTCTGACTTGCGATGCGTCACCTTACGAGGTGGGGGCCATTTTGAGCCATCAGCTGCCTAACAGGACTGAGGCCCCCATCGCATATTTTTCCAGAACTCTATCTGCTGCTGAACGTAATCACGGGATTAGGAGGTGCTGGCCATTGTGGCCGTCGTTAAATGTTTTCACGATTACTTATATGGCCATTTTTTTCACATCTTCACAGATCACAAGCCGCTGTTGGGAATTCTGACTGGCGATCGCCAGTCCCCGCAGATCCTGTCCCCAAGGATGACCAGGTGGGTCATATTCCTGGCGGCCTACAACTATCGCCTGGGCCACCGCCCGGGTAAGGACTTGGGTAATGCTGACGCACTCAGCAGATGCCCCCTTCCTGCTCATGTCGACGACCCTGCTCCGGCCTCATCAATTCTCCAAATTGACAACCAACAGAATCCAGTGTCTGCCGCTGATGTCACTAGGTACACCGCCAAGGACAAAGTCCTCCGCCAGGTCCTGGGTGAGGAGAGGGTGGCCCCTAGAGCAAGTAGATTCTGAGTTCCAATCCTACAAAATCCGGCAACAGGAACTATCCATATTGCGGGGCTGCCTGTTGTGGGGCACCAGAGTGGCTGTTCCTGTAGAACTAAGACAGCAAGTCCTAGAAACCTTGCATAATGGCCATCCGGGCATTGCCTGGATGAAGGCTTTAGGCCGCAGTTACCTATGGTGGCCCAAATTAGATGAAGCAATCTCAAACTGGGTCGCAGAGTGCCAGCAGTGCCAGCGCACCAGCTCAACCCCTCCTAAAGCTCCAGTTAGGGAATGGGAGGTTTTGAAGGCCCCCTGGTCCCGGGTTCACTTGGATTTTACAGGCCCATTCCAAGGCCATATCTTTATGGTCATTGTGGACGCCTATTCTAAGTGGGTTGAGTTGGTGGCAATGGCCTCAACCACAGCGGAAGCAGTAGTCTGGGCACTAAGAAAATTATTCGCAACCCATGGCCTACCTGACATGATTGTAACAGACAATGGGCCTCAACTGATGTCAACCACCTTCCAAACTTATTTAGCAACACATTGCATTAGGTATGTTACGGTGACCCCGTTCCACCTGGCTGGGAATGGCCTTGTTGAAAGGGCCGTGCGATTGGCCAAGGAGGCTCTTGCCAAACTAGGGCCCGGGGGCTGGCAAACTAAATTAGCTACCTACTTGTTAATGCAGCACATGACCCCATGCCCAGCTGAGTTGTTAATGGGCCACTGGTTGAGAACAGACCTGGACCATTTACACCCTGATTATTTTCCTGAGAAACCCCTGGACTCAAGCGGCGAAGCCCACTCCTTTCAAGAGGGAGAGTGGGTATATGCCCAAAATTACAGGGGGGATCCTCGCTGGTTGCCAGGCCAGAAAATTCAGGTTACGGGACCCTGGTCATACAGAGTTCAGCTGGGGGATGGCCATACCTGGCGGAGGCATGTGGACCAACTGCGGTGCTGCCATTTGCCTCCACAAGAGATGCTTGCTAGTGAAGCCCTATCTGAGCCTATCACACCTGGGTCTGCCAGAGCCTTGACTGCAGAGAACAAGTTATTTCCTGAGTCTCAAACTGACGAGTGGACTGCAGACTCACCTGTTGTTCCTGTACCCGTGCTGCCGCACGAGGCCCCACCCAAAGTTGACAAGCGGTCTCCAGGAGTTCCAGAAGCACCAAGCATAGATCCTCCTACTCCAACTGAATCCAGTGGGCTGCGCAGATCAGGGAGGAGCCAGAGACGGCCAGTTTACCTCACTGATTACGCTTGTGCCATCTGGGAAGAAAGGGATGTTACGTCTGGACAGCAAGCACGGGCGGCCAATAGAGCAACCGATTGGTCCGTGTGGTGGCAAGCAGCTAGCGGGAAATTGGCAGCTCCTGATTGGCCCAGTTACTGACAGCTCAGTATAAAAGAGCTGTCAGTGCCTCAAAATGCCGCTCGCTCTCCAAGATAGTTAGCTAAGCAGAGCGAGTTACTGTTAGCCTTTATTGTTAGCCAATAAACATTTGTGAAGTGTTTATTCTGCCTCACCTCCCTTCTTAAGCCTTTGTTCAGGAAATAGAACAAAGTCAATTGGAGGAAAAAACTTTAAAAAATGAAGAGTTGGTAATCAGATTTTAATTTAATAAACTAACAGAATCTAACATCCTAACACCCAATCCTCCTCCATCCAACCCTCCATCATCCAAAACTAGACACGCCTGCCCCAACTTCCTCCATAACAACTACTACCGACCTTAATTGCAAGCTACTTAATGCAAGAAGCCTTGTAAATAAAATACCTGAATTTCTCCTCTTACTAAATACGGCTATATTTGAAATTATATTTGTCTGTGAAACTTGGCTGAATACATCCCTCCCTGACTCCATTACCACAGTAAGAGATTATCATGTTTACCAGCCAGATCATGAAAGCCGTAGAGGAGGTGGGATTGCAATCTTCTACAAAAAATCCCTACATCTAAAAATATTGAAGTTACATGGGAACTTGCTCTTCCTGAGACCATCGTTTGCGACCTGTCCTTAAATACCATTTCGATTCTTACTATGTTACAGAGCCCCAGATTATGACATTGAACATGCAAACAAGTTAACTTCACTACTAACCTGGGCAGCCTCCTGCCCACACCCAATAATCTTTCTTGGTGACCTTAACTTACCACTTATTAATTGGACCCTAAATGAATGTACAACTGAACCTATACATGCAACTCTGTACAATACTGTAACTAATCTGGGACTTGATCAGCTAGTAACTAATAACGCTAGACTCAACAACTGCCTTGATTTCATCTTCTGCAACAGTTTAAATTCAATTTATGGACTACAAATAAAAGAACCATTCTCCAACAGCGACGACAGCATGATTGACTTTTGTCTCAACTTATGCCCTGTCAAAAATCATCATAATGATGGGATTCCCAGTTATAACTTTAAAAAAGCCAACTATGATCTCATAGACAATAAACTCTCATATCTTGATTGGCAAATTCTATTCACTGGCTGTAATACTGCTGACGACCATTACAATGTTTTCTTGCGCAAAGTCAAAAGAATCACTAAACTTTATGTACCACTGATATTCCCCAAAACCAGAAAAAATAAACTACCAATAACAATAAGGAAACTACGACTTCCACTGTTGCCGCGAGCCGTCGCTGATGGTCCTTTGAAGACCGCCAGCCCGATCGCCCGTCAAAGAGCCGTTTGGGCAATAGAAATGGCTCGAAAAACTCCAAGATGTGAGGATCTTGTGAGGAAAGCCGGCGGCTGCAGGTAGAGTCCCCTGTGAGACCCCCAGAAAGCTCTTTTCGTTTCTGGGGAGTTAACAGGGTGGGACTCCCTATCCAAGCCGCTGAAGCTCCGGACGACTGGGGAACTCTGCTAAATTGCAGAGCAAGACAGCGCGGCAGCATTATTAACACCAAACAATAATAAAGAAGAATTGAAACTTCCTGATAAATAGCAAGTATTAAAAGCCTTGTGAAATATTTGAAAGAGCTTTAAAGTCAAAGTAATTTGGGACTGAGAAAGGAAAAAAAATGGCGCTTGCTTTCAGCGGAGAGCAGCTGAAAGCGAAAGTAATTTGATTTGTGTATTTGGCTACATTTTAAAGTAACAAATCCGGCTGGAAGAGGGAGAAAAGTAACAAAAAATAAAATAAAAATAGTAACTGACTGTTATAGACCTGATTGAATCTGGAGAAACTTTTGGGAAAAGTTGCTAGAATTTGTGGAAAAGGAAGCTCTTTAAGAGGCAAAATGGCAACAAAGCAAGCAGGGGGGGATTCCCCCACTCACAAGCAGAAGCAGCCTCAAACAGCGCAGCTGCAAATTCAGACAAAGGAAGAAGGCTATCATGACCTTATTATCAAAGAAATTAAGAGATCAGAACAGGAGGTTAAAGGAATTATTCAAGAAAAATATGAAGCAGTTAATAAAGATATTCAAACTGTTGTTAAAGGCCTGTCTAAGGTAGTGTTGCAGATTGATAAAAAAGTGGATAATCTTGCCTCAGAGGTGGAGACTAAATTTAAAGCATCTGACTCAAGAATTGCTGAAGTTGAAAAAAATAACACAAAAAATTGAAAATGAGATTACTATGATGCAATTTCGATCAATGGAATTTTCTGTTAGACTCAGAGGTGTAAAAGAGAACAGCAGGGAAGATCTTAGAAAAATTTGTGCTGATGCTTTAGCAGTTTTGTTGAAGGTAGAACCTGGTGACGTCTTGTGTAAGATTGACAAGGCGTACAGAGTTAATTCTCGTGTGGCAGTACAAAGGCAACTGCCTAGAGATGTGGTGATATATTTTACAGATAGGAGAATAAGAAATGATATTTTGCAAAATTCATTTGTCACTGCTGTTCTAGTTGATGGAGTTGAGATTGGAATTTTCAAAGAATTACCACCTAAAATGTTAAGAGATAGAAAGGATTTTGGATTTTTGGTGGCAGAACTGAAAAAACAGAATATACAATTCAGATGGGATGCTCCAATAGGTATAATATTGAGGATACAAGGAGTAAGATACCGCCTTAATACTATTGCAAAAGCAGAAGAATTTTATTATAATGTTTTGAAAGCGGGTTCTCCTCCACGTACATCTTCACCAATAGATAAGGATGCTCAATTACAAGCTGAGTTTGATCAAGAAACTGAAGCACATATAAAGCAGTTGCAAAAGGAGGCAAGAGAGGCACAGGGAGCTGTAGGTGGTGTTGTGGTTGACCCTTTTGCACCACTTGAAATTTCTCCTTTGGAAGAAACATCTAAAACTATTACAGAGGAGGCGTTGGATCTTGAATTGAGAACATCTAAATTGGAAGAGCAACGCATAACTAGAGCGATGTCTAGACAAATGAAGGAAGCACATTAACAGGAACAATACAAACCACAACGAGAAAAGAGAGCTAAAGGAAAGCAGCAAGCTGAAGTCATGGGAGGAGTTAAACCGAAGATTATTTCTGTGGAAAAGAATCTTCAGCAATTGCTCTCAAAACTTCAGACTGGATCAAATGGCACTTAAATTTTTGTCTTGGAATGTTAATGGATTGAACTCTCCACAAAAAAGAAGGAAGGTATTTCACTACTTGAAGCAATTTCATAATGATGTTATTTGTTTGCAAGAAACTCATATAAAATTGCAAGATCAGAAATATTTGATAAATTCAAGATTGGGAATGCAATTTTTTTTTTTAATTTGATTTATATGCCGCCCTTCTCCAGAGACTCAGGGCGGCTTACAATGCGAATTTGTTGCTTCAAATTCGGAAAAGAAGAATGGTGTTGTGATTTATATAAATAAAAGACTTTCAGCTAAAATTATAGAAACAGATGACTGTGGAAGATATATTGCAATTGAACTTATTACAGATAATGGCCCAACTTTGTTGGTCAGAATATATCCTCCAAACCAACAACAGGAAAATTTTTATAAGATGCTTCATTTAAAAATTTTGGAATGGAATTATACAACTATTATAATAATGGGGGACTGGAATGGAGTAATTCAACCTAAAAAAGATAAAAAAAGTACGGCTAAATTAGGGATTAAGTTACCACAAGCCTTTTTTGAAATGCAAGAGGATTTGGAATTGAAAGATATTTGAAGAGTTCACAACCCAAACGAATTGGACTTTACTTTCTACTTGGACAGGCATAAATCCTTTTCCAGGATAGATTTTTTTTGTTAACTACTGATTTACTTCCCAAAGTAAAGAAGACAAAGATATTTCCTAGGACTCTGACTGACCATAGTCCGGTCTGGATGGAAATTGAGATGGGTAAAAGAGAAAGAAGATCCTGGAGACTAAATGAGAATTTATTTAGATATGAAAAAAATATAACTGAACTTAAAAAACATTTAAAGTAGTTCTTTAAATTGAACTTGAATAAAGGTACCCCTATTGAAATAGTCTGGGATGCAGGCAAAGCATATATGCGTGGAGTACTGATTCAAATGAACTCTAAACATAGACAGAACCAGCAGAAGAAGAGACTACAGTTGGAAAGTGAGATAAAGAAGAAAGAACAACAATTGATACAAAAACCAGCAGATGGAAAATTGCAAACAGTTATAAAACTTTTGAAGGATCAATTTCAAATGCTTATAGCAGATCAAACAGCAACTAATTTACAACTTGTAAAGCATAACACTTTTACTAATGCTAATAAACCGGGCAGATGGTTGGCTTATACTTTGAGGAAACAATCAACTACACGAATTATTGATAGTACTGAGTATGCCGGTAAAGAAGTTTATCAACAAGAATTAATTAAAAAGGCCTTTTTGGACTATTATACCAAGTTATATGCTAAAGATAATATACAGAACAGTTTTATAGACAAATATCTAGAAGAAAAGAGAGTTTCAAAGGTTTCATCAGTTCAAAAGGAAAATTTGGAACAATTGATAACAGTTGAGGAGATTAGTTTTGCCATAAAACAACTGAAAACAACTAAAGCTCCAGGGACAGATGGCCTAACTGCAGTTTATTATAAAACTTTACAAGAGGAAATGATTGAGCATCTTAAAGACTTATTTTGTAATATACAACTAGGAGGTAAGATACCTTCCTCGTGGAAAACAGCTTTTGTCTCATTGATACCGAAAGAAGAATCAGGTCCTAAGAAACCAGAAAATTATAGACCAATATCTCTTTTAAATACAGATTATAAAATTTTTGCAAAAGTATTGGCCAACAGATTGATGCCAGTTATTCAAGAGGTAATTCGTCATGATCAAGTGGGATTTATTGAAGGCAGATATATGAAGGAGAATGTCAGGCAAATTATAGATTTATTGGACTATCTAGATAAGAATAAACAGATCTCTGCAGCGCTGGTTTTTTTGGATGCGGAAAAAGCCTTTGATCGAGTGAATTGGAATTTTATAATTAAGACTTTGGAAAAAATGGATTTGGGGGAGCGGTTTATACAAGCGATTGGAGCAATTTACCATGAGCAATCTGCACAACTTATTATTAATGGATGTTTAACATCAAATTTTAATATACAAAAAGGTACAAGACAAGGTTGTCCACTATCCCCACTATTATTTATTTTAACTCTAGAAGTCTTATTGAACGCAATACGGGATTCGAAATCTTTGAATGGAATAGCCATAAGGCAAGAGGACTATAGAACTAGGGCATTTGCAGATGATCTGGTTGTTACCCTATCACAGCCGATGAAATCAATAATCCAGATGAAGGATATTATAGAAGATTATGGCATGGTATCTGGTTTTAGACTGAATCAGAAAAAAACTAAAATGATTGTTAAAAATTTGACAGAGAGCAAGAAAAAGGAACTGGAAAGAATGGCAGGTTTCGAAATTGTTTCAAAGGTCAAATATTTAGGAGTACAAATCGCAGACTCAAATACAAAACTGTTTCAAAACAATTATGAGGTTCTGTGGCAAAAGATACAAAAAGATATGCAAACTTGGAAGAAACTGCAGTTATCTTTACTTGGAAGAATATCAGCAGTAAAAATGAATGTTTTACCTAGATTTATCTTCTTATTTCAAATGATACCGGTGCTTAAGTCAGACAAACCACTGCTAGAATGGCAAAAAGGAGTGAATAAATTTGTTTGGAATGAAAAAAAGCCAAGAGTGAAACTGAAAATAATGCAAGATACTCGGGAGAGGGGTGGTCTTAAACTTCCAAACCTTTGATTATATTATGAAGCAGCTGCATTGATACAAATAAGTGATTGGTTTGGAAAAACCAAGACTGAATTGTTGAACATAGAAAGTCATGACCTTGTTTGGGGATGGCATGCATATCTATTTTATGACAATAAAGTGGATAAAGTGTTTAATAGTCATCTACTTAGAAATGCCTTGATGAGAATCTGGAAGAAGCACTGAACCAAGTGGGATTATAAGATTCTGTTTTGGCTGGATCTTGCTGATACCATGTGGAATACAAATATTAAGTCACTCAGGAGATTTTTATATAAAGAGTTACTTTATCCTGAAGGGGGCAGATGGCGGTTGAAGACTTTGGACATGCTGTTGGAAGAAGGGATTTCTTTGACCTGGTTGCAATACAATCAATTACAGATGAGATGGAAAGAAGATCAACAAACTGGTTTAATGGAATATGAAGTAGAATTGGTTAGACAGATAAAAGAGATAGGTCCAATGCATATTAAGAGAGTTTATAATGTCTTGTTAGGAAGGGATTCAGAAAATGAGTTAGTTAAAGATTGTATGATTAAATGGGCACAGAATTTTTCTCAACCAGTTATGATGGATACATGGGAAAAAATATGGGTTCAGAATGTTAAATTTACACAGTCACAAAATTTACGAGAAAATTTTTATAAAATGTTTTTCAGATGGCATTTAGATCCCAAGAAATTGTCTTGTATGTACCCTAACGTTCAACCAAAATGTTGGAGATGTGAGTGTCTAGATGCTACATATTATCATATTTGGTGGACTTGCAAGAAAGTGAGGGCTTTTTGGATAAAAATCTGGTGGGTTATGCAAAATGTTTTGAAGAAAAAAATACAATTTTCTCCGCAATTATTTTTATTGGGTATAGTTAAAGATTTTACACTGGGTGAAACAAAATTGATTTTGTATATGGTGACAGCAGCTAGGTTGTTAATTGCCCAATATTGGAAGAGTGATGCCTTACCGACTGTGGACCAATGGACTCAGAAGATGGCTGGATTTGCAGAAATGGTGAAGATTTCAGCCTTTTTAAAAGATCAGACGCATGAGAAGTATATACAGGAATGGAAAAAGTGGATTGAATATATACAGAATAAATATCAGACTAGAAAATATTATGTAGCTTTCAGCTGAGGGGGATTGATGGTTATGCTGGTAAATAGAGGAAAAGATATGGAAGGGATGAATAACATATATATTGTTTGGAATTATTAGTATTGCATATAGGGGAAGTCAAGGGGAAGGGGAGGGAAAGGGGTGGTGGGGGAGGGTTAGGGTGGGACTCGTAGGGAACTATATTTTTGTATATGTAATTTTTATAATGTTGGGGAAGGGGGGGAGGGGGAAAATTTGTATGTGTAAAACTTTTTCAATAAAAAAAAACAATAAGGAAACTACAATCCAGAAAAAAATCTCTTTGGTGAAAAAACAAAACTAACTATGTAGCTAACTTCAAAAACCGCTACAAAAGTTATGCCAACAAATAAAGACTGAATGCACCAATTATCACATCAAGCAAGAAGAAAACCTTCTATGCACAAAATCTATCCGTGCCTTCTATAATTTTGTAAACAACAAACTTAAAGACTCGAGATCCATCCCACCCCTAAAAGGACAAACAACGAAGACTGTATTGACGAAACTGTTAAAACTTGAACACGTTCTTCAGCTCAGTCTTTGTAAACAACAACAACAACAACAACACATACCCAATATTTCCCAGTCATAATAAAATGATTACAGTGATCTTATACATATTGATTTTACAGAAGACAACACTGAAAAGGCACAACACAATGTAAAATCATCTCTATCTATTGGACCTGATGGACTATGTGCATACTTCTCAAAAAAGGCTTTCCACTGCAATTGCAGAACCTCTAAGCATAATTTTTGAAAACACTTTCAGTACCAGCTCCTTGCCCTACCAATGATCACAAGACAAGGTCATCCCTATCTTCAAATAGGGAGACCCTAGCCTAGTTGAAAATTACAGACCAATCTCTTTATGTTGAGTCACCTGCAAAGCCATGGAATCAATCATTAACCAATCTATTACCCTCCACCTAGAGACAAACAACCTACTTTCTAACAAACAATTTGGTTTCAGAAAAAAATATCCTGTAATCTGCAACTGCAAAAACATATGGACTACACATCTCGATCAGGGCAAAGCAATTTACATAAACTTCTGTAAAGCCTTTGATTCAGTGGTACATGACAAACTACTTCTAAAACAAAAATCTTATGGCATTTCTGGACTCCTACATAAATGGATAGCTGCCTTCCTGTCAAACAGACAACAAGTGGTCAAAATAGGAAGCGCTCTATCAAATTCTGTACATGTTAATAGTGGTGTTCCCCAAGGCAGTGTTTTAGATCCAACACTCTTCACTTTACATAAATGACCTTTGCTATCATATTAAAAGCAACTGTGTTCTCTTTGCTGATGATGTTAAACTATTCAATACCACCGACAAGGTCCTTCAAAAAGACCTTGACCATGTGTCAGATTGGTCTAACAAGTGGCAACTCCAAATCTCAACCAACAAATAATCTGCCTTGCCCATTGGCAAAAAAAAAATAATAATCAAAATATAAAATACAAATTAGATGGACATGACCCTGTAGATGACCCTCACTCTGTCAAGGATCTTGGAGTACTCATTTCTAAAGATCTAAGTGCCAGAGCCCACTGTAACAACATTGCCAAAAAGGCATTAAGAGTTGTAAACCTAATCTCACGTAGCTTCTTCTCTGGTAATATTGTACTACTAACTAGAGCATACAAAACATTTGCTAGACCAATTCTTGAATACAGCTCATCTGTCTGGAACCCGCACTGCGGACATAATCAGACATAAATACAATTGAGAGAGTCCAAAAATATTTTACAACAAGAGTCCTCCATTCCTCTACCCGCAATAAAATACCTTATGCCACCAGACTCCAAATGTTGGGCTTGGACAACTTAGAACCATGCCAACTTCAGTCTGACCAAAGCATAGTGCATAAAATTATCTTTCACAATGTCCTACCTGTCAATGACTACTTCAGCTTCAACCACAACAATACATGAACAAATAATAGATACAGACTCAAGGTAAACCACTCCAAACTCGATTGCAGAAAATATGACTTCAGTAACAGAGTGGTCAATGCTTGGAATGCACTACCTGACTTTGACTTCCCCAAACCCCCAAAACTTTAACCTTAAACTGTCTACTGTTGACCTCACCTCATTCCTAAGAAGTCTGTAAGGGACATCCATAAGTGCACCAGCGTGCCTACTGTCCCTGTCTTAATATTCCTTTTTACTTACTCTTTTCATCTATTCAAATTATGTTTATACTTTTATCTGTTATCTTATATATGCTTGACAAAATAAATAAAATAAAATAAATAATAAATAAATAAATAAATAAATAAATAAATAAATAAAATGAGACTTGAATGTTTAAAGCAGACTACTATAGAAAAATGCAGCAAATACTCAAAATGTTAAGATTATTTTGACCTATTCTGAAAAGGCTCTTTGCTTAGAAAGAAGGTATTTCCTTTTAACATGGACAGCATAAGAGGATATGAAATTGTCCCTTTTGCAGATCAACCATCAATAAATAGATATAAGGAGGTTGTCTTTTAATTTTCACAGCCTTTCCCCCCCCCCTTTTTTTTGCATAGCGAGTCTCCCTGGATTCCCACAGAACAATATTTCCAAGCTTGACAACTTTAAGATGTGGCGACTTCAATTCTAAGAATTCTTACTGCGAACTAGGAAATTCTGGGACTTGAAGTCTGTACATTTTAAAGTAAGCAAGGTTGAGAAAGATGAGTATCACCAAACAAGTCCCCAAGGTGCTTTTTCAAGAGGGAACTGGAATTTCTGGTTTTTCTTTTAAGACATTTCGTTTCTCATCCAAGAAGCTTCTTCAGCTCTGACTGAATAGTGGGGAATGAAAGGATTTATACTCCTTGCAGACAGCTGGTCATTTGCATTCTTTTAGTGAGTCATTAAGGTTACCTGGAGGTTTATGTGTGTCATCAGGGTCACCTATATGATGCAAATGGCTGTGGAACCTTTTTGGAACTGTTGAAAGGATTGTGTTGTAGACTGGAGATAAATGATGTCATATCCCTCCCCCTCTGTTGAGAGAGGGCTGTTCAATTTTGACATAGATGGCCGCTTTGACCTCTCTTTCAAACCAGCAGTCCTCTCTGTCCAAATGTGGACTTTTCTATCTTCAAAAGAGTGGCATTTCTCTTTTAAATGCAGATGAACTACTGAATCTAGTACTGATAAATTTGTTCTCCTATGTTGTGCTATGCGTTTATGAAGTGGTTGTTTTGTTTCCCCAATGTACAGATCTGCACATGGCTCACTGCATTGTACTGCATATATCACGTTGCTCAGTTTATGTCTGGATGTTTTATCTTTGGGGTGGACAAGCTTCTGTTTTAGTGTATTTTGGGGTTTGAAGTGTACATATATGTTATGTTGGCTGAAAATCCTCCTGAGCTTTTCTGATATTCCTGCAATGTACGGAATGACAACATTGCTTCATTTATTGTTCTCTTCATTGTCTATTACTTACTTACTTACTTATTTATTTTATCTATTTAGTTTGTCAAACATATACAAGATAACAGGTATAAGTATAAACATGGACATGAGCACATGAAATGAGTATAAATAAATGGGGCCAGTAGGACAGGGACGTTAGGCACACTGGTGCGCTTATGCACGCCCCCTTACAGACTTCTTAGGAATGGTGTGAGATCCATGGTAGTCAGTTTAAGGTTGAAGCTATGGGGATTTGAGGAAGTAACAATGGAGTCAGGTAGAGCATTCCAGGCATTGACCACTCTATTGCTGAAGTCGTATTTCCTGCAATTGAGTTTGGAGTGGTTTACCTTGAGTTTTGTATTGTTTGCCCGTGTATTATTGTGGTTGAAGCTGAAGTAGTTGACAGGTAGGACTTTGCAGCAGACAATTTTGTGTACTATGCTTAGATCAGACCATAAGCGGCATAGTTCGAGGTTGTCCAGGCCCAAAATTTTGAGCCTGGTGGCATAAGGGATTCAGATGAGCGGTATTCAAGGATTGGCCTGGCAAAGGTTTTTTTATGCCTTAGTTCAGTGGTCATCAGCTGGTGGTCCGCAATAAAATTTTGGTGGTCTGTGGTGCACCCGGGTGGAGGAGCTGCTTTGGGATGAGCAATGGTCAGTCCTGTGACTAGAGCTCTGGAATATGGGACTAGCCAGGCATGGTGGGGCTGTAAATCTCTACTGTAGAGGGAGATTCGTGCAACTTGCAACTTTGCAGTGCAGCTCTCACCGGCCAGAATGAGGTAATGGTGAAAGTGGGGGGAGGGTGGCAGTGCAGGCAGGCCAAAGCAATGGCTGGCGGGAGCCCTGGGCTGTTTCTTCTCTCTGCTGTAGCTTCCTGTCGGCTGAACCCACCAGTGGCTGTCCCCGCCCATCACCCTCCCTTCCCAGTCACTCTTCGCCTGGCAAGGGAAGGGCAGGGGGTGGAGATTCACTCCATATTTCAGAGTGGGAGCGAAGCTTCATCTCTTGCTGGATCTCATGGCCATTTCTTCTGGCCCTTGTTGGTGCTCCACGCACCTTGGTCTCTTGGGGAGATGCTTGACTTTCTCTCAGTCCCAAGACACTGGCTGGCCCATGAGATTAGAGAGAGAAAGAGAATGAGAGAGAGAGAGAGAGAGAGAGAGAATGAGAGAAAGAAAGAAAGAGAATGAGAGAGAGAAAGAAAGAAAGAGACAGAGAGAGAATCAGAGAGAATGAGAGAGAGAATCAGAGAAAGAGACAGAATGAAAGAGAAAGAGACAGAGAGAATCAGAGAGAGAATGCAAGAGAGAGAGAGACAGAATGAAAGAGAAAGAGAGAAAGAGATAGAGAATGAAAGAGAGAGAAAGAGACAGAATGAAAGAGAGAATGAGCGAGAGAGAGAAAGAAAGAGACAGAGGGGGAATCAGAGAGATAATGAAAGAGAATGAGTGGGAGAGAGAGAAAGAGAGAGAAGAAAGAGAGAGAAAGAGTGGGAGAGAGAGAGAAAGAGAGAGGGAAGAGAGGGAGAGGGAGAGAAAGAGAGAGGAGGGAGAGTGCCTGAAGGACCCCATTCCATCACTGGGAGTCCAGGCGCTTCAGCAAGCAGTGCACTGGATTCATATTAATGGTCTGTGGGATTTAAAATTATGAACTTGGTGGTCCCTGAGGTCCAAAAGGGCGGGGATCCCTGCCCTAGTTAGCAGTACAGTGTTACCAGAGAAGAAGATTCACAAAATTAGGTTAACAACTCTTAATGCCATTTTGGCAATGCTGTTACAATGAGCTCTGGGGCTTAGAACATTTGAGATGAATACTCCTAGGTCCTTTACAGACTGAGGGTCGTCTATGAAGTCATATCCGCCCAGCTTGTATTTGGTGTTCTGATTTTTGTTGTCAATGTATAAGACAGAGCATTTGTTAGTTGAGATTTGGAGTTGCCAATTGTTTGACCATTCTGACACATAGTCAAGGTTGCTTTGTAGAGCAGCACTATTTTCTGTGGTGTCAAATAGTTTTACGCCATCAGCAAAGAGGATGCAGATGCTTATAATATGATCACAAAGGTCATTTATGTAAAGCAGAGTGTGGGTCCTAAAATGCTGTCTTGGGGGACACCACTGTTAACTGGTGCTGAGTTTGATTGGGCATTCCCTATTTTGACTACTTGTTCCTGTTTGACAGGAAAGCGGCTATCCACTTGTGCAGGGATACGGAAATGCTGTAAGAGCTTAGTTTTAACAGTAGTTTGTTGTGTACTACTGAATCAAAGGCTTTGCAGAAGTCTATGTAAATTACATCTATTGCTTTACCCTGGTTGAATTGTGTGGTCCAAATGTTTGTGCAGTGTAGGAGTTGCAGAATACAGGACAAATTTTTCCTGAAACCAAACTGCTTGTTAGACAGCAGGTTGTTTGTCTCTAAGTGGAGGGTGATTGATTGTTTTATGATTGATTCCATGACTTTACAGGTGATGCAACACAGTGAGATTGGTCAGTAATTTTCAACTAGGCTGGGGTCTCCCTTTTTGAAGATAGCAGTGACTGTGTCTAATGACCATAGGTCGGGCAAGGAGCTGGTTTTGAAAGATACCTCATAGATAGTGCTTAGAGGTTTGGCTATGGCAGTGGAAAGCTTTTTCAGGAAGTAGAGACATAATCCATCAGGGCTAATAGATAGAGATGCCTTTAGGTTGCATGGTGCTCTTTCAACGTTATCTTCTGTAAAATCAATGTGTAGCAGATCATTGCAATTAGTTGTGGTACAATTAGGAAATTATGGGCAGACAGCATTGCTGTTGACAAAGACTGAACTGAAAAATGTGTTGAAGAGGTTGACCTTAACAGCTTCATCATTACAGTCTTCTCCGTTAGGCCCCTTTAGTGGTAGGATAGTTTTTGAGTCTTTAATCTTGGCATTTACAAAATTATAGAAGGCTTGGGTGGATTTCATGTGTAATAGCTCTTTCTCTTGTTTGCAGTAGTAATTGGTATATTCTGCTTTTATTTGGTGGCATAAGGTTTTGTATCAGCTTTTAAAGTTAGCTACATAGCCAGTTTTGTTTTTTTGCCAAAGGGGTTTTTTTATTGGAGCTTCCTTATTGATATGGGTATTTTTTATTTTTATTTTTTGGCTTTAGGGGTTACTAATGGTACATATAATTTAACGACTCTTTTGACTTCGAGCAAAAAAGTGTTATAATGGTCTTCTGCAGTATTACAGCCAGTGAATAGAAGGTGCCAATCAAGAGATGAGAGGTCGGCAGCTATGAGTTCATAATTTGCTTTTTTAAAGTTATAATTTGGTGTCCTAGCATTATGACCCTCTTTGCAGGGACATAAATTGAGACAAAAGTCAATCATGCTGTGGTCAGTGTTGGAAAAAGGTTCTTTGATTTGTAGACCATAAATTGAGTTTAAACTGTTGCAGAAGATGAGATCAAGGCAATTGTTGAGCCTAGTGTTGTTTGTTACCAATTGATCCAGTCCCAGAGTAGTGATGGCATTGTACAGGGTGGCATGTATAGGTTTGGTTGTACATTTGTTTAGGGTCCAAGTAATTAGAGGTAAATTGAGGTCACCAAGAAAAATAAGGGTGTGTGGACAGGAGGCTGCCCACGTTAGTAATGTAGTTAGCTTGTTCTCATGATCAAAGTTGCAATCAGGGACTCTGTAACATAATAAGAAGCAAAATGTGGTATTTAGTGACAGTTTGCAGATAATCTCAGGAAGAGCAAGCTCTTGTGTAACTTGAAACTTTTTCAGATCTAGGGACTTTTTATAAAAGATAGCAACACCACTTCCTCTATGGATTTCACAGTCAGACCAGTAAACATGATAATCACTTACTGTGGTAATGGAGTCTGGAAAGGATATATTCAACCACATCTCACAGGCAAATATAAGGTCAAATAGACCCATATTTAGTAGTAGGAGGAATTCAGGCATTTTGTTTGCGAGGCTTCTTGTGTTAAGTAGCTTGCATTTTAATCTGTAGTGGTGGACCTGGATGAAGTTGGGGGCGTGCATGCCTAGTGTTGGTTGTTGGGGGTGGTGGTTGTTGGGATGCGGGCTGTTGGCCTTGCATTTGATAGTCAGTGTGGTAGCTGATGTATAAGTCAGTCTCTCCTTTATTATGGAGGAGCTCCTGTGGGGTCTTTTGGGAGATTTGATGAAGGCCCACTTGGGATAGCCACACACATTTTGAGAATGGAATGATCATTTTTTTCAGGCAACTTGTTTTATGAGTGCAGGGACTTTTTAAATAGACATCTATCATTCTTGAAAAATATATGAATCAGCTGACGTTGTGGTGAGATGGACAGGAAGTTTCTGCACTCCAGAAACTCCTGCTGATATCTCTGGTCCCGGACGGTTCTTTATGGACCCCACAACCTAGTTTTGGTTGTGGTAGTGAAGAGCGCATCACGGTAATCTCAGGGGTATCGCAAAGCCCCTGATTGATCCTGGGAAAGCTCTTTTTCAGGCTCCGGAGTTTCAGAGTGAGGCTTCTCTTTTTAGTTTTATTCTGAGAACACCCTGAGACAAATAGTTTTGAAGAGTGTGTGTAAGAAGAGACAAGCGGCCAACTTTCAGAAGAAAAAAGTTTTTTTTCCCTTTACCTTACTTGGCTACTTCATAACGAGGCTTAATTGCTTCACTTTCACTATTGACTGTGACTGACTTGACTTAAAGGAGAAGCTTGTTAAAGGCTTGTATTTGTATTTGTATTTTTCTCTTTTTTCTTTTTTGAATTGGCTGATATGGACTGGAATTTTTTGGATTGATTGGAAAAAAAATGATGAAAAGGGAATTTTGGTCTTTTTAAAAAAATATCTTATATTTTTTCTTTATTTGGATTTATAATGAGAGAACTGTAAGGTGGACTGGGAAGATAGGAGAGTGTACAGTGCCAGTGGGGAAAGTTTTTTTTCTTTTTTTTCTTGTTGATTTAAAGTGGCAGACTAGAGATATATTGTAACAAAAACAAAGAGGTTTCTAATTTGGCTGATAAGACCTGGGAAGAGTTGAAGAAGTGGCATATCTATATTGTTTAAACAGGTGTCTTAGCTGGACTTTTGAACTAGAAACCTCGAAATAACAAAGAAGAATTTTGTTCTCTTTTTTTTTTTATTGAAAAAGTTTTAACAATACAAATTTTTCCCCCTTTTCCCCCCCCTCCCTAGCCACAGATTGTAGAATACATATAAAAAGAATATATAAATCCTTCCCATCCCCACCCTAACCCTCCCCCTCCTCCCTCTTCCCTCCCCCCCTTGACTTCCATTATATGCAATATTAATATTCCCAAACAATATATATGTTATTCAAACTTCCATATCTTTTTTCTATATTTACTAACATACTAACATAGTCATCTCAGCTAAAAGCGATATAATATTTTCTAGTCTGATACTTATTCTGTACATACTCAATCCATAATTTCCATTCCTGTATATACTTCTCATGCGTCTGATCTTTTAAAAAAGCTGAAACCTTTGCCATTTCTGCAAATCCAGCCATCTTCTGGGTCCATTGGTCAACCGTCGGTAAAACATCACTCTTCCAATGTTGGGCAATCAACAACCTAGCTGCTGTCACCATATACAAAATCAGTTTGGTTTCACCCAGTGTAAAGTCTTTAACTATACCCAATAAAAAAAATTGCGGAGAAAATTGTATTTTTTTCTTTAAAACATTTTGCATAACCCACCAGATTTTTATCCAAAAAGCCCTCACTTTCCTGCAAGTCCACCAGATGTGATAATATGTAGCATCTAAACAATCACATCTCCAACATTTTGGCTGCACATTAGGGTACAAACAAGACAATTTCTTGGGGTCTAAGTGCCATCTATAAAACATTTTATAAAAATTTTCTCGTAAATTTTGTGACTGTGTAAATTTAACATTCTGAACCCATATTTTTTCCCATGTTTCCAACATAACTGGTTGAGAGAAATTTTGTGCCCATTTAATCATACAATCTTTAACTAGCTCATTTTCTGAGTCTCTTTCTAACAAAACATTATAAACTCTCTTAATATGCATTGGACCTGTCCGCTTTATCTGTTCAACCAATTCTACTTCATATTCCATTAGACCAGTTTGTTGATCTTCTTTCCATCTCATCTGTAATTGATTGTACTGCAACCAAGTCAACGATTTCCCTTCTTCCAACAGCATATCCAAAGTCTTCAATCGCCACCTGCCCTCTTCAAAGTAAAGTAGCTCTTTATATAAGAAACCCCCGAGTGACTTAATATTTGTATTCCACATGGTATCAGCGAGATCCAGCCAAAACGGAGTCTTATAATCCCAATTAGTTCGGTGCCTTCTCCAGACTCTCAGCAAGGCATTTCTAAGTAGATGACTGTTAAACACTTTATCCACTTTGGTATCATAAAATAAGTATGCATGCCAACCCCAAACCAGGTCATGACTTTCTATATTCAACAAGTCGGTCTTAGTTTTCCCAAACCAATCATTTAATTGTATCAATGCAGTTGCTTCATAATATAGTCGAAGGTTTGGGAGTTTAAGACCACCTCTCTCACGAGTATCTTGCATTATTTTCAATTTAACTCTTGGCTTTTTATCATTCCAAATGAATTTGTTCAGTCCTTTTTGCCATTCTAGCAATGGTTTATCTGATTTAAGCACCGGTATCATTTGAAATAAAAAGATCAGTCTAGGTAAAACATTCATCTTTACTGCTGATATTCTTCCAAGCAGTGATAACTGCAGTTTCTTCCAGTTTTGCATATCTTTTTGTATCTTTTGCCACAGAACCTCATAGTTATTTTGAAACAGTTTAGCATTAGAGTCTGTGATTTGTACTCCTAAATATTTGACCTTTGAAACAATCTCGAAGCCTGCCATTCTTTCCAGTTCCTTTTTTTTGCTCTCTGTCAGATTTTTGACAATCATTTTAGTTTTCTTCTGATTCAACCTGAAACCGGATACCATGCCATAATCTTCTATGATATTTTTCATCTGGATTATTGAGTTCATAGGTTGTGATAGGGTAACAACCAGATCATCTGCAAATGCCTTAGTTCTGTAGTCCTTTTGCCTTATAACTATTCCAGTCAAGGAATTCGAATCCCGTATTGCGTTGAGTAAGACTTCTAAAGTTAAAATAAATAATAACGGGGATAATGGACAACCTTGTCTGGTGCCTTTTTGTATGTTGAAATTCGATGTTAAACATCCATTAATAATAAGTTGTGCATATTGCTCTTGATAGATTGCACCAATCGCTTGTATAAACCGCTCCCCAAAATCCATTTTTTCCAAAGTCTTAATTATAAAGTTCCAATTCACTCGATCAAAGGCTTTTTCTGCATCCAAAAAAACCAGCACTGCAGAGATCTGTTTATTCTTATCTAGATAGTCCATTAAGTCTATGACTTGCCTAACATTCTCCTTCATATATCTGCCTTCAATAAATCCTGCTTGATCATGGTGAATTATCTTTTGAATAACTGGCATCAATCTGTTGGCTAGTACTTTTGCAAAGATTTTATAGTCTGTGTTTAATAAAGATATTGGTCTATAATTTTCTGGTTTCTTAGGACCTGATTCTTCTTTCGGAATCAATGAAACAAAAGCTGTTTTCCATGAGGAAGGTATCTTACCTCCTAGTTGTATATTACAAAATAAATCTTTAAGATGCTGAATCATTTCTTCCTGTAAAGTTTTATAATAAATTGCAGTTAAGCCATCCGTCCCTGGAGCTTTAGCTGTTTTTAATTGTTTTATAGCGAAACTAATCTCTTCCACTGTTATCAATTGTTCCAAGCTTTTCTTTTGAATCGTTGAAATTTTTGAGATTCTCTTGTTTTCTAAATATTCATCTATGATATTATTCTGTATGTCATCTTTAGCATATAACTTAGTATAATATTCCAAAAAGGCTTTTTTAATTAGATCTTGTTGATAAACTTCTTTATCAGCATATTCAGTACTATCAATAATTCGTGTCGATGCTTGTTTCCTCAAAGTATACGCCAACCACCTGCCCGGTTTGTTAGCATTGGAAAAGGTATTATGCTTTGCAAATTGTAAGTTAGTTGCCATTTGGTCTGCTATAAGCATTTGAAATTGATCCTTCAGAAGTTTTATAGCCATTTGCAATTTTCCGTCTGTTGGTTTTTGTATCAATTGTTGTTCTTTCTTTTTTATCTCAGATTCCAATTGTAGTCTTTTCTTCTGCTGACTCTGCCTGTGTTTAGAATTCATTTGAATTAGTACTCCCCGCATATATGCTTTAGCTGCATCCCAAACTGTTTCAATAGGGGTACCTTTGTTCAGGTTAAATTTAAAAAACTCCTTTAAATGCTTTTTGAGTTCAATTATATTTTTTTCATATCTAAATAAATTCTCATTTACTCTCCAGGATCTTCTTTCTCTTTTACCCATCTCGATTTCCATCCAGACCGGACTGTGGTCAGTCAAAGTCCTAGGAAATATCTTTATTTTCTTTACTTTAGAGACTAGATTAGAAGTTAAGAGAAAAAAGTCTATTCTGGAAAAGGATTTGTGCCTGTCTGAGTAAAAAGTAAAGTCCAGTTCATTTGGATTTCGAATTCTCCAAATATCTTTCAATTCCAAATCCTCTTTCAGTTCAAAAAAAGCTTGTGGTAATTTATTCCCTATTTTGGCCGTGGTTTTTTTATCCAATCTAGGTTGGATTACTCCATTCCAGTCGCCCATTATTATAATGTTTGAATAGTCCCAATCCAGAATTTTTAAATGAAGTAACTTGTAAAAATTTTCCTGCTGTTGATTTGGGGCATATATTCCGACCAGCAAGATTGGTCCAGCATCTGTAATAACTTCAACTGCAATATATCTTCCATCTTTATCTGCTTCTATAATTTTAGCTACAAGTTTCTTATTTATATATATCACCACTCCATTCTTCTTTTCCAGATTTGAAGCAGCAAATTGCGTTCCCAATTTTGAATTTATCAAGTATTTCTGATCTTGCAATTTTACATGAGTCTCCTGTAAACAGATAACATCATTATGAAATTGTCTCAAATAGTGAAATATCTTCCTTCTTTTTTGCGGAGAATTCAATCCGTTAACATTCCAGGACAAAAATTTAAGTGCCATTTGACCCTGTCTGAAGTTTTGAGAGCAATTGTTGAAGATTCTCTCCTACGGTAGCAATCTTCGGTTTAGCTCCTCCCATGACTTCAGCTTGCTGCTTATCTTTAGGTCTTTTCTCACGCTGTGGCTTTATATATTCTTGCTGCTGTTGCTTCATTTGTTTAGACATTGCTCTGGTTATGCGTTGCTCTTCCACTTTAGATGTTGTTACTTCCAAAGCCATCGCCTCCTCTGTGATAGTTTTAGACATTTCTTCCAAAGGAGAAGCTTCGAATGGTGCAAAAGGGTCAACCACAACACCACCTACTGCTCCCATTAATTCTCTTGCCTCTCTTTGCGACTGCCTTATTTGTGCTTCTGTTTCTTGATCAATCTCAGCTTGTAATTGAGCTTCTTTATCTATTGGTGAAGATGTGCGTGGAGGAGGAGAGCCCGCTTTCAAAACGTTATAATAAAATTCTTCTGCTTTTTCAATAGTGTTAAGGCGGTATCTCACTCCTCGCAGCCTGAGTATTACACCTATTGGGGCATCCCACCTAAATTGTATGTTCTGTCTTTTCAATTCTGTCACCAAAAATCCAAAATCCTTTCTATCTCTTAACATTTTAGGTGGTAGTTCTTTAAAAACTCCAATCTCACTTCCATCAACTTGAACTGTTGTAACAAAAGAATTTTGCAAGATTTCATTTCTCATTCTTCTATCTGTAAAATATATAACCACATCTCTAGGCAGTTGTCTTTGTACCGCCACACGAGAATTAACTCTGTAGACCTTGTCCATCTTGCACAAAACCAGATCTGGTTCCACTTTCAACATAACTGCCAAAGCCTCTGCACAAATTTTCCTAAGATCTTCCCTGATGTTCTCTTTTACACCTCTCAATCTGATAGCATATTCCATTGATCGAAATTGCATCATAGTAATCTCATTTTGCATTTTTTGTGTAACTTCTTCAATTTCTATAATTTTTGAGTCAGAAGCTCTGAATTTGGTCTCCATCTCTGAGGCAAGATTCTCCACTTTTTTATCAATCTGCAACACTACCTCAGACAGGCCTTTAACCACTGTTTGAATATCTTGTTTAACTGAATCATATTTCTCTTGAAGCATTCCTTTAACCTCCTTCTCTGATCTTTGAATTTCTTTAATAATAATATCATATTGGCTTTCTTCCTTTGTCTGAGATTGCAACTGCGCTGTTTGAGGCTGTTTCTGTTTATGTGTGGGGGAACCCCCCCCCCCGGTTGCTTTGTTGCCATTTTACCTCTTAAAGATCTTCCTTTTCCACAAACTCTAGCAACTTTTCCCAAAAAGTTCTCCAGATTCAATCAGGTCTATAAAAGTCAATTAGTATTTTTATTTTATGTTATTTTGTTTTTTGGATACTTCTGCCTCTTCCAGCCAGATTTGTTACTTTAAAATGTAGCCGGATACAGTAATCAAATTACTTTCGCTTTCAGCTCTCTCCACTGAAAGCAAGCGCAATTTTTTTTCCTCCCCTTTTCTCAGAGCCAAATTACTTTCACTTTAAAAACTCTTTAAAATAGTCCAAAAAGCTTCCAATACTTGCTGTTTAGTGAGAAGTTTGAAATCTTCCTTATTTTTCGTTGTTATTGGTAATGCTGCCGCGCTGTCTTGTTCTGCTTTGAAGCAGAGTTTCCCAGTCGTCCGGAGCTTCAGCGGGGTGGATAGGGAGTCCCACCCTGTTAACTCCCCAGAAGCAAAAAAAGCTTTCTGGGGGTCTCACAGGGGACTCTACCTGCAGCCGCCGGCTCTCCTCACAAGCCCTTTACGTCTCGGAGTTTTTCGAGCCGTTTCAGTTGCCGAAACGGCTCTTTTACGGGCGATCGGGCTGGCGGTCTTCAAAGGACCGTCCGCAACAGCTGACGGCAACAGCGGAAGTCCGAGAATTTTGTTCTCTTGAAGCTGCACTTGTTATTACTCAAACTTTCCATTTAATATTACATTGTCATTCTCTGTACACGTTTTGGATTTTTTTTAAAAAAAAGCCTACACTCTCTTTTTTTACTTTTTGTTTTTGTTGTGAAAAGTTGGACATAAGTAGTTGGACTAAGGAATCCAAGAGATTGAAGATTTTTTTTTCTTTTTCCTTTTTTAAAATCTTTTTTTCTTCTTACTTTTTAAAGTTTTTGTTTTTTAGTAAAACTATGTTATTTTTTCTCTTTTTCCCTATTTTCTACCTAAAGGATTAAGGTGTGGAAGATCCTGAAGAACTAGATTGAAGTGTGTGTGTGTGTGTGTGTGTGTGTGTGTGTGTGTGTATTCTTATGCTTTTTTTCTCTCCAGTTTTTATAATTTTTACTTTACCCTTCCTTTTTCCTTTTTCCTTTTTTCTTTTTTTTTCTTTTTCCCCTCCTCCCTTTTTTCCCTTTTGGATTTTTTGTCTTGGATTTTTCCCTTTGATTGGATTACAAAATGAGTAGGAAAGTTACGACAGTGGGATCAGCTGCAACTACACCTGTACCATCACCTTCTGGTGGCCAAAGAACCATTCAAACCATGTTACAACAAGAGAAAGACAAAGAGAAAGACAAAGAGAAAGACAAAGAAGCATCTCTACAAGCAATTTTACAAAATGTGCAAATGACAACTGGCATAGTACAAAGAATGGAACAACAATTATCTAAGGTGGAGAACCAACTATCTAAGACGGATGAAAAAGTCCAAAGGATGGAGCAGCAGCTATTCAAAACAGATGAAAAAGTGGATAACATTCAACAAGCAATGGTGAAATATAATGAGAGACTTTCTTAAATTAGAGAAGAAAGAAGATCAAAAGGAAAAGAAAATGAAAGAAATTGAGAATAGATTGGGGGAGGTTGAACTTGAAGCTGGCAGGATAGTCAGCTGGGAAATGGATAAAGCTGAATTTTACCTAAGATTTCAAAATGTGCAAGAAGAGAAAGGAGAAGATCTGGCTGATGTGATGACTGGATTGCTGGCTGAAGCTTTAGAAATCCCTAAAGAAAAGGTGTTGGAAGGCATTGATGAGATTTATCCAGTTTACACCAAATACGCTATATGCAATAAACTCCCAAGAGAGGTACATATAAGATTTACTAAAAAATCAGCCAGAATGCAAATTTTACAAGCAGCAAGGCATAAAACCTTGAAATACAAAGAAAAAGAAGTTGTGGTCTTGAGACAGATACCAAGGAAAATCAGAGAGTTGAGAAGAGAATATCAATTCTTGACCAAAATTTTGATTCAAAAAGAAATTAACTTTAGATGGCTGACCACAGAAGGACATGGCAATTTCAAAGATAGAGGTTGGATACAATTGATAAAGCATGAGCATTTTATGATCAATTCTTCCAAGGGAAAGACACGGAAATTCAAGTTGAACCTCAACTGGCAGTTCCATTAAAACTTACAGAGGAAGAATTGATATTCCTTGAATTGACTGAAGGAGCAGTTGGCGGAAACACTGAGCCAAGAGAACAACATGAGATAAGATTGACTAGAGCAATAAAACCAAAATATAAAGTATGAAGATGGAAGAGAAAAAATTAATCTCAATAAATATAAACGGACTCAATTCAGCCACCAAAAGAAAGACAATATTCCATAAATTAGAGAAATTAAAAGTTGATATAATATGTTTACAAGAAGTACACATTAAAAAACAGCATGAATACTTATTGACACAACCAAAATTGGGGAAAATGTTTTCTTTTCTTTCTTTTTTTTAGACAAACTTTATTAAATTTACAAAGATTAAAAACAATTAAAATCAAAATAAAATATACAAATATATTAAGCATCTTATATAATTACTTATTTCATTTCTATTCATTAACATTTCTCTATATATACCTTATCTATAGGTTATACATATACAAAATTAATCGCACAATCATCTTTCTGACGGTTAAGTCTTTGTTGGTATTTGAGTATATCAAGCATATAGATATATTGTAACTGGTCATTTGTTATTTTAAGCCTCTAAATACATTTAAAAAAAAAGAAAGAAGAAGATAGGAATAAGTTAAGTTTCAATAGTTATTGGTATTATTTTAAGTATTACCTTATCCACATTTGTTTTGCTTGACCCAATTATACCAATTATTCCATACCTTAAAGTATTTTGAGCTTTCTTTGTCTTGTAGTTTCAATGTTAATTGGTCAGATTCCGCACATAAATAAATTTTTTGAATTACCTGTTGCTCTGTTGGCAAATAGTCCATTTTCCAGACTTGGGCTAATGCTATTCTAGCAGCTGTGATAATGTGATGTATTAAGTATACTGTTTCCTTTCTAATGTTTGGTTGATACATTCCTAACAGTAAGATCTCTGGTTCTAGTTCTAAGTCTTCTCCTGTAATTTGGAAAATCCAGATTTTAATTTTCTCCCAATACGTCTTAATTTTAGGGCATAACCACCATGAATGACAGAATGTGCCTCGGGCCTGCTTACATTTCCAACATCTGGGATCTAAGTTGGGATGCATTTGAGCTAACCTCGAGGGGGTGAGATACCACCTGTACCACATTTTGAATTGATTTTCCTTATAGGATACTGATTTTGTTATTTTGATATTGTTTTCCCAAATCTTTTCCCAGTCTTCTAATTGAATATTTTTGCCTATGTTCCTAGCCCAAGCAGTCATTTGTCCTTTAATTATGTTCTCCCCCAAATCGATTTCTAGTAGATATTTATATAATTTAGATAATGTTTTCTCTTCCTTCCCTTCCAGGAGTTTGTCTAGTCTATTAGGCCTTACGTCAATTCCTCCTCCTTCCCTATCTTTCCTAAATCTATTTTGTGCTTGGAGATACGGCCACCAATCCAATTCTATTCCTGTGTCTTTAAGTTCCTGGTGTGTTTTTAGTAGTCCATTGCAATCTAAAATATCCCTATACCTTACATTTCTATGGGGGGAAATAGTGTTTGGGTGCATGGTTGCCTCCGCTGTGGACAACCATCCGGGAACCTTCTCATAACATCTTTTTTTTATTTTCAGCCAACTATCAATTAACGGTCCCCTAATTATATGGTTTTTGAAATGTTGGAATGTCTTGTTACCGGTGTTCCACAGGAAGGCATGCCATCCCATCAATAGGTCGTGACCTTCCAATTTTAACAGTTGTTGGTTATCCAGATTGACCCATTCTCTTAGCCATGTCAAGGAGGCAGCTCTATAGTACTTCTCCCAGGCTGGGGAACCAAAGCCTCCTCTTGATTTATCATCTTGCAGTACGTTTAAATTTATCCTAGGTTTTTTACCCTCCCACAAAAATTTCGAGGTAATTTTATTCAAATTGGTAAAAAAAATTTCTCCAACTTAACTGGTATATTTTGAAATAGGTAGAGGAGTCTTGGCAAGGTGTTCATTTTTAAAACTGCTATTCTTCCCAGGAATGAAATATTTAACTTTCCCCATTTTTCTAGGTCCTTTTCAATTTGATAAGTTAGTCCATCATAGTTGTTTTTCTTTATATCGATATTCTTGTTTGTCAAATTTATTCCTAAATATTTTAATTTTTTTACTACTTTTAGTCCTGATTGTTTCTCTAATTCCTCTGTTTGCTTTATTGTTAAGTTTTTAGTTAATATTTTGGTCTTATCCTTATTTATTTTCAGCCCTGCAACCTTTCCAAATTTTTCAATTTCCTTCATCAATTTGGGTTCAGTTATTAGTGGATCTTCTAGGAAGAATACAAGATCGTCCGCGAATGCTTGGACCTTGTACTCTTCTCCTTTTATTTTAAGCCCTCTTATGTCTTTATTTAATCTAATCCTTCGAAGAAGGTTTTCTAGCGTCAATATAAATAATAGTGGGGAAAGAGGGCACCCTTGCCTTACTCCTCTGCCTATTTCAAAAAAGTTTGTTGCATCCACGTTAATTAATATTTTTGCTTTTTGTTTAGTATAGATGGATAAAATTAGTTCTTCAAATTTCTCGCCAAATTTCATATTTTTTATTTGTTGGGTCATAAATTTCCAGTTAACTCGATCGAAAGCCTTCTGTGCATCTATGAAGATTAGGGCTACTTGTTTTTCGGGGTGTCTTTCATAGAATTCAATAACGTTTAAAACTGTCCTTAGATTATATTTTGTTTGTCGGCCTGGTAAGAATCCATTTTGGTCTGCATGTATTTTCCGGTTTAAGATTGTTTTAATTCTGGTAGCTAATAGATTCATAAAAATTTTATAGTCCGAATTTAACAACGAAATTGGTCGGTAATTTTTAATCTGGGTGGTATCTATCTCTTCTTTTGGGTTTAATGAAATATAGGCTTCTCTCCATGTATCTGGAATTCTTGCGTGTTTTAATGCCTCATTGTATACCTCTAGGAGGATTGGATTCAGAATTTCGCCAAACCTTTTATATAGTTTTATGGGAATCCCATCTGTTCCAGGTGTTTTATTGTTTTTTTGTCTTTTAATTGTCTCCTGTAATTCTTCAATAGTTATCTCTCTATTTAGGGCCTCTCTATCCTCTTCTGAGATTTCTGGGAATCCTTCTTCCTCCAAATACTATTTTATTTCCCCATTTGGTACCTCCTCTTGTCTGTACAAATCTTGATAATAATAGGTTACTATCTCTTTTTTTTCTTCCATACCCTTTTGTGACTTACCCTGTTTATCCTGGAGTTGGTGTATAATCCTTTTTTCTCTTTCCTTCCTTAACTTGTATGCCATCCACCTTCCTGGCTTATTTGCTTGTTCAAAATAATTTTGTCTTATATATTTCAGGGAGTTAATGGTCTTTTCCTGTTCTAGCAAATTCAATTTATGTTTAGCTGTCAGCCAATTAATTTTGGACTTATCATCTCCTGGGTGGGCACTTAATTTTTCTTCCCACTTCTTAATTTCATCTTGTATAATCTTATATTCCCTTTCTTTATCTTTTTTTCTTTTGCTATTATAGGCAATGGTTACCCCCACCCTAATGTAAGCCTTTGTGGTGTCCCAAAGATTTTGTAGGGATGTTTGGTCCTTATTGTTCTCTTTAAAGAACCCTTCCAATTCCTTTTCTAATCTATCAGTATATTCCTTCTCTTTTATTGTCTGTGGATTCATCGTCCATCTACCCCTTCTTCGTGTTTGTCATTTCCATTCTATAGTTATCGGGTTATGATCCGCCCACTCATTTATTCCAATATCCACCTCTGCCACTTCCTGTATTAACATCTTCGAAATCCATATCATGTCAATCCTTGACCATGACTTATGTGGGTTGGAGTAGTAAGTGAATTTCTGCTCTTTCGGGTTGTAGAATCTCCAAATGTCTATCAGAATTAATTCTTCTGTTAGGGTATAAAATGTCTTGGGTAATATATTTCTCTTTATTTTATTATTATAATTGCTTTTGTAATCTTTTTTCAGATCAACTATTGCATTTAAGTCTCCCAATAAGCAAATAGAATCAATATTTTGCTCAATTTTTCTCGTGAACTTTTTGAAAAGATTCTGTTTGTCCATTACTCGGTGCATACAGAACTACCAACAATACTTTTTTGTTTTTAATATTTATTTCTATTAACAGCATTCTCCCATCTGAGTCAGCATATATAAATTTGCTTTCTACTTTCTCATTAACGTACACAGCTACCCCCCTTTTCTTTTCCTCAGCCAATGATGTATATTCCTTTCCTAATTTTTTGCATATCAAATACTTTTCATCCTGCTTCCTAATGTATGTTTCCTGTATACATATTATATCTAGTTTTAATCTAATTAGTTTCTTAAATATCTGGTGTCTTTTGATTGTTGAGTTAAGACCGTTAACGTTTAGTGAGAGGATTTTTACATTCATTTCCATATCAATATGTGTTTCCTGTTACCTCTTGTCCTTCTTCTTAGCTTCGTTCATTGCTCTTGTTGTTACTCCTTCGTCTTCCAGTTTTTCATTTCCTTCTTGTGTCTCTTTTCTGTTGTTTCTCCCCTCATAGGGTCTTTCTTCCTGTTCTGTGGCTTGCCTGGATCTATTTCTCTCTTCCAATTCTTCTCTCCTGCCATTCGTTTTTTCCATCTCCATCAGTTGGTCATAAAGATTTCGAGTTTTCTCTATGGTGTCTACCTTTATTTTTTTCCCCTGCCACATTACTATCATCCCTTCTGGAATAATCCATCTAAACAAAATTCGTTTTTTATTTAATACTGTTGTGAGGAATCCATATTCTCTTCTCCACTCTCTGATACGCTTCGGTACTTGCTTCAGTATAATTACTTCTTTCTGTTTATACTATATTCGTTCATCTTTTATTGTTTTATATACATCGTCCCTCACTCTTTTCCTTACAAATTGTACGTGGACTTCTCGGGGAAGTTTGTGTTGTCTAGCATAATTAGTATGGACACGATACACCTCTTCAAATTCCTTAATCATTTCATCTTTATCCCCTTGTAGTGCATTTGCCAATATCTCTGCCATAACTTCAAATAGGTCTTCCTCTCTTTCCTCTTTAATATTCTGGAATCTCAAGTATAGATCTGTTTTTTCCATCTCAAGCCCTGCCACAGTATTTTCCAACTCTTTATTGAGACAATTCATTTTTCCGTCTATCATTTCTATTTTCTCCTCTACTTGTACCGTTTTCCCTTCTATTGCCGTTATCCGTTGCTCATTTTTTAAAATTAATTCTTGGAATAGGTCTACTTTTCTGTCTAATTTCTGGATGTCATCTTTAACAGCATTCTTGACCTCATCTAAATCCTTTCTGGTCTGTTCGTAGTTTTTTGCCATGCATTCCTGCATTTTTAACATAGTTTCCTGTATAGCTGATAGGGTGGTCTGCACGGTCTGCATCGTTAGTGTGGGGGTTTGTTTTTCTGCTGGGAACATGGTGTCTAAGGTTTTTTGAGCAATCGGGGAGGCCGTCAATCCACCTGGTATTGTGATTGTTTTTTTTCCAGTTTTCCCTGTTGTTGTTATTGTTGATGTCATTTCTTGCAAGAGTTTCTGTTGTTTTTCTAGAATGGTCTCTATCCTTCTCCAAATCAGCATCCACTATTCTTATGTTTATTTCACATGTATTTCTACCTATTTCACTCTAATTCCATATATTATGAAAGAATTTGTTTGTTATTGTGTCTATTCTATGTAGTCTATGATATACTCTAAAAGTTTTTAGTTTCCCTCCCCCCCTTTTTTTTAGATGTCAAGAATGTAAATATGCATCAGACATAAAATTGAAGATCTGGATATATAATATATAAAAGCTTATGGATATAAATATATATATAAATATCTAAATATTAATTAGGTAAATATTACTTCTATATTTTTAAATCACAGTGTAATCCTAATCAATCAAATAATCTTAATAGTTAATTAATCAACAACTATTAAAATATTGATAATTCATCCAAGTTTTAAATATAACAATTAATTCCTTAGAAAATAACTTATCATGAAATAATTTGAGGGAAAAATAACAAAGAAGGAGAACAAAAGAGCAATGAAATCTAATCAATACTTAACTCATTGTCAACAAATTCATGTTTTTAATTTTTTTTAATTATTCTATTACATTAAATATAAATTTATAGGTTAGCAGATGAAGATTTATAAAAAAATATAATTCTTAAATACTGTATTATTATTCCTTATCTATATCACAAACATTTAATTTTAATATCACCCAGTCCAGTCTATAGTAGTATTCTCCAAGTCCAGTCACTAATTTCAAGATTCAAAGTCTGGTCGTGGTTTACTAGAGTTGCTCCTTATTTTCTTAGTGCAATTAAACAGTCTTAGCGGAAAGGAACTTTTATTTTTCAGTGATCTAAGATGGCTGCCACAGTCCCAAGGTGCGTTCTTCTTGTCTGTTTCTCTTTATTCATTTTACTTTGCCCCAATAAAGCTTCTTTCAGCGCAGCTATCATGTTATTTAAGAATGAAAAATTAATTCTCTAGTCTTATACTCAATTCTCTTCACACACACAAGACAGTTTTAATATTTCAGATCTTACACTGAGTCACGCTGGCAGGTCAGGGGTTTCTTTGCTGCTTCTCCTCCTCGTTGTGCCATTTCTTCCTTCTGCTGCACTTCAGGGCTCTTTAAATCTCAGCTCTTCTGTCGGCTCCTTAATGTAATGTAAATAGATAGCTTTCAACTCTTAATCACTGCTCACACCGCCGCTTTTCACTTTGAAAATGCGAATAAACCAGGCAGATGGTTAGCACATAAATTGAAAAAGGAAAGAGAATCGAGGAACATAACACACCTTATTGATGAACAAGGAGAAAGCAAATTTGGACATAAAGAGATGGGAAAGATTATACATGAGTTTTACAGAAAACTATATAAAAGAGAGAATAGAAAAGGAAGAAGTGTCCAAGTACTTACAAGATGCAGTTACCTCAGATTAGTAAAGAAATTGAGGAGATGCTGGAAAGAAACATAACGATGATGGAGTTAACAGAAGCAATTAAGAAACAAAAAAATGGCAAAGTACCAGGGCCTGATGGCCTACCAGCTGAATATTACAAGACATTACAAGAACCTTTGACCATCCCATTATTGGAGGTGATGAATGAAGTGATGATAAAGAAGGAAATACCCAAATTATGGACAGAGGCATATATTACTTTGATCCATAAAGAAGATACAGACCCACAACAAATCAAAAACTATAGACCTATATCCTTGTTAAATCCGGACTATAAAATTTTTGCTTCAATATTGGCAGAGACTTAAGAGATACTTAAATAATTTCATACATTCGGATCAAAATGGATTTCTTCCAAAAAGGCAAATTAGGGACAACATAAGAATAATCTTGGACACTTTAGAGTATTATGAAGCACATCCTGAAAAGCAGATGGCTTTGGTTTTTTTAGATGCGCAAAAAGCCTTTGACAATGTTAACTGGCAGTTTATGACCCTTCAAACGGAAAGAATGGGTTTTGGGAGGAAATTTGTACAGGCCATTGAATCTATTTATTCTAAACAAATGGCAAAAGTAATGATAAATGGTGAATTGACGGATGCGATTGAAATAGAAAAAGGCACGAGACAAGGATGTCCTTTATCCCCATTGTTGTTTATATTGACATTAGAAGTTTTAAATAGGCGTGTTAGAGGAGAAAAAGAGATAAAGGGCATGAAGGGCATGAAGATTCGAAAGGAAGAATACAAGCTCCAAGCTTTTGCAGATGATTTGGTTTTTATTATTGAAGAACCATTAACAACAATAAGTAAATTAATAGAAATTATTGGAGATTTTGGAAAAGTAGCTGGTTTGAAAATTAACAAGGATAAAACGAAAGTAATGACTAAAAATATGTTGAAAAAACAGAAAGAAGAGTTGATGGAGATTTCGACAATGTAGATTACAAACAAAGTGAAATACTCGGGGATACATTTAACACCAAGATGTACTGCTTTGAAAGAAAACAACTACAATAAGCTTAAACAACAGATAGGGCAAGATTTGTTGAAATGGGGCAACTTACAATTGTCCTTGATTGGTAGGATTTCAACTATTAAGATGAATGTTTTGCCCAGAATCCTGTACTTATTTCAGACAATTCCAATCAAGCTGGATAAAGAATTTTTTATAGACTTAGATAAAATGATAATGAGATATATATGGCAAAGGAAAAAGGCGAGAATAAAGTTAAAGCTGCTACAAGATGCTAAATCAAGGGAGGGCTTCGGTCTGCCCAATTTTGAATGGTACTATCAAGCTGCAAGTTTAATGTGGATAAAAGAATGGATAACTCTGAGGAATACTAGACTATTACATTTGGAGGGACATGATTTGTTGATGGGCTAGCATGCTTTCTTATGGTATAAAGGAACAAAAACACAAGGGTATTTTAGAAGACATCAAATATGTGAAGCTTTATGGTTGAATTGGGAGAAGGTTAAAAAACTTTATTATTTGAAAATACCTGTTTGGATATCCACAGCAGAGGCTTTTTCTTATCCCTTGTTTAGAAAGCAACAAACTATTAGGTATAGTGAACTATTGGATGAACTCAAATTAAAACAGGAACTAGAGGAACAGGGATTTAGGATGGATTGGTTTTCATATATGCAAATATTTGTAGGTATCGAGAAGATTGCAAACAAGAAGGGTTTTACAATACTTTGAATAATTTAGATAAGATTTTAATGGGAGCTGATAATCATATTATTAAAAAATTGTATGGGTTTTTGCTAGAGTTAAAAGTGGAAGAAGAACAAGCTAAAGAATTGATGGTAGCATGGGGGGGAAATTTTGGTTATGGGATTGATTTAGAAAAATGGCAAAAATTGTGGTCTCATAACTATAAAATGACAATGTCTACAGCATATAAGGAAAATTTGTGTAAGATGTTTTACAGGTGGTACCTATCCCCATCGAGAATGGCCAGAATGTTCCAGAACAAATCGGAGAAGTGTTGGAAATGTCATCAGACCCCAGGATCCTATTACCACATGTGGTGGACATGTCTAGAAGCAAGGAGATATTGAACTAAGATACACATGTGGTTGGAAAAAATAACCAAGACTTTAAACCAGAGATATTTTTATTAGGGATTTTACCAGAAATATATAACGAAGAACTGCAGTATTTAATTGTGAATCTTCTAACAGTAGCTAGAATTGTATTTCCTAAAAATTGGAAAGAAGAAATGATACCTTCGGATGAAGAAATTATTAGGAAAATGTTGGACTGTGCCGAAATGAGTAAACTGACATTTGAAATAAGAGAACAGGAAGAAAAACAATATTATTTGATATGGGATTTATTTTACTATTGGGTAGATAACAAAAAATGGTGATATGTAAGCAAATGTCGAAACACTTAAATTATGATATAATTGATATATTTTATGTAAGATTAAATTTTGGATATGTAGTAATATCGTGAAGAGAGGAGAGGGCACTACGGATACAAACCGACCGATGTACTGTCTGTACTTGATTGAATGAATGATGGTTGTATGTTTTATTTTTATTTTTTGTTTTAAAATAAAAAATGATTCGGGGGAAAATAAATAAATATATATATATATATATATATATATATATATATATATATATATATATATGAATCAACAACTTGCCTCCACCCTTCTCGCTCCAAAATTGTCTGAAGCCTGCTGCTATCACCCTCTCACTTTAATTGAAAAATAAAAATAGAAAGTCAGCCACAAAATATATGCTACATATATCGAAGGACATTGTCTCTGTTCTTAGGTGATCCAAATGATGTTAGAAAAGGATCTCATCCAAATCTTGGGGGACATAATTAGTTGATAGTATTATAGAATTAGTTAATAATTCTATTTATTAATTTATTAGTTAATAATGTCCTATTTTGTTGATGGCTAGCTACTATTTGAAGGGCTATCAAAGGACAATCCTCCATCTGAAGCTATCTTTTATTGGACTGTCCATTTCCAGTTCAGTTTAAAGGTAAATAATCCAAACAAGAGAGAGAAGGGATCTAGAAGTTGTTAATGAAAACTAACAATTAAACAGCCAACTGATGCAGCCAAAGTAATTTTTACTATATTGAAATGTATTCTATTTCTACTTAAAGTATAACCTTGATATCAAATTAGCAAGTGCATATTTTATGTATATTTGCTCCTTTCTTTGTTCATCCTCTGTTGATATATTCATGATGTAATGGACATACAGATTTTGAACTTTGCTGATTTAGGATTTAATTTAAAAAACCTAAAGTTTAGTTGAAGTCTCCTCTTTCCACATGGCATTACAGAGGAGAAGACTATAGACCGGTGATGGTGAACCTATGGCACGTGTGCCACAGGTGGCACGCATAGCCATATCAGTGGGCATGCCAGCTGAGCTCTGGCGTGCATGCGCACGCTGGTCAGCTGATTTTGGGGCCTTCTGGGCCCACCAGAAGTAGGGAAACAGGCTGTGGGGAAGGCCCGTTTTTCTTTCTTACCTGGCTCCAGATCCTCTCTATTTATCTGGGAAGGGCGAAAACAGCCTTTCTCAATCCCTCGGAGGCCCTCCAAAGGCCTGAAACGGCCCATTTCACAACTCCCAAATGGGGCAGGAAGTGACGTTTTTTGCTGTCCCCCAGCCTACAGAGACTCCTAGAAGGGCTCCCTCTCCTGGCACACAATGGCAAAAAGGTTAGTCATCACTGCTATAGACTAATGAGGGAAGTATGATTTTAACAGTTCTGTATCCTTCGTTCCACATCATAATCCTTCCCCTACATTCCTAATTGTTTTTTTCCTTCTTTTTTTTTTGTGGAAATCATTTATTTTTTCTTTCTACAGTTTATAACAAATCATAGTGGCATCATTGAATACAGCCTGTTAGACATATCTAACCACATAGACCCTAATTCAATGTGCTTACACAGGATAGCCTCATAAATTTCATTCCTACTGCAATTTCTATGTTAAAAGGACAGCACAAATATTCCATAGATTAATTTAAATTTAGTTTCTGATATCTTTTAGCACCCTGTTAGCTATAGTCAAGACCTTGGTTTCTTTGCTCTATTGATCTATGTAATCCTTGAAAATTGATTGGGATTCCAAATCTCTGGAATCTGGGTCTTTGTGTATGAAATATAAATGCCTGAGAAGTCAGAATTATCTTAAATATATTTTGAAAAATAATTATATTAAACAGTTTTTTTAAAAAAAACCAAAAACAGATATTTACATCTTTTCAAAATCTTCGTATCAGTAATCCATATTTATACATTTTCTCTTTCTCATCTTAATAAATCTTTTATACATATATTTCCAATATATCATCTATATACCATTATAATATATTCTATTATTCTAATTATTTTATTTGCATTTGACATAAACATGTACCTAATTTCCTTTCCACAATTTTTATTTCTTCCCATTTATTTCTATATTTCTCCACCTATTTTAACCATTATTTAGTCTTCCTTTGCCCCCCCTTTCCCCCTTTTCCTCCAACCACTTACACCATTTCTCCCAGACTGAGTAATATTCTGTTTCATCTTTTTCTTGCATCTCCTTCATGAGTTTATCCATTTCTGCACACTCCATAATTTTTCTAATCACATTGTCTTCTAATGGTATGTCATTGTTTTTCCAGTTTTGGACGAAAACTATTCGTGCTGCTATAATTATGTGAATGATTAAGTATCTTATTTCTTTTTCATATGACCCAGTAATTATTCCCAGTAGGAAAGATTCTGGCCTCATTTCTATTTGTTGATTTATAATTTCTTCTATTTGTGTTTTAATTATTTGCCAAAATTGTTTTGCCTTATGGCAAGGCCACCACATGTGATAATAAGTTCCTTTTTGGTGTTTACATTTCCAACATAGTGGAGAGGTATTTGGAAACATCTTTGCCAATCTGGCAGGTGGGAGATGCCACCTATAAAACATTTTAAATATATTTTCTTTATAGGGTATTGTTAGTTTGCAATTTATATTCCATAATTTCTCCCATTTATCTAATTCAATATTGTATCCAGATTTTTTTGCCCAAATTATCATGTTTTCTTCCAATTTGTATCTTAATAAATAGTTGTAATTTTTTTTATCAATTTGTCCTCTGTTCCATGGAAAATTTTATCTAATTCATATGTTTCCTTTTGAAATCCAAATTGTGCCAAATCTGTCTTGTATCTAGATTTTATTTGCATATACGGCCACCAATCAATGTCTGTACCCTGTTCTTCAATTCCTGTCTTGTTCTTAATTCCCCGTGATTATTTAACAAATCTTTATAGGTTTTCATTTTACCAATATCTAAAGCAGTTGGGTAAATTTGTGCCTCCATAGTGGATAGCCATTCTGGAATTTTATCATAATGGTTCTTTTTTATCCTGTGCCATGTTTGTAGCAGTGTTTCCCTAATTAAATGTCTTTGAAAATTTCCATGATGTCTACTTTTTCCCTCCCACAAGAAAGCATGCCACCCTCTTTGTAGATCATACCCGTCTAATGTTAATATTCTTTTGTTTTTCAGTTCCACCCAATCCTTAATCCATATCAATGAGGTTGCTTTATAATAGGTTTCCCAATCTCGGAGTGCTAATCCTCCTCTCTCCCTAGTATCTTGTAAATATTTTATTTTAATCCTTGCTTCTTCTTTTTTAAAAATTTGATTTATATGCCGCCCTTCTCCGGAGACTCAGGGCGGCTTACAATGCGTTAAGCAATAGCCTTCATACTTTTGTATATTTATACAAAGTCAGCTTATTGCCCCCACAATCTGGGTCCTCATTTCACCTACCTTAGAAAGGATGGAAAGCTGAGTCAACCTTGAGCCTGGTGAGATTAGAATTTGTAGTAATTGCTGACTTCCGGCGGCTCCGCGAGCCTGGATGGCGCCTTAATTAGCGCACCCGCTCCGTGGTACTGTAAAAACCCCCGTGCAGCAATCCAACGCTGCCGGGAGGTTTGAAAACTTCCCCCTGGGCAAAAGGGGGAAGCGAAGAGCCAGCTGGTGGGGGTAGAGCTCGCCAAAGCCCCCCAGAAGGATTTCTGTGGGGGTGAAAGGCTGAGTTCCCCAGAAGCCAGCCAAGAGCTCCAGACCGGGAACACCTCTGCTTTGGCAGATTTACAAGCCACGACCGCATCTGCTGGATTCTTTTTTTAAACTGAATTTAATAACAAGAAGCAGATGGGATCAGCCAGGAGGACTTTAATTGCAAGTATTTTGCTTAACTTCTTTATTTTTGAGGATTGCCTCCTTCGGAAGCTACAAAGTAAAAAGTGGGGGAAATGGCGATTGAGGCTTGAGTGGCTGGGAAAGTGAAAGTGAACTGATTACTGCCATAGCCTCAAAGAAATTTTTCTTTTGTTAGTGATTTGCCAGAAGGAGGATTTTCTTTTTCTTTTTCTTTTCCTTAAATAATTGTTTGTTGGCTTTTAAGAAATTTGGACTATTTGGCTGTTTTTTAATTAAAAGAAACTTTAAGAATACAGGAAAAGGGAAAAAAATAAATAAAAGAAGGAGGAGGGGAAAGATAAACTCTCTTTAAAATGGCTACAAAACCTCCCCCAGTAAAAACAGTTCCAGCAAAAGGCACATCTAGTGCTGGCAGCTCTCCTGCTCATGCTCCTAAAGTGCAAGAGACTCAGACTTTAACAATTGAAATGATACAACAGGTTATTCAAGGAGCATTGAGTGCTACAGAAAATAAACTTACACCCAGAATTCAAAATGTTGCAGAAGATCTCACTGCTGTGATTGATACTAAAATCCAAACAGTTACAGAGGAATTGGCAGCACGTAATGTGGACATTAGAGAAGATATACTTTATGCATTTCAAGGGCTTGCTGCCCAAGCTGAAAATTTGGACTCTAAAATAGAAGAAGTTAAAGATACTACTGAAGTTTTGAGCAACAAGTTGGATATGGCTCAGCAAAAAATTGAGAGATCTGAGATGGATTTGTTACTTATGCAATATAGAGAAATGGAGTTTGCAGTGAGAATTAGAGGGGTGAAAGAAGATAAAAAAAGAAAATTTGAAGGAGAAGCTGGGAGAAGCAATAGCACAGGGGCTGGGAATGCCAAAAGGCGAAGTGATGTGGCAAATGGATAAAATTTTTAGAGTTAATTCCTGGGTGGCAAGACAGAGAAAGTTACCAAGAGATATAGTAATATATTTCACTACAAGATATGTGCGCAATGAAGTGCTGCAAGCAACTTACAAAAAAAAGCTAGAAGTGGACGGACAAGAGGTGATGACAATGAAAGAAATTCCCCCAAAGATGTTAAGAGCAAGAAGAGACTATTCTTTTTTGGTGGAGGAGTTAAAGAATCGTCAGCTACAATACAGATGGGATGTTCCAGCCGGCTTAGTGGTGAATCTTTCTGGAGAAAGATATAGGTTGAATACGATTGATAAAGCAAGGGATTTCTACATAAACGTTTTAAAGGCTGGAAGGCCAAAATCTCTTGAAATTAAAGTTAAAGAAACAGCTGAGAAGTTACCACAAGAAGAATTGTTATCCACCGCACAGGGGGGAATCATAATTTCAACAAGCCAAGAAGATATCCTTAAAGTTTTGGCGGATGTAGAACCCAGAGAACAAAGAATGACTAGAGCGGCTACAGCAAAACGTAAGGAGGAGTTAAAAATTCAACAACTGCAACTACCAAGTTCTGAAATTGCCAAAACGGAAGCGGTGGGAGGAGCCAGACCGAAAAGTCGGTTAGAGTTGGAAAACCAACAAATGCTCTTGAGGCTTCAGAAATTCAAGCATGGGAACTAGATTCCTGACTTGGAATGTTAATGGTTTGAATTCTCCGCAGAAAAGAAGGAAGATATTTACCTATCTTAAACAATTTAAGAATGACATTATATGTTTGCAGGAAACTCATATTAGAATACAGGACCAAAAATACTTAATAAATTCAAAATTGGGCACGCATTATGTTGCAGCATCATCAGAGAAAAAAAATGGTATAGTTATCTACCTGAAGATAGACTTAATTTCTAAATTAATTGAATCAGACGAGCAGGGTAGATATCTGGCAATTGAAGTCTTGATTGAAGGTCAGAAAACTTTAATACTGGGGGTTTACGCACCCAATCAACGACAGGAGATTTTTTTACAGTTTTTTACATGCTAAAATGACCAATTGGAAATATAAAACATGTATTCTGCTTGGGGACTGGAATGGAGTAATTGATGTCAGAAAAGACAAGTTAGGATCGAATCAAAGTGTTGCCTCAAGAGCTAAACTGCCAAGATCTTTTTTTGATTTGATGGAGGAATGGGAGTTGAAAGATATTTGGCGGGACAGAAATCCAACAGATAAAGATTTTACCTTCTTCTCAGATAGACATCAATCCTTCTCAAGGATAGATTTTATATTAATATCTAATGATCTTTTCCCTAGGGTGAAGACAACAAAGATTTTTCCAAGAACGTTGACAGACCATAGCCCTGTATGGGTAGAAATAGATTATTGTAAGGGACCAAAGAGGTCCTGGAGAGTAAATGAAAACCTATTTAGATATGGGGAAAATATCAAGGAATGTAAGAAGTATTTGAAAGAATATTTTATTATGAATATGCAAAAGGGTACCTCAATGGAAATGGTATGGGATGCTAGTAAGGCTTATATGCGGGGTGTCTTGATTTATATGAATAATAAATTTAGAAAAAAGCAAGGGGAAAAAAGAAGGGTGTTGGAAGAGCAAATTAAGGAAAATGAACAACTTTTGATAAAAAACCCAAGGGATAATAAAGTTAAAAAGGTTATTAACTTGCTGAAAGAACAATTTAAAATGTTGATTGCAGATCAAACAGCAACTAATTTACAGTATGCTAAATATAATACATTTTGTAATGCCAACAAGCCTGGAAGATGGATGGCTTATATGCTTAGAAAGAAACAAAGTCAAAGAACAATTGAAAAAATTAAATATAAAGGAAAGGAGGTCTTTCAGCAAGAATTAATTAAGAAGTCATTTACAGAATATTATTCAGAATATATAAGGCAGATAAGATTCAGTATATGGATATAGATGGATTTCTTAAGAAACAAAATATTAAGCCAGTTTCACAAGAACAAAGGGATATGTTAACTCAATTAATTACTTTGGAGGAAATTATGTCTGCAATTAAAGATTTAAAGATGGGCAAGGCCCCAGGAACTGATGGCCTGATGCCGGTTTATTATAAAAATTTACATGAAGAGATGGCTGAACCAATGAAAGAATTATTTAATACTATACAACAGGGAGGTAAGGTTCCTCCCTCCTGGAAAGCAGCCTTTATATCTTTAATACCAAAGGAAGGTCAGGACCATACAGATCCAAAAAATTATAGGCCTATCTCATTGTTAAATACGGATTATAAGATATTTACTAAGGTGTTGGCAAATAGATTAATGAAAGTATTGCAACAAATAATACATTATGATTAAATGGGTTTTATAGCAGGCAGACAAATGAAAAACAATGTAAGACATATTGTTAATGTATTGGAATATTTAGAAAGGAACAACCAGGTCCCTGCAGGTATAATTTTTTTAGATGCCGAAAAAGCATTTGATCATCTTAATTGGAAGTTTTTACTAAATTTAATTGAAAGAATGCAGTTTGGTGATACTTTTATACAATCAATAAAGGCTATATATCAGAAACAAACAGCACAAATAATAGTTAATGGAGGCTGTACCCTGAGCTAATCCCGGGAAGCCAAGGGGGGGAGGGGGGTTGGGAGGGGGTGGGGGAATGAGTGGGAAGGGGGGGAGAAAATGTTTGTACTTTTTATAAAACTTTTTAATAAAAAAAAAAGAATTTGTAGTAATTGCAGGCAGCTGAATGTTAATCAGTGCCTTTGTCTACTGTGCCACTCAGAGTTTCTTCCCCTGCCAAATATAATTCGCTATAAGTTTATTAAAATCTTTAAAGAATTTTTTCCCCAATTTTATAGGTATCACTTGGAATAAAAATAACATTCTTGGTAACACATTCATTTTGATTGAGGCTATCTTCCCTAGAAAAGATAACTGTAATTTGCTCCAAATTTCTAAGTCTTTCTTTATCTGTCTTGTTAATTTATTGTAGTTGTCGTCTCTCATCGATGATCCTTTATTTGTTAGCCATATTCCTAGATTTATTTATTTTTTGTCGTTTGTATACCCATTCTGTCTTCTTTCTCCTGTTGTTTTGTAGGGTTTTTCGTTAGTGCCTTTGTTTTTAGCCTATTAATTTTGAGTCCTGCTACCTTCCCATATTCTTCTATTTGTGATAACAATTTGGGTCCTGTCAATATTGGTTGCTCTCTGATGAACACCAGGTCATCAGCAAAAGCTTGAAGTTTGTATTCCTCTTTTTTAACTTTCCAGTACTTTTATTTCCTTGTCTCTTCTAATTTTATTTAACAATATCTATAGTGATAGGATGAACAATAAAGGGGATAAAGGACATCCCTCTCTCACTCCTTTTGTTATTATAAATTGTTCAGTCATATTTCCATTTATTGTTATCTTTGCTGTTTGGGTTGAGTATATTTTCTTTATCATATTTACAAATTTATCACCAAATTTCATATTTTCTAATTGTAAAATAAAAAATTTCCAATTTAAATTGTCAATGGCCTTTCGTGCATCCAAGAATATTAGAGCTATTTGTTTGTCAGGGTTTGCTTCGTAGTATTCCAATACGTCAATTATTATTCTCATATTATTTTTTATTTGTCATTTTGGCAGAAAGCCGTTCTGGTAAGAATGAATATATTAGTTTATTACTTTTTTTAGTCTTTCCGCAATAATCAAAGTAAATAATTTGTAGTCTACGTTTAACAATATTGGTCTATAATTTTTGATTTTGGATTGGTCTGTCTCCTTTTTTGGGATAAGCGTGATAATGGCTTCAGTCCATGAATTGGGTAGTCTGGCCTTCAAAAGTGCATCATTGAAAGTTTCTAGTAAGTTTCGTCTAGTGGTTATTGACATATCTTATAAAATTCTGCCGGGATGTCATCTGGACCTGGAGTTTTATTATTTTTCTGTTTTTTCTTTGCCTCCATTAATTCAATCATACTAATTGGCCTACTCAATATTTCCCTGTGTCTCTTCTAATTCTCTTAAATCTGATTTGTTTAAATATCATTTAATATTTTCTTTGAGTATATCCTCTTGCGCATATAGCTTTTGAAAAAAAATTTGCTAATTTTTAAAATCTTCATTTCTATAATGTGTCTCTCCTTTCTTGTCTTGTAATTGATATATCGTTCTTTTCTCTTTTTCTTTTTTCAATTTGTACGCCAACCATTGTCCCGTTTTATTTGCATATTCAAAATGGTTTTGCTTTGCTGACTTAATTTTCAATGCTATCTCTATTTGTGTGGTCAAATTAATTTTATGTTTATCAAATCTAATTTTCCTTTGATCATTTTATTTTGAGGGTCCCTCTGTAGGTCAAATTCACATTCTTTGAGCTCTTTTAGCAGATTATCTCGTTCTTGTTGTTTGTTTTTATTTTTCTTCACCGTATGTGCAATTGTTAGACCTTTTATGTATGCTTTTGCCGTATCTCATAAACTTTGAAGAGAAGTTTCCTCTTTTGTGTTTATCCTGAAAAATATGTTCATTTCTTTTTCAATCATCTGAACATATTCTTTATCTTTTAATATTTCTTCATTCATCATCCAAGTTTTTCTTTTCCATTGGCCTTTCCATGTTACTTTTACTGGATTATGGTCCGCCCACATATTTGTCATTATTTCCATTTCTTCTACATCTTTTCTAAATTCTGTCATCATCCGTACCATGTCTATTCTAGACCATGTTTGATGTGGACTAGAATAGAATGTATATTGTTTTTTCTCTTTGTTTTCCCTCCATGTATCTTGAAGACATAATTCCTGTATCATCTCTTGAAACGTATCTGGTAGTGTGTTTTTCTTAGTTTTATTTTTTTGTTTGTTTCTCTGATAGTCTTTTTTCACATCCATAATCATGTTGAAATCGCCTATTATGCAGATATTTTCATATTCTAATTCTTTTACCTTGTTATGTATCTTTTTATGAAATTCATTTTGATTATTATTTGGTGCATAAATTGAAATCAGTAATATTGTTTTTTATTCTGTTTGTATTTCAATTATGAAGATTCTTCCCTCTTTATGTATATTTGTTTTGTTTTTAATGTTTTTTGATGTATACTGCTATTCTATTGTTCTTAGTTTTCTTGTATTTCTTGTTACTATTTGCATTTTTCTCCTCACTCCCTCTCTCTCTATTCATTCCCTTTCCAAACTTCTTTTTTCCTCTTGTTCTCCTTCAATTTCTTCTGTTACATAGTCTTCCTGGCTTTTACTCTCTGATTCCTCCCTGCTTTCTTGATCTTCCTCCAGGGCAAAATGATGTTCGAAAAATTCCTGGGTCTTGTCCAATGTATCTATCTTAAATTTCTTTTCTTGACAGGAGATTAAGATACCCTCTGGTATCAGCTATCGAAACATAACTTTATATTTATTTAATTGTGATGTAAGAAAATTATAATTTCTTCTCTGGTCTCTTACTCATCTTGGAATTTGTTTGAGTGTTATTATCTCCTTTCCTTTATATAGTATTGCCTCATCTCTCATTTTTTAATAGATTTCTTCCCTTATCATTTTTTTGGTAAATCTAACATGCACTTCCTTTGGCAGTTTGTGCCTACGTGCATAATTTGTGGCACTCTGTAAACCTCATCGATGTCCCTTCGTATATCATCTTTATCTCTTTGTGTTGCTTCTGCCACGATTTCCACCATTATCTCTCCTAAGTCTTCCTCTTTATTTTCCATGATGTTCTGGAGTCTAAGATAGAATGATGCTTTCTCCATTTCCAAATAGACAATCGATTCTTCTAGTTTCCTACCAGTTGACATCTGTTTTTGTTCCAATGTCTCTATTTTTTTATCTGTTTGTTCCATTTTTGATTCCACTTTTTGGATCCTTTGCTCATTCCTAAAAAAATTCTGTTGAATTTTTTTCTATTTTATTGTCCATTTTTTAAACATTATCTTTCATTTCTCCCACATCAGATTTAAGGTCCTCATGATTTCTTTTTGTTTCCTCATGGTTATTCGCAATGATTTCTTGTGTCTTATTCATTGCTCCCTGAATCATTGCCAACATTGGCATATGTATATCAATATACATATATCAATATACATATTTGTATATGTATAAAACTATCACTATAATTGTATTGATACGTTTAACACTCTACAAGGCTATATATTTTACTATATATATTCGATGTCCCTCTATATGCTTATTTAAGACTCTATAAATTTTTACTCATATATAAGTTTATGCAAGAGAAGAAAAAAGAGGGGGGGGGGGAAAAAGAAGAAAGAGAAGAAAGGAAAAATTATAAAGATCTAAAGATTTGTTAATTTGTTAATAATATAGTTAGCACTGTACATATAACTAAATATAAAAGTAAGTAAATATAACTATAAATTACTTAAGATTAGAGTTCAAAATCAATAATCCATTTTATATCAATTGTTAACAATTAACAGTTACTAATAATTAATTCTAATAGCAATAGTCAAATATATATCAATAATCACTTGGTCTATGTATATATGCTTTGTTGTTCTTCTTCCATACAGTCCTCTCTCACTCTTGCATCATTCTCTGTTCAGTCCTTTTTTTTTCTCCCTTGTCTGCCATTTAACCTCCACTTCACTCCTCTTCAAATATAATTTTTACTGCCACTCTCCAGAAATGTCCAAATATCCAATTTCAATAATTTTAATTAAAAAGTTCCAGTCTTGTTATTTTCCAACTCTGCTCCATCTAAACTTCCATTAAATCCACCACGTCTCCAATCACCACTCCAGTTCTGCCGCTCATTATCTCTTTTCCGATCTTTAATCGGAATAGGTATGGCAGGAACAGGGGGCCATATTGAGTCAGGGGAGTACGCACCTGCTGTGTACAAGCGGTGGCATGCTCCGGCCCCCAAGGTTCCACCCGTTCCCCAGGTTGCATAGACCCTCAGGGCCCAGCCCTCCGGCTGATGCTATGCAACGCCAGGTCCATAGTAAATAAAGCCCCCCTCATTTGTGATCTTATTTGTGAGGGGGGAGCGGACCTGGCAGGTATTATGGAAACCTGGTTGGGCCAGGAGGGGGGGGGTTCCCCTCGTTGAAATGTGCCCACCAGGTTTCCTTGCATTCCATCAGCCGAGGTCACAGGGCAGAGGTGGGGGAGCGGTGATTATTAAAGAAGGTCTGAGACTGAGGGAGGCCACTGTTCCTCAGATGGCCGGCTGTGAGTCCCTCCTTGTGAAGTGGGGTCATGGGGTTCAGATGGGTTTGCTGATCACGTACCTGGCTCCCTGCCACATGACAGCAGCCCTGCCCGAGCTCCTCGACGTTATCGCCGTGGTGGCAGTTGATACCCCTAGACTTATGGTCATGGGGGATTTCAACCTCCCATCTGTGGGTGAGACGTCGGAGGTGGCTCGGGAGTTCATGGCTTCCATGACAGCTATGGATCTGACCCAGGTAATTCATGGCCCTACCCACATGGGGGGAAACATGCTGGATCTGGTTTTCATCTCTGGACAGTGGTTGAGTGATCTTGAGATAGGGGACTTAGTCATTGAGCCCTTGTCATGGTCAGATCACTCTCTCCTTCATCTCGACATTCAAACCGCTGCACCCCACTGCAGGGAGGCGGAGCCGGTAAGTTGGTTCTGCCCCAGGTGCCTGATGGAACCTGATAGGTTCCAGATGGAGCTTGGGCCATTTCCTGAGGCTCTGGCACACGCCTCGACCGGAGACCTAGTGGCCGCCTGGGACAGGGCGGCCACTGGAGCTCTGGATTGGGTCGTGCCTTTGCGGCCTCTGACCCAGCACCGATCTCAATTGGCTCCTTGGTTCTCCGAGGAGCTGAGGGAGTTGAAGCGCCGGAAAAGACGCCTAGAGAGTAGTTGGAGGGCCAGTCGTTCTGAATCTGACTGGACACTAGTGAGATCCCACACTAGGACTTACTTAGTGGTGATAAAAGCAGCTAAATGTAACTATTTTGCTGCTCTTATTGCGTCATCAGATAATTGTCCGGCTGCCCTCTTTAGGGTGACCCACTCCCTGCTACACCAGGAAGCACGGGAGGACCCCTTGGAGGGTAGAGCCGAGGATTTTGTTCAGTATCTGTATGATAAAATCACTCAGATTCGGGAAGATCTGGACTCCGACTGGGTAGTCTCGGGGGGAGGGACAGGGGCAGGTCTTGAGAATGTTATCTGGACGTGGGCAGGATTCTGGGCAGGCTGAACGTGACCACTTGTTTATTGGACCTGTGTCCCTCCTGGTTAGTACTGGCTTCCCGGGAGGTGACACGCGGCTGGCTCCAGGGGATTATAAATGCTTCGTTGGCTGAGGGTGACTTTCTTGCCACCTTGAAAGAGGCGGTGGTGAGGCCTCTCCTCAAGAAGCCCTCCCTGGACCCGGCAATGTTGGTAAATTATCGTCCGGTCTCCAACCTTCGCTTCCTGGAAAAGGTTGAGAGTGTGGTTGGGCAACAGCTTCCCCAGCACCTGGATGAAACGACGTGTCTGGATCCGTTCCAGTCGGGCTTCAGACCCAGGTACAGCATGGAAATGGCATTGGTCGCGTTGGTTGATGATCTCTGGAGGGCTCGGGACAGGGGATGCTCCTCTGTCCTGGTCCTGTTAGATCTCTCAGCGGCTTTTGATACCATTGACCATGGTATCATGCTGCACCGGTTGGAAGAGTTGGGGGTGGGAGGCACTGTGTTGCAGTGGTTCTCCTCCTTTCTCTCTGACCGGTTGCAGTTGGTGTTGACAGGGGGGCAGAGGTCGACTCCGAGGCCCCTCATATGTGGGGTGCCACAAGGGTCGGTCCTCTCGCCCCTCCTGTTCAACATTTATGTGAAGCCGTTGGGTGAGATCATCCGTGGTCTTGGGGTGAGATATCATCAGTACGCTGATGACACCCAGCTGTACATCTCCACCCCAGACCACCCCAACAATGCCCTTGAAGTTATGTCCCGGTGCCTGGAGGCCGTGTGGATCTGGATGGGGAGGAACAGGCTCAGACTCAAGATCAACCCATCCAAGACTGAGTGGCTGTGGTTCCGACGTCCCGATATAGTCAGCTGGTGCCATTGCAGCTGGTGCCATCGGGGGCGAATCATTGGCCCCCGCAGAGAGGGCGCGCAACTTGGGCGTCCTCCTGGATTCACAGCTGTCTTTAGAAGAGCATTTGACGGCCGTGACTGGGAGGATTTTTCATCAGGTTCGCCTGATTCGCCAGTTGCGTCCCTTTCTGGATTGGGACTCTTTACATATGGTCACTCAGGCCCTCGTCACCTCTCGCCTGGACTATTGTAATGCTCTCTACATGGGGCTCCCCTTGAGGAGCACCCCGAGGCTCCAACTGGCGCAGAGTGCGGCCGCGCGGGTGGTGATGGGAGCGACGTGGCGCTCCCATGTTACTCCTCTCCTGCGTGAGCTGCACTGGCTCCCGGTGGTTTTCCGGGTGCGCTTCAAGGTATTGGTTACCACCTTTAAAGCGCTCCATGGCTTAGGACCCAGGTACTTGCAGGACCGCCTACTACCACCAATAGTTTCCCAGCGACCGGTATGCTCCCATAGAGAGGGGTTCCTCCGGGTGCCATCGGCCAAACAATGTTGACTGGCAGCCCCCAGGGGGAGAGCTTTCTCTGTGGGGGCACCCACTATCTGGAACGAGCTCCCCCCGGAGATAGGGAGGATCCTGGACCTTCGCGCCTTCTGCCGTGAGCTAAAAACTTTTCTGTTCCACCAGGTGGGCCTGGCCTAATTTTTCCCTTCTTCTGTAAAAATAATTTTAAAATTTTAAAATTTAAATATTGTAATATTTGGGGTTTTAATATTTTATAATTGGGATTTTAAATAGTCGGGGCCATTGTTTAATTTGGTTTTATTTGGCTTTTAAATTTTGTATGTATGTTTTTTACTTTTGGCTGTTCACCGCCCTGAGTCCCCTCGGGGAGAAGGGCGGTATATAAATCTAAATAATAAATAATAAATAAATAAATAATAAAGCCTTCTGTCAGTTTCACAGTCCTGGTCCAATGCACAGTCCTCTAGTAGATCTATTTATTTTATGATCAACACATCTCTCAAACTTCAAAGTATATCCTGTTGGAGTTTTCTTTCCTCCTCTCACCCAATATCTCATCTTTCGCGCAGTCACTGCTTGTCAAAGTTCTTTCTTCTGCTCCTCTTCCTTTTAGTTGCCGCATTTATTTGGCAGTATTTCTGCCACTGGTTTTGGAGTCTCAATCTCTCTGCTCCCCCATTCCACGATATAACTGTACCTCACTTTTCTTTCTTTTTTCTTTCTTTTTTTTCTTTTTGAGTCTCCTCTTGTACTGATGCAATCTGTTGATTCAATTTTCGCTTCCTACTCCTCGGCTATCAGTGCTTCGGGCCAGCCAAAATGGCTGGTTTTTCCCCCGCCAGAATTAGGAGGTTTCTCCTGAACCTTTGGGGAACTTGCCTTTTTCCCCCGAGGTCCTTGAAGATTCCTCTTTTTTCAATCGATCTCTCCAGGATTGATAGTGCCTATTTAGGCTTCCTAGCAGGGAATATTTGAGCTTCAAGAATGGAGCCCCGTTCTCTCACTCCATACACACTGACGCTGATTGCTGGAATTATCTTAAATATATAGTGTGCAGCAGCTGCCAAAAAAGCTAACACAGTTGTGGGCTGCATAAACAGAGGGATAGAATCAAGAGCTCATGAAGTGTTAATACCACTTTATAATGCCTTGGTAAGGCCACACTTGGAATATTGCATTCAGTTTTGGTCACCATGATAAAAAAAATGTTGAGACTCTAGAAAGAGTGCAGAGAAGAGTGCAGAGGAGGCTAAAACATATGAAGAATGGTTGCAGGAACTGGGTATGTCTAGTTTAATGAAGAGAAAGACTAGGGGAGACATGATAGCAGTGTTCCAATATCTCAGGGGTTGCCACAAAGAAAAGGGAGTCAAACTATTCTTCAAAGCACCTGAGGGTAGAACAAGAAGCAATGGGTGGAAACTAATCAAGGAGAGAAGCAATTTAGAACTAAGGAGAAATTTCCTGACAGTTAGAACAATTAATAAGTGGAACAACTTGCCTGCAGAAATTGTGAATGCTCCAACACTGGAAATTTTAAAGAAGATATTGGATAACCATTTGTCTGAAGTGGTGTAGGGTTTTCTGCCTGGGCAGGGGGTTGGGCTAGAAGACCTCCAAGGTCCCTTCCAACTCTGTTATTCTATTCTATTCTAAGATATTTTGATTATGGCTTTTGTTAATTGTTATCTTGGTCTATTGGCTAAAGTTGCTCTCAGATAAAATATCTATCCAATTAAAAAATATTTTCTAAGATTGAGTTCTTGAGAAAGTTCCCATAGGAATATTCCCAACAGAAAATCAAAGAATACACAAATTATTTTTATAAAAGCATAGAATAACTTATTTACTTTATTTCATTTTTATCATCTTTCCAGTAAAGAATTGTGTTCTAAAAAGCCTTCTATATTTTATTCCCAGAACATAAACTTTAAAGTTTGAGTTTATTCTCATAGCAGGACACTATGTTAAATCATTCTAGGTATAAATGTAAAAGTAATAATGCAAGTTGCTTTTTTAATCTTGACCGTTTCTTAAGTCTCAAAGCATTAACTAGCCAATACACTTGCAAGAGAACATGTATTTGTACAATTTACAAGAATGAAATAAATGGATTCTGCTGATCATAATGCAACTTTATAACTTCTGCAGAATTGCATATCTGTGAGTTTTGCTTTAATAATAACCTGCATTTTCAAAAAACAAAAACAAAAAAAACACCAAAACAAAACCTTGGCTTTGCTTTACTGTTTACTTTAGTTTAATTGCCTTTGTTTCACCATGCTGTTATCAGTCAGCAGTGCATGTCATTACTGGAGCAGAAACTGTCATTCTACTAATGGTATCACTAAAATAACATATTAGGATGATATTGTTTTCTTACAGGAGATATCCATACATCTCCCACAAGTAATTACATTACAGGCAATCCTCTTATACCATTAGTTTTTTTTAAATGCTTTGCCAGTAATACTAATAATTGAAAAATCCCATTATTTAAGGTCTAGGAATCAAAAACAAAGTAGCCAACTGTCTTAAAACAAGATTTCAAAGAGATCAAGACTACTACAAGTTAGACCAAAATTGTTTAAAACTGGAACATTGAAAATAAACAGTGGACAGGAAAGGTTTATAAAATTGACAGAACTACAATTGATTCTATTTAAGGAGAACATGTGGGCGAGTTCCTTTGGTAACATTTGGAACTAGGAGCTGTAGCTATGACATGCCAGAATTATAGTATCCTAAACCAAAATCTATTTAGAGTACCATTAGCATATCAAAAAAGTCCCTCCCCCAATTGCTGATCTTCAGTATAACTGTCCCTATTATATGATTTGCAAAGAAGAGCAATTATAACAAAAGTTGAGAAGAATTTGTGTCATTTAAGAGGATTTCTACTATATGCTGGACTGGATATCTGTTCAAGCTTCTCTGTGAATTATGAAAGCTGTGTTCTGAAATCAGGTGCAATAAGAAGTTGCCTTAAATCAGAAACATAGTTCACGTAGTTTTTTATCATCTCCTGTAACAGCCTATCTCCAGGAAATCAACCAGAAGATTTATCTTTTATTGGTTACATGATCTTTCTAAATAAAAAAGTGTCAGGGTTTAAATAAGGGGCATTTATCATGCAAAACATGATTTAGTGATGAACAATGTCGTATAAATTTGTTGAATGAAGTAACATACTACAGGAAAGATTAGTTTCAAAATACGGAGCTATTTGTTGAATCAACTTTGCTGCAGTGGTCTTCATTAATTAAAATATTGATAACCACCTTCTTAAGTTATTTCAAATTATCTTAGATGCTGCAGTTAATCAAAACTAAGCTGTATACCTTTTGATAAAGACAAATCAAATAAACACAGTGTGTTTCTTGGCTGTTTGCTTCCAGACACATTTCAAGGTACAGCATTTTATTTTTAAAGCAAGTCCTTCCAGATATAATTAGTCTAACTCCCATCAGCACCAGCCAATAAGGTCAATTATTTTAGACAAGTGTTTTAAAGTAGTAAATGACTTGATTTTGTAGCTGAATTTGTACCTGAATTTTCTGGGAGCCAGATTACTCCAAATCATTTGCTCCAAGAAAATTCACCAGATCTCTTGTGTAATAGATTAAGATGACACAGATACAGAGACCTCATTTTTTATTTTGTTTTGTTAATAACATACTTATCACTAAAGGTGCCTCTAGGATGAAATTTTGCATGAGAAAAACCAATAAATGTATTCATGCTTTTGTCATTCACTCTTAGAGCAGTGTTCTGAAATATAATTGAGAAAGGATCAATCTTTTTGATTAAAAAAGAACTATTAGAAATCCAAGAATAGAGGCCATAGATTTTCAGAGGATAAGAACTAACAGATGTCTTCATAGTCTTACTTCATCTCCTTGTAGCTAATATCTCGTTGGGAAGCTACAGACAGAAGAACAAGATTGGTTCTTTCTTTCTCCTAACATGACTTCACATATTTATTCATAAATATTGACTGTAGGTAAACTGACAGACCAAGTTCTGGTTGAGAAGAGTGAAGGGATATTGTCCTGTTAAATATCTGTATTCTTGGGTTCTAGGTTTTGCAGCAGCCCTGAGGCCAAGGCCAGGATAGAAAACTTCATGTGGAACTGTTATCAAGGGCTCCTTTTGGCTCATAGACTCCAATAAATTGGATACGGCATGACTTCCACATTTTTGGCTTGATCTATGTCTCTCTTAGTAGTTAAGTCATATATGCATGAAACAGGCAGGATCTCTATATTAGGGAGTGATACTGCAGTCTTAAGAATACTAAGTTGCTCCTCCTTCTTAACAGGCACCTCCTGGCTATGTTCAAAAACTACAAACAGGTCCCTCCTTGGCTGTGTTTGATAACTACAGCATTCAACCTTCTCTTTCTGCACAATGTTTTTGAACATGTAGTAGAAATTCAGCACTCTTGACAAAGTGATTGTGTAAAATTCTTATGGTTGCATTTTAGGACCAAATATAGGATGGAGAAGATTGTTAATTTTAGTACATTGCTTTTATCATGATCTTGATGGTGATCTGATGGCACTTTTTGACATCATGAATTATGATATCCTCCTTAACACTTAGGGTGGAGGGTTGTAGGGAGAGGTTCAGATATACTACTTCAGTAGTTCTACCCACTATTTTCTTCCTCAGTAGAACTCAGGTAGGTTCTCAGTAGAACTTCCAGGGGTGAAGATAGATTAGACTAGTGCCATTCCACTGTTGGATTCTGCAAGTGTCGGTCCCCTACTGTTCAATATCTAAGATATTGGGGAAAGACTATCTAGTAGTTTGGTATGCAATATCACCAATAAGCATCTACGTACTACCATTTATTTGGATTTTTGTTATATGCTCCACATATTTAAAAATCAACTGAAACTGGTTCATATTGTAGTGATCTGCTTCCTAATTGGGCACTTGTTGGCATGATCCTATTACACCTATTCTGCAATGCCCCACCTTGGATATCAATAGTTTTCATGACTGAATTCAAAAGACTGCCTTCTCCATTCTATGTCAACCCAGCTGAGATGATCTTCTTGGAAGAAGTGGTTTCCATAAAGTGAAAAGATGAAGTGGGGATGGGGGTGAGATCAAAAAGTCATGGGGTTTTTTGTGTGTGATTTCTCCAGGTTTATAGAAGAACCTAAATTTGAAAGCCAAATTAGCCCTGACTTCAACAAATCTCCAGAAAGTAGCGAAAATTGAATTTTTGAGAAGGTCCTTCAGAGATTGATGGAATTTTTGGTAGATACTAGATTCTGGGAGACAATAAAGACTTAGTGAGGACCTCTGAGAAGAAATGGCTCTACAGAAGTTGAGCCAAAGGCTATGGGAGAAAGTGGTTGAAGAATCAGCTCCTCGGAATTTATTTATTTATTTTTATTTATTTTATTCGGCTTATATGCTGCCCTATTAATCCTTAAAACCCCCATCATCAGTCCAGGTTGAGGGATTTGAAAAGCCAAGTTTTTAATTCACGGCGGAAGGTGTGAAAGTCAGGCGCTAATCGGAGCGCCAAGGGGAGTTGATTCCAGAGGGTGGACGCACCCACCAAGAAGCTCTACCCCTGGGGGCCGCCAGTCACCACTGTCTAGCCGACGGCCCCCTGAGTAGGCCCTCTCTATGGGCGTGAACTGGGTGATGGGATATCGTTGCTGGCTGTAAGTGGTCCGCCAAATATCCTGGTCCTAAGCCATGTAGGGCTTTATAGGTCATCACCAGCACCTTGAATCTCACCCAGAGGGCAACCGGTAACCAATGCAAACCAAGCAGGAGGGGTGTAATATGGGAGTCTCGGGATTCTCCCATCACAACCCGCGCGGCTGCATTTTGCACCAGCTGAAGCCTCCGAGTGGTCCTCAAGGGCAGCCCCATGTAGAGAGCATTGCAGTAGTCAATCCGTGAGGTGACCAGCACATGAGTAACTGTGCGTAGGGCATCTCGGTCCAAGTAGGGATGCAACTGGCGCACCAGACGTATCTGGGCGAATGCCCCCTGGTCACGGTCGTTATCTGGTCTTCTAAGCTCAACCGTGAATCCAGGAGGACACCCAAGTTGCACACCCTGTCTACAGGGGGCAAAACTTCACCCCCTATAGTCAGCAAGGGCACCTCTCTCCTGAACCGAGATGCCGGTACCCACAGCCACTCGATCTTGGCTGGGTTGAGTTGCAGTCTGTTTCTACCCATCCAGACCCGTACCGCTTCCAGGCACCGGGCCATCATGTTGAGGGCATCACTGGGTTGGTTTGGGGTGGAAATAAAGAGCTGAGTATCATCAGAGTTGCAGTTTGTGTTGGCAGGAGGGCAGAGGTCGACCTCGAGGCATCTCATATGTGGAGTGCCTCAGGGGTTGGTCCTCTCACCCCCTTTTTTCAACATTTATGTGAAGCCACTGGGTGAGATCATCCATGGCTTTGGGGTGAAGTACCACCAGTACGCTGATGACACCCAGCTGTACATCTCCACCCCAGGCCACCCCAATGATGCCCTTGAAGTGATGTCCCGGTGCCTGGAGGCTGTGCAGATCTGGATTGGGAGAAACAGGCTCAAGCTCAACCCTTCCAAGATTGAGTGGCTATGGTTCCCGGCATCCCGATATAGTCAGTTGACTCCATCACTGACTATTGGGGGAGAGTCTTTGGCCCCGCAGAGAGGGCTTGCAATCTGAGTGTCCTCCTGGATACACACTGTCCTTGGAGGAACATCTGACGGCTGTAGCCAGGGGGACTTTTTGTCAGGTTCGCCTGATCCACCAGTTGCGGCCCTTCCTTGATCGGGATTCCCTGTGCACAATCACTCATGCCCTCGTCACCTCTTGCCTGGACTACTGTAATCCTCTCTACGTGGGGCTCCCCTTGAAGAGCACTCAGAGGCTCCAACCTGTTCAGAATGTGGCCACGCGGGTAGTTACAGGAGCTGCATGGAGCTCCCACACAACACCTCTCCTGTGTGAGCTGCACTGGGTCCCAGTGGTCTTCCAGGTGTGCTTCAAGGTGCTGGTTATCACCTTTAAAGCGCTCCATGGCATAGGACCTAGATATCTTCAAGTCCGCCTGCTGCTACCAACGGCCTCCCATTGACCTGTGCACTTTCACAGAGAGGGCCTCCTCGGAGTACCATCAGCCAAACAATGTAGACTGGTGGCCCCCAGGGGGAGGGCCTTCTCTGTGGGGGCACCTACCCTCTGGAATCAGCTGCCCCCAGAGATAAGGAGAATCCAAGACCTCAGTGCCTCCCACCGTGCCCTTAAGACCTTTCTTTTTCAGCAAGCCAGGCTGGCTTAACACTGTTTTTAATTGGTTTGTCATTGTTTTTAATTATGGGATCAAACACATATATATCCTTTTAATTATATTTTAACATTTGTAGTTGATATTTTTATTTCGGCTGTACACCGCCCTGAGTCCTCCGGGAGAAGGGCGGTATATAAATTTGATATAAAATAAAAATAATAAATAAATAAATAAATAAATAAATAAATAAATAAATAAGCGTACTGATGATACCTCACCCCAAAACCACGGATGATCTCCCCTAGCGGTTTCATATTGATGTTGAACAGGAGGGGCGAGAGGACCGACCACTGAGGCACCCCACAAGTGAGGGGCCTCAAGGTCGATCTCTGCCCCCCTGCCAACACCGCTTGTATTCGACCTGAGAGGTAGGAGGAGAACCACCGTAGAACAATGCCTCCCACTCCCAGCCCTTCAAGGCGATGCAGCAAGATACCGTGGTTGACGGTATCAAATGCTGCCAAAAGATCCAATAGGACCAGAACAGAGGAATAACTTCTGTCCCGGGCCCTCCAGAGATCATCCACCAGCGTGACCAATGCCGTCTCTGTGCTGTACCCCAATTGGTATGGGTCGAGGTAACTCGCTTCATCCAGGACCAGCAGGAGCTGACGTGCTACCACATTCTTGACAACCTTCGCTAAAAAGCGAAGGTTGGAGAGTGGATGAAAATAACTTAATACAGCTGGATCCAAGGCCTGCTTCTTGAGGAGGGGCCTCACCACCACTTCCTTCAAGGTGGTTGGGAAGTTTCCCTCCCTCAAAGAAGCCGCTATCGCTGCCGGGATCCAGCCTCATGTCACCTCCCGGGCCAAATAAACCAGCCATGAGGGACATGGGTCCAACAGACAAGTGGCTGCACTCAGCTTCCCCATGATCCTGTCCACTTCCTTTGGGGTAACAGAATCAAACTCTTCCCAAAGCACAGGACCCGCTGTCTCACCCCCGTCTGACTCTGTTCAGTCAGAGTCCAAGCCGTCCCAAATCTGAGCAATTTTGTCTGACAGGTGCTGACCAAACTCTTCGGCTCGTCCCTGTAAAGGATCTTCCCTCACCCTCTGATTTAAGAGGGAGCAGGACACCCTGAACAGGGCAGCCGGGCAATTCTCTGTGGACGTAATAACATCGGCGAAGTAGCAGTGCTTGGCTGCTGCCAACTCTACCAGGTAGGCCTGTGTAGCTGACCTTAACTGAAATCAGTCAGATTCGGAATGGCTGGCTCTCCAACAGCTCTCTAGGCCTCATCTATGCTGCTTCATCCCCCCGAAACTCCTTGGTAAACCAGGGAGCTAACCGGGGTCTGTGGCAGGTTGGAGGCTGCAAAGGAATGACCGGTCCAGAACCCTGGCAGCAGCCTCTTCCCAGGCCTCCAGTAGGGTCGTGGCCGGGGTGTGGGAGAGAGAGAGAGGGATCATCCCAAGCTCCTTCTGGAACCTCTCAGGATCCATCAGGCACCCAAGGTGGAACCAGATGGTCGGTTCCACCTCCCAGCAAGGAGGGGCGGCGTAATGGAAGCCTAGCCGAAGGAGATAGTGGTTGGTCCATGACGGGATAAATAGAAGGCGGTCCCCCACTGAACTCATCTCGCCACTGCTCCGAGACAAAAACAAGATCGGGCATGTGCCCCCCCCCATGAGTTGGGCCCTGGATAATCTGAGTCAGATCCATAGCTGCCATGGAAGCCATTAATTCCTGAGCCACACCTGACACCACACTCAGGGATGGCAGATTGAAGTCCCCCAGAACAATAAGTCTGGGGAACTCCACCACCAGCCCCGAGAGGGTGTCGAGTAGCCCGGGCAGGGCTGCTGATATGCAACTGGGAGATAGGTATGCAATCAACAGGCCCAACTGACCATACGGGCCCCACCTCATGAGGAGGGCCTCACATCCATCAATCTTAGGAGCAGTGACCTCCCGCGGACTAAGGACCTCCCTAATAACCACCGCCACCCTCCTCCTCTCCCCTGGGGCCTAAGCTGGTGCAGCACCCAGAAACCTGGTGGGCACAATTCAGTCAGAGGGACACCCCCCTCTGAGCCCAATCAGGTTTCCGTAATGCATGCCAGGTCTGCAGTTTCCTCCTCAATCAAATCACGAATGAAGGGAGCTTTATTGACCACAGATCTAGCATTAAAATAGACCAGCCTAAGCCCAGGGACCCAATCCCTCAAACCCCCAGGAGGTCGGATAGAATCAGGAGGGTCGGAGCGCACCACCGCTCAGAGACAGTGGGGGCGGGCTCCCAAAGTCCGATACAGCCCTCCATTCCTCCATCTACAGCCATTCCCAATTACAATTGGTATCTGAAATCCCACCCTCACCCTTGGTGCACCTGGATGACCCAGCATCACACCAAAACCTCCGCCAACTCCCCATAACCTGGTCTGGCAATGACCCAGCAGGGCCCCCCTCCCAACCACTGGCCAGATATCAAAACCCACCTCCTCCCCAAACCCCTTAAAAATCTGGCTAAAAAACAATATAATGACCCCTTACTAAAACCCTTAAAACCCTCATGCCACCTCTCGGGGTCCCAGACCGGTCATTAAGGAAGATCTTTGCCAGGCCACTCCAAGGAAAGGGAATGAACCTCAAGGCACAGGGGATTGTCCATGAAGAGTGGGATGTATCAAGCTGGTCCATCCCAGGAACCTCCATTTCAGGGTGTCCTCCCATGACACTCATGAATGATAGGAGATGTTAGTCCTCGCCATCCTCTCACCACAGTGGGTTCCTGAGTCCAATTGGGGTCACCTGAGGTGGGAACCATTAGTCATTGTTGCCCTCTCACCACAGCATGACCCAGTTCAGATAGTAAACAAAGTCCACAGCCACCCTCTCATGGCAGCAGCAGATTTCTCCTCCGGGGCTGACCAGTCCAGGGCTGCAATAGAAAAAGTCCGGGCATATAGATGGTTCATGCCAGGCCATGCGAGTATGGTGGAGATATATCTGGGGTGAAGATACTGGAGATAACAAATCCAGATCCAGGCAAGCCTTCAGTCGCCCAAATCCACCATCACACCATGTCCAACACAGCTGGTACAGATCCTCTGACATATCATCAGGGGGATGGCAATGGGGGGGGGAGGGAGTAAGCCAGCAAGCAAGAAACCACAAGGTCCAAAGCGCTGGCTCCATCCCCCCCAATCGGTCCAACAAGCCAAGCTCTCAATCCTCAGTGCGGTGATGGTAAAAAGGGGGGGGAGGGGAAGGGCAGCTATAAAACAAAGCAAGGCCCCCCAAAGTGTAGCATATCCAGGAGTTCCCAATTCAAGCCAGCAAGGCAACTCTCACCCACCTAGCCACTCCAGGGGAGAGCCATGGTCGCTACACTGCCGGCAGGGCTCTGCCCGTCTACCCACTCGCCAGGTCCAGCAACGGAGTCCAGACTGTCCAGGCTGCCCAACTTCGCCAGTCTGGGTCTGAACTCCCTGGGAAGCCTCCACCTCAACACCAATGCTTCCTCCGCTGTCCCTGGTCGTATTCGCCGGCAAGCCCCCTCCTTTCAGGACTATCTTTGCCAGCAAGCCTCCCTCTGCTCGCCGGCAAGTCTCCCCGGCATGCCCAAGCAGCCAGTTGGCCCCTGGCATGCCCAAGCAGCCAGCTGGCCCCCGGCACGCCCAAGCAGCCAGCTGGCCCGCAGCGAAAAAAAACCACCATGAAACTCAGAGACGCCACTTGAGCGATCCCAGTGCCGAGTAGGCTCTAACAGACCCACCCTGGAATTAATCTCCAGATCAAAGAAAAGACCATGCCAGTGGTGGGTTGCTACCGGTTCTCCCCAGTTCTTGCAAACCGGTAGTGGAAATTTTGAGTAGTTCGGAGAACTGGTAAATACCACCTCTGCCTGCCCCTGCCCCCAATCTATTCACTGCCTCCCAGTCTCCCAGCTGATCGGCTAGAAGGAAAAAATCAGGGCTCACTTGACAAAGAAGAGGGGGGAAAAAACAAGACACCGTCGCTTTAAATTGAGAAGCCAAGAAGCCTCCCAACTGATCAGCTAGAAGGAAAAAATCAGGGTTCAATTGACAAAGAAGAGAAAGAAAAAAAGACGCCTTCACTTTAAATTGACAAACCAAAAAGCAGCTGCTGGAAGGAGGTTTTTACTTGCAGAAGCAAAGTGACATTCAGCAGTTCGTTTCTGGGTCAGCTGAACAACAAACTGGATAAGGGGGGGGGGGTTATATTGTTCTATGTTTTTGAAGTTTGGGAGTTTGTGCAACATGGGCTTTGTGTTTTTAAAAAGGTTTAGGTGATTTCCATTGTGAAATATCCTGTCTTGAATGAGTTTTCTGCCTGCTTGTAAATGGAGCCGAACTTCCGGCTTCCACTTTCTATTATCTCTAAGCTGTTTTCTTCTTACAAAGTTACAAAGTTACAAAGTTTCCTTTATGCAGCTGGCAGGAATGTGGAATGAGTATCAGGCAGGTTCCTTGTTAGCAGCTTGATTTTTCCTTGCTTTTCTGGGAGCCTTTTCTTATGAGTAATATTTTATTTGGGGAAATGAAGAGGGGGGAGTTTGATTCCTTCCCAGAGCAGGTTAGTGGGGTGGGGAGGGAATGGGGATTGTGAAGTAACCTTCCCCTGTCATGCCTACCACGCCATGTCCACCAAGCCACACCCAAAGAACCGGTAGTAAAAACAATTGAAACCCATCACTGCATAAGTCCATCTTAATATGGTATTCCTGGTATGTGATGTTTTGTATACATACAGAGAAAGAAGCACTCTTGTAATCTTTGACTTTTAGGCTTCCTGTCAAACATCAGCCATAATACTAATGACTGTTTTGAACAATATGCAGGTTGTATTACACAAATGGCTATTTTATATGTGAAATTATGACTGAAATATTTCTGCACCTATATTGGTTCACACTGTCAGGAAGTTTCTCCTTAGTTTTAGGTTGCTTCTCTGTTCAGTTTCCATCCATTGCTTCTTGTTTTGCCTTCTGGTGCTTTGGAAAATACATTGCCCCACCCTTCTTTCTGGCAGTCCCTTAAAAACCTGTTGCCTATCACACTCTTGGGCAAAGCATATGAGCCATTTCCTCCTTTCAGTGGTCCATGAAAGTACATCTATAATATGTAAATAATAAAGTTGAAAAAAGGTGAGCAACATTTTTACAGAACTATAGATATGTTGAGGCTGGGTGTGACAAGGAATGGCTGGGAGGGGAGGGCCAGGCGAGGGACCCCTTGATGTCAGTGACATTGAGTTGGCCATGCCCACCCAGTCACCCAGCCACTCCCACTGTCACATGACCAAGCCACACCCACAAAATAAGCCACACCCATAGAACTGGTAGTAAAAAAATTTAGAACCCAGTTTGGCTAGCTGGTGGGCTGAAGGTAGTCCACTGCAGAGTATGAAGTGTGCCTGCTTGGAGAACAAGTCTATCACAGTCCAGATCACCGTGTTCCCCTCACTTTTTGGCAACTCCAGTATAAAGTCCATTGCGATTTCCTCCCATGGCCTCGTTGGCTCTGCCACCAGTTGCAGCAGTCTGGGGGCTTATCTTGGTCACTTTTTCATTATGGCACAGATGGTGCAACTTTTCACATAACTGTCCACATCTTTCTTTATGCCAGGCCACCAAATTGCCTCCGTGCTAAGTGTAAAGTCTTTAGGAACCCGAAGTGGCCTGCCAATTTGACATCATGGCTCCTCTAGAAGGTTAAGGTGCATAGGGACTCTGGGATGTAGAGTTTTGTCCTTTTCCATGCTAGGTCATCCCTTGTTGTCAAGATGTGTTGGTTGTCATGGAACCAGGGGTCTGCTAGCAGTTCGATTTTGAGTTTCATGGTTAGATCGCTTGCAGGTCAGTCTTGCTGGTTGCGGCATTGTCATCTGGTGGTCACTTAGGTGGCTGCTTGGGTAGGGGGGATGATGGGGTCTACTATCTCCTCCCATTTGCATTTGTACTGGGGCACGTGGGAGAGGGTGTCAGCTAGGAAATTCCTCCCCCATGGGATGCGTTTTAGCATGAAATTGAATCAGTTGAAGTATTGGGCCCAGTGGACTTGTTTGGGTGATAGTTTTTGCAGGGTCCTAAGGGCCTCAAGATTTTTGTGGAGAGCAAGCCAGGGATGCTTTGCGAGTTGACACAGAGACCTATAAAAGAGCAGTCATAATAGTTTCTAAAAAGGAGACACAACCCAGCATTCCTGTGATAGAAAGAATAGTATCCCAGACTTCCCTAGGAAAAAAAAATGGTGATAGGAGATTTAATTCTTTGGGGAACAGAAACTATAGTCTCCAGACCAAATAGACAATCTAGGGAGTTATATAGTCTCCCTGGAGCAAAAATCAAAGATGTAACTGAGAAACTTACTAAAATAATCAACCCCTCAGATTATTACCCCTTTCTTCTCCTACATGTGGGGACCAATGACACAATAATGAATCTAAAAACAATAACAAGAGATTATGAACAGTTATGGAAGAAAGATAATGCATTAGGAGCTCAAGTGGCATTTTCATCTGTACTTCCAAAAAAGGCCAATATCCAATGAGGGAGCAAAGATTTTAGAAACAAACCACTGGCTTAAAAATTGGTTTTGTCAAGAGAACTTTGGTCTGCATTACCTACATGAAGGACTACTGGCAAGGGATGGAGTGAACCTCAGAAGAACTGGAAAGAATATATTCAGAAAATGACTGGTTCATCTTATTAGAAGGGCTTTAAACTAAAACTGAGTTAGGGGTAGGGTAGGGACATATAAGGAGGTAGGGAGTGAACAGAAAGAAGAAGAAGAAAAGGAAAAGCATAGTGAAGTAGAGAGTGATGGAAAGGATGGAAAACCCAGATACAAAGTAGGAGATATAAGAAATATATCTGAGATCCATAAAGGACTCAAATGCCTATACCAGAATGCTCAAAGTTTAGGGAATAAACAGAGTTAACTTGAAGTATTAGTACATGAAGGTAAATATGATATAGTTGCCATTACAGAAACATGGTGGGATGAAACTCATGTCTGAAATGTACTGATGGAAGGATACAAACTATTCAAAAAACCAGACCTAACAAAAGAGGAGGTGGAGTTGCATTATATATAAAAGATCACTATATCTCTACAGAAATCAACAAAACCAAAGAAGAAAACCTTTCAGAATCCACATAGATCAATATAAAAGGAAAAAAGAATGACATTGCCATAGGCATATACTACAGGCCACCCAACCAAGCAGAAAAAATAGATTAACTTTTTACTAAACAACTAACAAATGTATGTAGGAAATATACCACAGTAGTAATGGAAGACTTTATAATAATAATAATAATAATAATAATAATAATAATAATAATAATAATTATTATTATTATTATTATTTAATTTATATCCCGCCCTTCTCCCAGAAGAGACTCAGGGCGGTGGACAGCCAGAATTAAAATACATACAATACAAAAATTAAGATAAATTAAAAGATATTAAATCGATCGGCCTCCCAACTTAAAACCCCAAGTCTATAAAATTCAAAATCCCAATTTAAAACCATTTAAGCTAGGCCGGCTTGCTGGAATAAGTAAGTCTTCAAGGCTTTGCGGAAGGTACAAAGGTCCGGGATCAGTCTTATTCCAGGAGGTAGCTCATTCCATAGGGTGGGTGCCCCCACAGAGAAGGCTCTCCCCCTGGGGGCCGCCAGTCGACATTGCTTGACTGACGGCACCCTGAGGAGGCCCTCTCTGTGAGAGTGTATTGGCCGGTGGGAGGTTATCGGTAGCAGCAGGCGGTCTCGTAAGTACCCTGGCCCTAAGCCATGGAGCGCTTTAAAGGTGAGAACCAATACCTTAAAGCGCACCCGGAAGACCAACGGGAGCCAATGCAGCTCGCACAGGAGAGGTGTTACATGGGAGCGCCCCGTCGCTCCCATAATCACCTGCGCGGCCGCATTCTGAACCAGTTGGAGCCTCCGGGTGCTCCTCAAGGGGAGCCCCATGTAGAGAGCGTTGCAGTAGTCCAGGCGAGATGTAACGAGGGCATGAGTGACCGTGCATAAGGAGTCCCGATCCAGAAAGGGGCGCAACTGGCGTATCAGGCGAACCTGATAAAAAGCCCTCCTGGCCACGGCCGTCATATGCTCTTCTAAAGACAGCCGTGTGTCCAGGAGGACGCCCAAGTTGCGAGCTCCCTCTGTAGGGGCCAATAACTCGCCCCCAATAGCCAGCGATGGCACCAGCTGGCTATATCGGGACGCCGGTATCCACAGCCACTCGGTCTTGGAAGGGTTGAGTCGAAGCCTGTTCCTCCCCATTCAGACCCGCACGGCCTCCAGACACTGGGACATCACTTTGAGGGCATCATTGGGGTGGTCTGGGGTGGAAATGTACAGCTGAGTATCATCAGCGTACAGATGACATTGCACCCCAAAACCACGGATGATCTCACCCAGCGGCTTCACATAAATGTTGAACAGGAGGGGCAAGAGGACCGACCCTTGCGGCACCCCGCAAGCAAGGCGCCTCGAGGTCGACCTCTGCCCCCCTGCCAACACAGACTGCGACCGGTCAGAGAGATAGGAGGAGAACCACCGCAGCACGGTGCCTCCCACCCCCAATCCCCCCAACCGGTGCAGCATGATACCATGGTCGATGGTATCAAAAGCCGCTGAGAGATCTAACAGGACCAGAACAGAGGAACAACCCCTGTCCCGGGCCCTCCAGAGATTATCCACCAATGCAACCAATGCTGTCTCCATGCTGTACCCAGGCCTGAAGCCGGACTGGCACGGATCTAGATAGACGGTTTCATCCAGGTATTGTGGGAGCTGGCGCGCAATCACACTCTCGACAACCTTCGCAATAAAGCGAAGATTGGAGCCCGGACGGTAGTTTGCCAGAACAGCCGGGTCCAGGGAAGGCTTCTTGAGGAGGGGCCTCACCACCACCTCTTTCAAGACAGGAGGCAAGAAACCCTCTCTCAAAGAAGCATTTATAATCCTCTGGAGCCAGCCTCGTGTTACCTCCTGGGTGGCCAGTACCAGCCAGGAGGGACACGGGTCCAATAAACATGTGGTTGCGTTTAACCTCCCCAGGATCCTGTCCACGTCCTCAGGAGTCACAGGGTCGAACTCATCCCAGATAACATTCTCAAGACCAGCCTCAGTCATCCCGCCGGGATCTACCCAGTCAGAGTCCAAGCCTTCCCAAATCTGAGCGATTTTATCGTGCAGATACTGTGCAAAATCCTCAGCCTGCCCTTGCAAGGGGTCCTCCCGCGCTCCCTGATGTAGGAGGGAGTGAGTCACCCTAAACAAGGTGGCTGGGCGATTATCTGCCGATGCAATAAGAGCGGAAAAGTAATTACACTTTGCTGCTTTCATCGCCACTAAATAAGTCTTAATATGAGACCTAATTAGTGTTCGGTCGGATTCGGAGCGACTAGCCCTCCAATTACTCTCTAGGCGTCTTTTCCGGCACTTCATCTCCCTCAGCTCCTCGGAAAACCAAGGAGCCGGGCAGGCTCGGCACCGGGTCAGAGGCCGCAAAGGCACGACTCGGTCTAAAGCACCAGCGGCCGCCCTATCCCAGGCGGCCACCAGGTCTTCAGTCGAGTTGTGAGCCAGAGTTTCAGGAATTGGCCCAAGCTCCCTCTGGAACCTATCAGGGTCCATCAGGCGCCTGGGGCGGAACCACCTAGTTGGTTCCGCCTCCCTGCGGTGGGGTGCAGCAGTCAAAAAGTCCAGCCTCAGGAGAGAATGGCCTGTCCATGACAGGGGTTCGATAACTATATCCCCTATATCCAGACCACTCAGCCACTGACCAGAGACAAAAACCAAGTCCAGAGTGTGTCCTCCCACATGAGTAGGGCCAAGAATTAATTGTGTCAGGTCCATGGCTGTCATGGAAGCCATAAACTCCTGAGCCATCCCAGATGCCTCACCGACAGACGGCAGGTTGAAATCCCCCATGACCAAAAGTTTAACTATCTTGATATCAATTGGGATACAAACTCTGCAGCAAGTGGGAGATCAAACAGATCCCTAACCAACCTAGGTGACAACTTGGTCATCCAAAAGGTAGAGGAGGAAACTAGAAGAAAAACTAGACTAGACCTAATTCTTAATAATAGAGAAGTGATAGAGGGACTTGAAATTGCTGGAACTTTGGCAAGAGTGACCATGTCATATTGGAATTTGATATAATGCAAACACAAGCAATAAAACATAATATAGCCAGTGTTTTAAACTTTAAAAGAGCTGATTTTAACAAACTCAAGTAAGAGCCCAAGAAAAAATCCATGGATGAAAATCCTAAAGAGGAAAACAACTCAAGAAGCATGGGAAACTCTGAAAAATATGATCATAAAAGCCCCATTCATCACAAAACCACAGAAAAAGAAAAACAAGAAATTCAAGAAGAAACCAGCATGTTTGCACAAAAATCTCTCTGATAAACTGAAAGACAAAATGGACAAGTACAAAAAGTGGAAAGAGGGACACATAACTAAGGCAGAATATCAGCATATAGCTCAAATCTGCAAAGATGAAATCAGGAAAGCTAAGGCTCAGAATGAACAAAGACTTGCAACAAAAGTCAAAGATAATTAAAAAAAAGTTTCTTTCAGCATATAAATAAGAAGAAAAAAGTAAAAAAAAACCCCAAAACCTCAGTAGGTCCACTTAAGATGGCAAGGAAGTAACAGGCAGTAGAGAGAAAGCAGAGCTCTGAATTCATTCTTTGCATCAGTCTTCACACAAAAAGAAACTATAGCCCAACCTACCAAAAACCTAACTGTAAAAGACAGACTGAAAATTAAAATAAGCAAGAAAATAGTTAGAGATCAGCTATCTGATCTTGATGAATATAAATCACCGGGACCTGACAGATTACATCCCAGAGTTCTGAAGGAGCTTGCAGATTTTATCTCAGAACCATTGCACCATATGTTTCAAAAATCCTGGAATACCAGGGAATTACCTGAGGATTGGAAAAGAGATGATGTGGTTCCCATCTTCCCAAAAAAACAAAACCCCAGACTCAGGAAACTACAGACCAATCAGTACCTGGGAAGATACTGGAAAAAAGAATAAAAAAACAAATCTGCGAACATCTAGAAACAAATAAAGTTGTAACTAAAAGCCAGCATGGGTTTGTTAAAACAGATCATCCCAAACCAATCTTATTTCATTCTTTGACAAAATGACTAAATTAGTAGACCAGTGAAATGCTATGAACATGGTATACTTAGACTTCAGCAAGGCATTCAACAAAGTAGACCACAACCCACTTCTTGGTAAGCTAGAAAAATGTGGGATAGACAGCATCACCACCAGATGGATTTGTAACTGGCTGACAAACCATACTCAACAAGTAGTTCTTAATGGTACTACGTCTACATGGAGGGACGTAAGCAGTGGGGTACCATAAGGTTCCATCTTAGGCACAGTTCCATCTTCAATATCTTCTTAAATGACTTAGATGAGGGAATAGAAGGGGCACTCATCAAATTTGGAGATGGCACTAAACTGTCAGGAATAGCCAACAACCCAGAAGACAAGCTCATGATCCAAAAGTCTTGTTGGACTTGAAAAATGGGCCATACCCAACAACATGAAATTTAATATGGAGAAAAGCAAGGTTTTACATTTACATAGGAAAAACTAAAGGTACAAGTACAGATTAGGCCTAACCTGGTTCAAAAACAGTAACTGTGAGAGGGACCTTGGAGTCCTAGTGGACAATCACTTAAATATGAACTAGTAGTGTGCGGCAGCAGCCAAAAAAGCCAGTATAATCCTTGGTTGAATAAACAGAGGCATAGAATCAAAATCACGTGAAGTATTAGTACCACTTTATAAAGCCTTAGTTCCTCCTATTCACACCTGGAATATTGCATCCAGATTTTGTTAACACACTACAAAAAAGTGTTGAGACTTTGGAAAGATGATTGAAGACCTGGAGACTGAAACATATGAAGAACAGTTTCAGGATTTGGGTTTTGCTAGTCTGGAGAAAAGAAGGGTTAGGGGTGACATGAAGCAGTATTCCAGTATTTGAGTGGTTGCCACAAAGAGGAGGAGGTCAACTTATTTACCAAAGCACCTGCAGGCAGGAAACTACTCAAGGAGAGAAGCAACCTGGAACTAAGGAGAAACTTCCTAACAGTTAGGACAGTTAACCAGTGGAACAGCTCGTCATTAGAAGTTGTAAGTGCTTCATCACTGGAGGTTTTTAAGAAGAGACTGGACAGTCATTGGGCCTGAAATGGTATAGGATCTCCTGCTTGAGCAGGGGCTTGGACTGGAAGACTTCCAAGGTCCCTTCCAACTCTATTCTGATTGATTGAAGTTTAAGGATTAAAAAGAAAAAAAATACTTTGGAAAAAAAGGGAGACTAGAACACTGACTCTGGAAAGTTAAGAGGCCAAATGAACTTGAAACAACAGCCCCTCTTGTTTGTATAAAATGTTATAAAAATATATTTTGTATGTGAAGATTTTGAAATTTATTGCAAGAAATTCTCTTGTGGGAAAGTTTTATAAATTGAAAAATATTTTACAAATTATTGAGGGGTCCTTGATGCTCACTGAGCTTGGTTGTAGATGTTTTATTATCAAAACTAGGTAACATCATCAATGCAAGGAAATAACCAAATTCAGAGAGCATCAAGGACCTCTCTTTTCAACCCTGGGCTTCTCTAGCATTACAAATTATTTTTGTAACAAGACTTCATGACATACACATGTATTACCTACCTACCTATTTCAGACCAATGTATGTATTTTATTTCAAATAAAACTCTATCATGACATATATTAATGAATTACTGCATATATATACATATATATTTTATATACATACATATATATACACACACACACACACACACATTATATACATATACATACACACAGACATACACACAAATTACCATGTTTCCTTGAAAATAAGACCCTGTCTTATATTTTTTTGAACTCTGAAATAAGCGCTTGGCCTTATTGCTATGTGCTCAAAAGCCTGATTGGGCTTATTATCAGGGAATGTCTTATTTGGGGGGAAACAGGGTATATAGTAATATATTACATACATACATACATACATACATACATACATACATACATACCACACAGTGGGCACAATTCTGCACAGTGTTTTTTGACCATCTCTGTGCCTTAAGTGAATAACTTAAAACTTAAAATATAAGCCTCAGGTTATATGTTTGAACTTCATGGCAAACATTATTCATACATATTTAATTGCTCCATTGAGACTTCCCCTGTTTTGGACAAGCTTCAGGTATTATTTCCATTCCATTAGTAAGTCTGCAGTTGGCACATTCCTTAACCCAAAATGATTGATTCTATAAATGTCTTATCACTTGTTGACCTGAGCACTAATTGAAATTTTGTATGGATTAAAACAAAATGTATATTTTCAAAATTCAGTCAAAATATGTTGAAATTTCTGGAATGCCTTATGACAGCTGAAAAAAGATTGTTGGGGCAATATGTTGACACTGTAAACCACTAAGAGATGGCTGCAAAGCTTCGTGAAGCTGTATATAAGACTATATGTTATTGCAGAGACTTCCAGGGTGACGTCACAGTGGTGTGGCACGGAGGAATGGTGCTCTTTCTTCTTTGCTAGATTTTTCACACCTGGAAACCTGAAAAAGGTGAAACCAGACCCTGGAAGGGTCTGCTTGAGACAGGGGACACTCTGGAGGTGATGGGGAAAGGGGCAATCCCCCTCCACAGCAGGAGATAACCCATAAAAACTGGCGTAAAAGAGACCAACCGTCATGGTTGGGTCCGGAGGCATGATGGCCTGATTGAGTTAAAGTGGAAGCGAAGAGAGAGAAACAGCGTAAAGTGTCAGTGGACTTTTGATGGGGCTGAATTGGATACCAGTTGCCTCTCTGAATTGGAGGATCCTATAAAGAAGCTGATAAGTGAGTCTCCAAAATGAAAGAAGCGGCACCTCAGCAGTGGGAATGAGAGGAGTGCAAAGGGACAGAACTAATGGTAGTGATAAAGGGTAAGAAAAGAGAGTGATTGACGATCTGAACTGGTTGTGGGGTAGCAGCGAAATGCACTGAATCTGAGGTGAAAGACCTAGACTGTGGTGAACTGATAGGGAAAAAGTTTTAAAAATAAAAGATCCCGGTCAAAGAAAGAAAGAAGTGCTAAAATCTGGACAGTGGATGGTGACTGAGCACTAAAAGGGAGAGCAGACATCTTGGACTTGGAAACGGAAACAGGGAAATTAAGAAGGATTACTAGAGAGGTTTGGAAAAGACTGTGACTTGAGGAAATTATTGGACTATATTTATACCCCCATCTACAATTAATTTATAATTTAGCTATATATAAAGTTATAAGTTTTATTTATATGTACATACTTATTTATATTTGTATAGCAAATATTAGCTAGAAGTTAAAAATTAACTCAAATACTCCTAGAAATTTCATGTGAGATTTTATATTGAACTCTGAAAATTATACTGCTGACACCTGTTTATATCAATTTATATATTTGTAAAGTTTTATATATATTTAAAAAGTGTGATTTATATTATTTATAGTATCATATATTTTTATTAATATAATTTAAAATTTAGGATATCTTATATGAATTGACAATTGTTATCTGTAATTTATATCCATAATAATATACAATAACATATAGAGAATTGTTATTAATTGTTGGATTATATTAGTTAATTAGAATACATTATCATTGACTTCAGAATATTAAACACATCAAGAAATATTAGGAAAAAAACCATAGATAAAAGAAAAGACAATTTCAGTGTACTATTGCCTACTAATAATTATAACAGAGACATAACAAGGACAGTTGACCAAAGGTAGGCCTGTTTGAGAGGAAGATCCTTGAGAGAACAAGGAATTTATGGTATTATGGAAATTTTTTAAACAAAATTTAAAGATGGCAAGCATGTCTACAATTACCAAAACTGTAAAGAAAACTGATAGCCTCCCCATCAGGGCAAAAAACAATAGCTGACATGTCGTGCAGTGAGAAACTAGGATCTACATCAAGCCTACAAAGCATGCAAGTGATGCTCAATATGATACAAGAAGTCATGATGAAGACACAAGAATCAATAACCAACAACCACAAAGAAATGAAAGGCAATTTGGGTGAAGTGAAAGGAGATATAAGAAAATTAGATGATAGAATGGAGAAAATTCAGGAAACAATAGCCAAAAATGAACAGAAAATAAAAATGATAGAAGCAAGAGCAGAACAGACTGAAAAGAAACTGGAAGCAACAGAAGAAAGGTTGATAGAAGCAATAAGGATCTGGAGGAGGCAATAATTCATCTTGAACTGGAAAGATCTGCATTCAGCCACTGACCAGAGACAAAAATCAGATCCAGAGTGTGTCCCCCTGTGTGAGTAGGGCCTTGGACTTACTGGATCTGGTCCATGGCCATCATGGAAGCCATGAACTCCCGAGCTGCCTCTGACGTTTCACTGTCAGATGGCAAGTTGAAACTCCCCATGGCCATAAACCTGGGGGTATCCACCACCACCCCAACTATTATGTTGAGCAGCTCGGACAGGGCTGCCACTACATGGCAGGGAGCCAGGTACACAATCAGCAAGCCCATCTGCACCCCACGACCCCACTTCACAAGGAGGGACTCACATCTGGCTATCTGAGAATTGCAGAACAATATTGATGAAATATATCGAGTGCACACAAACTAAGCATGACAGCACAGTTTGCCCAGGGAAATACATGTAAGATTTGCAAAGAAAACTATCAGAGGTGAAATTTACAAGAAAACAAGAGACGACCAATTAATATACAAAGGAAAAGAAATTATAACCCTCAAACAGATACCTAGAAGGATCAGAGAGCAAAGAAGGAACTATCACTTCCTCACTTCACAATTGATAAGGTACAAAATAATGTTTTGTTGGCTGATTCCTGAAGGCATGTAAATATCCTAGCAAGATAAGAAAATAAAAGTTAACACCCTAGAGAAAGCTCAGGAATTTTATGAAAAATACATAGTGGCAGAGGAAGAACTGGATAGTAGAGAGAAGTTGGAAACTAAAAGTCAAGAGGAACAGCTGATGGAGGAAAAAGAATTGGACCAAGAAGGGAGAGAGAGGATAGATATAGAAGATCAAGAAAGAGAAGGAGCGAGGACAAGGAACCAAAGAGGAGTAAAACCGAAGAGAGGAATAAGGGCGACAAACAAATAATAGAATGGAAGAACTTAAATTAATATCCATTAATATAAATGGATTAAACTCCTCTATCAAAAGAAGGTAAACAATCTCTAAACTCCTAAAACACAACATGGACATCACATGTCTACAGGAGGTTCATATTAAAAAAAGGAAATGGTGGCATACTAGAATCTCCCAAACTAGGGAAACTCTATCTGGCCTTGGCTGGTATTGCCGTATATATAAAGCAGGGGTGAAATGCTTCCGGTTCGGACCAGAATTGCCTGATCTGGTAACGATGGCAGCGGGTGGTTTGGAGAACCAGTAGCAAAAATCCCTGCGAGCCCCCCGCCCCATGCCCAGCTGAACCACACGATCATCAGAGGCTGTTTATTTTATTTTTAAAAGCATTTTTTCTACAGCCTCTTCAGCTGAAAAAATGCTTTTAAAAGTAAAAAAAAGCCTCTGATAATCGTGCGGCTCAGCTGGGATCGTCAGAAGCTTTTCAAAGCATTTTTTTTTTTGCAACCTCTTCATCTGAAGAGGCTGTAGGAAAAAAAATGCCTATAAAAGCCTCCTGCAATCCCAGCTGAGTTGCCTGATCGTCAGAAGCTTCTAAAAGCATTATTTTCTGCAACCTCTTCAGCTGAAGAGGTTGTAGGGGAAAAAAATGCCTTTAAAAGCCTCTGGTGATTCCAGCTGACTTGCCTGATCGTCAGAGGCTTCTAAAAGCATTTTTTTCTGCAACTCTTAAAGTTGTAGAAAAAATGCTTTTAAAAGTAAAAAAAAAAAAAGTTGGCCATGTCCACCCAGTCACATTACCACCCCCCTCCACCAAGCCATGCCTACAGAACTGGTAGTAACAAATTTTAGATTTCACCCCTGATATAAAGGATTGGTTAAAACCTAAAAAGTTATACACGGATGAAGAGGGAAGAACACTGTTAACTGAAATATCAATAAAATAAAAATGAGTATTATTAGCAGTCAGATATATACTAAATACCAATCAGAAAGAATATTATAGCAAATTACCTAAGCAGATAGTAGAGTTAGAACTGGACAATATATGTTTAATAGGAGAGTTTAATGCAGTATTAGACCCAAAAAAAGATTACAAAACAGGTAAAAAAAGAAATTATCAGAGGAGAACATTACCAAACTCATTCTTTGAAATGATTCGAGAACTGAACCTAAGACATGTATGGAGAGAAGTTAACCCACAGAAAAATCAATACACTTTCTTTTCCAACCCTCACAACCCATGGTCCAGGATTGATATGGTGTGGATGGATCCGGAAGTGGAGAAAGACATAGTAGAAATAGAGATAACACCAAAGAATGTAAAAGAAAGAATAAAATCGAAACTAATTTATGCAGACGAGGAAGGAAGAACTGTGATGGTTGAATTAGAAATAGAAAGGAAAAAATCACTATTAATAGTAATATATGCCCCTAACCAAAATCAACATGAATTTTTCAAAGGAATACATAATAAAATAATAGAATTAGAATATGAAAATAATTGGAGATTACAACACTATAGTAGATGCCAAAAAAGATTATAAAAGTAGTAAGAAAAATTAAAAAAAGAAAGACTACCAAAAGAATTTTTTAATATGGCCATGGAAATAAACCTGAGAGATGTTTGGAGGGAGACGCATGAAGTTGAGATTCAATATACATTTTACTCCCATTCACACCAATCCTGGTCTAGAATTGATATGGCCTGGATGACTATGGATATCAGGACAGGTGTAGAAACAATAGAGATAGGAGTAAACAAATGGGCAGATCACAACCCAATACTTATAAATTGGAAGGGGAAAAAAGATTTAGGAGATGGACAATGAACCAAAATATATGTAAAGAAAAAGGGTTTAAACAAATGTTGGAAAAGGAATTAGAATCATTTTTTAAGATAAACAAAAGAGAGGATACTTCTTTACAAAATACTTGGGATACAACAAAAGCATATATATATGCGGATTGCATATATAGGGAAGAAAAATAAAGAAAGGCGACAACAGCAAGATAAATTATATGAAGAATTAAAAAACTCAGAATACAAATTACAAAAAGATCCCCAAAACAAAAAAGTAAGAGAGGAATGGAATATAGTCAAGCATAAAATAAATCTGATAAATCAAAAAGAAATAGCCCAGAAAATAAAGATGGCAAAACAAAACCATTTTGAATTTGCAAGCAAAATAGACAGATGGTTGGCATATAAACTGAAAAAAGATAAAGATAAAAGAATGATATACCAATTCAGAGACAAAAAAGGGGTAATTCAATATAGAAGAGAACTAAAAAGGAAATTATTCAGACATTCTTTTCAAACTTTTATAAACAAGAAGAAATAGAGGAGGAAAAAGTAAAACAATATATAGAAAGATCAGAAATGGCAATAATCACAGAAGAACAAAGAGAAATATTAAACGGACTGATAACTAAACTTGAATTTGAATTGGCACTGAAAAAACAAAAAAACAACAAAACACCCGGGCCAGATGGGCTACTGGTGCAAAACCTACAGGAAATATTGGGAGAAACCATATTAGAATTATATAATGATAATATAATGAGGCTGGGGGGTTTCCAGAAGCAAACAGCGTGACTGGTTGGGAAAATACCAGGCTCCGATGAGCCTGGCGAAACCCAGCCAGACAAACTGTCACCGGGGGGTGGGGGGTGGGGGGGTGTCTTTGGACCGGATCTGTCCTGTAGGGACAGTGAAAAAGGAGAGGCAGCTTGGTAGCTAAAGAGGAACAGGCAAGTTCCTTGGAAAGCCCGAAAAAACTCTTTGATCCAGCAATGGGGGAGGTGATCAGTGCAAATTGCCATGAAGCTGAAGCATCCGGAATAAGTGCTGTGCAGGAGTGAAGATTTGGACAGAGTACTGGTACCGGGTGAATGATTGGCCAACTCACAGGTACTAAAAGAAAATTTGGAAAATTTTAGAATTACCCTGGTGTGGAAATAGCAGCTAAACAGCGACCGGGGGAGATAATGGATAGAGAGAAAATACGGAAGTGACAAGTGCTCTATAGGAGAGCCCTACTAAAGATTCAAAATTGAATTGTGAATGGAAATGTAAAGTTGGGATTTGGACTTTTCAGATTTAGATTGGATTATAAACTGATTGGTTGGTTATAAAAGTTAAAGAAGAAGTGGGAAAACTTTCTTTTTCTCTTTTTTGAATTCGTAAAGATTGATAAAGTGGATTAGAATACAAAATGGACACTTTTTGAGTGGAATTCTGGATTGTAGAGAGACATCTTCAGGAGAAATAAGAGTATGACACTAAACTTTTTGTTTTGAGAGAAAACTTTGAAGCAGTGAGAAAAAAAAATAAAACCTTGAACTTTCAAAATGATAAGCTGTGAGAACTAAGGAGGATTTGTGTGACTACAAGCGGTTAGACTTTGATGATTAAAAAAGGAGGATTACAATATGGCTTTAAATTGGAATAATATCAACCCAGAAAGAATAAAATGGCACAGGAACTTAAGGAAATGATGAAGATGATGTGCTTGGAAATAAAGGAAATGATTATAATCTTGCATGGAAAATCGAAACTTGATGAGTCAAAGACTGAGCCAGAATACATGGAAGTTGAAAAGGAAATAACCAATGAAAAATAGGAAAGAGAGATTGATAATGAAGAAGAAGACAAAAGAGACTGACTATGGAAAATTAAACAATGATATGGGTTGTAATAATAAAAGGGAGAACCTTAAGGACAACAGTAGGATTAAAAAAGGGGAATATAGAAAAAAGGGAAAGAAACAAAGAAGGAAGAGCTGATGGAAAAGAAAAAATATAAAATGATTAAATGATTACACCGGGTTTTACAGTGGAAGTACAAGAAAGAGGGAAAGGGGATGGAAAATAATGGGAAATAAAGGGCAAAACAAAAGATTTTATGACTTTAAAATACAAAACAAATATACTGGGATTAACAATGGAAATATAAGAAAAAGGAAAGAGGAGAAATAATGGGAAATATAGGGCAGAACAGGAGAGCTCAGAATCTTAAAACACAAAAGAAAGGAAGGAAAAAGAAAAAAAATAGAAGAGGAGACAGGGAGAAAGAAATGAAAGAGGGAATACATTTAGAACTGTAAGATGTAACAGATAAGATGAACGTTAGAAAAAAGATAAAATAGTGATACCAATTAAGTGACTTAAAATGATGGGAAAACATAGAGATGTATGAAGTAAATGAAATAAGACTTGTGTTTTATGTTTTAAACATGCTATATTGAAAATTAAGAGAAATTGCAAGAATTGTCATATTCTTAATTGCAGTGTTGAAGGTTTATAAAATGATAAGTTGTAATAATATGAATAAATTTAATTGGGGGAATTGTAATAATTGTGATATTTTAAATTATATATTTGAAATGTAATCAAGAAAGGGAAAAGAAGGCCAATTAAGATTACATTAAGAACTAATTAGATCGGGGGAAATTAGAAATGATCAAGATGTGATTTATAAATATATATTGTTAATAATTAAAAAAATAAGAGGAATTTTGAGAAATATATTTAATAAATGAAAGAAAGGTTGGGGTTACCTGGACACCATAGTAGAAAATATTAAATTGAAAATATATACAGCAATAGAGAGAGATGAAAGAAAAAATATGGAAGAGAAGGGGAAGGAGAGAGAGGGATAGAAGAGAGGGAAGGAAGGGAGGGAGGGGAAATTAGAGTAGGAGAGAGGGTTAGTCAGGGAGGAAGAAAGGAGGAGAAGGAGAACGGAAGGGGAAGTAGTAAGGAGTAGGAGAGGAGGGAAAGAAAAGAAGAAGGAAGGAAGAGAGGGAGATAGAAGAGACTGAGAAGAAAGAGGAAATGGAAGAAAGGCAACCCCGAACACACATATAAATATTAAGATAAAGAAGAAATTGTTAAAAAATAAAAGAGAATAAGTGTGAATAAGTAGGAAATAGAACTTGAGAGTGAATGAAGATGTTGTTTATACAAATAAGCACCGAAATATTGAGATATGAATTAAATAAAAAATAGGGGGGGGGAGGAAGATTTTGACAAAAATTGTAATTGAGTAAAATGTATTTGAATTTGAAAAATTGTGTAAGATAAGATATGGCCAATACTCTGTTCAAAAAAGATGCGGGTGAATGTGGGGAGGAAAATCAATAAAACTTGATTCAAAAAAAAAATTATATAATGAGGCTTTGGAAAAGGCAAAAATCCTGACAACCTGGACAGAAGCAATAATTACTATTATACCCGAAGAAGATAGGGACCACCAGTTAATACAAAATTATAGAGCAATCTCCTTCCTAAAAATTACAAGATATTTGCAGTAATTATAGCTGAAATTTTTTTAAAAAGTATTAAATAACCATACACTCGGACTAAAATGGATTTCTGCCAGGCTGACAAATCAAGAATAACATGAGAACAATAATAAATACATTAAATTTTTATGAATCATACTTGGAAAAACAAGCTTCATTGGTTTTCCTTGATGCCCAAAAAGCATTTGATAATCTAAATTGGAAATTTTTAATGGGGCAATTAAAATTTATGCAATTCAGGACAAAATTTGAAAAAATAATAGGGGAAATCTATACAAGAGTAATTATGAATGATGACATCACAGATCAATTTGGCATAACAAAATGGGTTAGGCAGGGATGTCCACTCTCTCCACTATTATATATTTTAAAGTTGGAGATCCTTTTTAAAAAGGTCAGGGAAGACCAAGAAATTAAAGGGTTAAGGATAAGGAAAGAAGAATATAAGATTCAGGCATTTGCTGACAATCTCGTGTTTATAGTAGAAGACCCACTAGAGTCAGCACCAAAACTGTTTAAGAAATTGGAAGAATTCTGAGAAGTGGCGGGACTAAAGATTAACAAAAACAAAGCAAAATTAATAACAAAAAATCTCACAAAGGAACGGAAAAAAAGTTGGAAAACATTATACAAATTCAAACAACTAAGAAAATAAAATATGTAGGGATTTGGTTATCAGCAAGAGGTTCATCAATTAAAGAAGACAATTACAATAAATTAGTAACACAGATAAAGAAAGATTTAGATAATTGGAGAAATTTACAGATATCACTAATGGGAAGGCTCTCCACCATTAAAATGAATATTTTACCAAAACTTTTATTTTTATTTCAGGTTATATCAATAAAATTGGAAAAAAAGTTTTTTGAAACATTGAATAAAATAACATCCAAATTTATATGGCAGGGGAAGCGCCCACAAATTAAACTTAAATTATTACAGGACACAAAAGACAGAGGAGGAACAGCACTCCCAGAATGGGAAATATATTATCAAGCAGCTGGCTTAACTTGGTTAAAAGAATGGATGGAAGTAAAAAATAATAGAATATTAACAATTGAAGGGCATGAGATACAAGTGGGTTGGCACGCATTCCTCTGGGATGGAAAACACAAAACACACAGTTATTTTAAAAGACATATAATAAGGAATGTGCTACTATAAATTTGATTGAAAATTAAAAAGCAGCACTATACAAAAATACCGACCTGGCTTTCACCATCAGAAGCAGCAAGACATCCAAATTTAATGGAATTAAATAAACTAATAAGGTATAAAGATCTAATAGAACAACAAGGAAAATTGAAACCAAAACAAGAATTGGAATTGGACCTAAAAAGGGAAATTGATTGGTGGACGTACAAACAAATCCAATCTAAATATAAGGAAGGCACAAAAACATACAAAACACAACATGAGAACATGAATTAGACAAAATTATATTAGGATCAGAAGAGAAGCTAATTAGCAAAATTTGTAAATTTTATGGGACACAACCAAAGTTTATGTGCGAGGTATAACAATAGCATATATGGCAAGAAGAAATAAAGATAAAAAGAAACAATATACAGAGCTCCAGGGGAAACTGGAGAAATTGGAACTAAGAATGCAAAAAGACCCCCATAACCAGGAAATTAAAGGAGAAAAAGATTTAACCAAGCACAGGTTAAATTTAATTATGGAAGAAGAAGTGGCCCAAAAACTTAGATTAACCAGACAGAATTATTTTGAATACCAATAAACTAGGGAGATGGCTGGCTTACAAATTAAAAAAAGAAACAGAAAAGAAATTAATACAGCAACTAGAGGATGAAGAAGGAACAATACACTATCGGGGGGGGGGGGGATATAGCACTAAGATACTTCCAAACTGTACAGTCGGGAGAAAATAGAAGAGGACATTAAATGTTACCTACAGAAGAGAAATCTCCCTATACTACCGGAACCAAACAAAGGAAGTGTTATTTATTCATTTAATTTATTTTATTAGTCATATTTCTATGCCGCCCACTGTCCGAGGACTCTGGACAGCTTACACCAAAGACAGTATACTAAATAGCATATTACCCCCAACAATCTGGGTCCTCATAACTACCAAGATAACTACAACAGACTATTACAACAAATACAAAAAGATTTGGACAATTGGGCTAAATTACAGATATCATTAATTGGCAGAATCTCAACAATTAAAATGAATACATTACCTAAATTACTGTATCTCTTTCAAACAATACTAATAAAATTAGGGATTTTTTTTTGAATAATTAAACAAAATGATATCCAAATTTATTTGGTTAGGGAAAAAAGCCTGTATAAAACTCAAACTCCTGCAGGATAGCAGAAATAAAGGAGGTTTTGGCCTCCCAGACTGGGAACTTTACTATCAAGCTGCAGCCATGATGTGGCTCAAGGACTGGATCCAATTGAAAAATAAAAAGATATTAACGATAGAAGGCCACGATCTCCAACTTGGCTGGCATGCTTTCTTCTGGGAGAGGAAAAATAAATCCCATTCATATTTCCAGAGGCACCTAGTAAGAGATGCCCTGCTAGGTACCTGGGAATTTTTTAAAAAAAATCATTATACAAAGATCCCAATTTGGTTATCAACGATGGAGGCAATGATTTATCCAAACACTACAGATCTTAAAAAGATGAGCTACGCAGAACTTTTGGATGACAAAGGAGAATTAAAATCAGCCCAGAACTTAAAAAAACAAGGAATTGCTATGGAATGGTGGCCTTATTTACAAATTAAGACAAGAGTCAAAAAAGATTGTGAACAACATGGCATCTATGAGAAACAATTGGAATTGGACAAAATATTGCAAGGAATGGGAGGAAAAATGATTACCAAAATATACACCTTTCTCTTAAGATACAAAATGGAGGAAGAGACAGTAAAGGAGACAATGATAAGCTGGGCCAGGAATTTTGGCTATAATGTTGAGCTAGAAATTGGGACAAATTGTAGGAAAGAAATTATAAGCTTACGATGGTGGTAGCCTATTAAGAGAATCTGTACAAAATGTTCTACCAATGGCATTTACCCCCAGTGAGATTGGCCAAAATGTTCCCAAACTTATCCCCTGAGTGTTGAAGATGTAGACCTAAATCTGGAATGTTTTATCATATGTGGTGGACATGTCCCAACACTAGGAAATATTGGCTTAAAATTAAGGAATGGCTGGAAGGAATCACGGAAACCATTGAAATCATTGAAACCAGAATTATGACTATTAGGCATACTAGATCCAAAAATGAGTAAGAATTATCAATACATAATATTATACATACTAACCGCTGTTAGGATCGCTTTTGCACAAAACTGGAAACAAATAAATACCCCCTCAGATGAAATGGTAATTAGAAAGATACTTGAGTGTACTGAAATGGCTAGGATGACCATGGAGTTAAAAGAAAGAGAAGAATCAGACTATAATAAAACTTGGAGTAGACTGTACAAGTGGCTAGAGAATAGAAGCCAAAACAAGAAATAAAAGTTCCAAAACCATTGACTATAATATAAAGATAAATGTATATATGCATAATCAGAACAGTTATAATCAGTATTATATTATTATAATATAATTATTATACTATTACTAAAATTGTTAAAATCTATGCGAAGGCAAATATTGAATAGTGAATTACAAAAGCAGAATATGCGTGCTGAGATGGAAAGTTGTAAAATTGTATTACACTGTTGTGTTGTTTGTTTTTTCTATTTGTTTGTATTTGTCTTATTTTTTTCCTTTTTTATTACATGTGGTTTTTAAAGTTGGAAAATGTTCAATAAAAACTATTCTTTAAAAAAGACTATATGCTATTGCTATGCTATTTCTAAAATATATTCATATACATTCTCTTCACTAAAAAGCTTTTCAAGAAACTGAGATGATGAGTTACAATGCAGGCAGACAGGCAGGCAGGCAGGCAGGCAGGCAGGCAGGCAGGCAGGAAGGAAGGAAGGAAGGAAGGAAGGAAGGAAGGAGAGATGTGTATGATCGTCCTGGTCCCAAAATCCAATCTCTGGTAGCATTGCTGATCAATAACTGGAAGGAGCTATTCAAATTATTTCATATAATTTGCCAAAGCCTTTGTGCTCTATTGGAAGCAACTGCTTCCTTCTTCTAACAATGTCCTCCTTATCACAGGGGTTTAACAGGTTCGCCTGGTGCACCAATTGCGACCCTACTTGGATCGGGAGGCTCTCCCCACGGTCACTCATGCCCTTGTCACCTCACGCTTAGATTGTTGCAACGTGCTCTACATGGGGCTACCCTTGAAAAGTGTTCATAGACTACAGTTGGTCCAGAACGCAGCCGCACGAGCTGTCGTGGGTGCACCTAAGTACACCCACATTACACCAATTCTCCACGAGCTGCACTGGCTCCCTATTGGTCTCCGCTCACAATTCAAGGTGTTGGTTATTACCTTTAAAGCCCTACATGGCTCAGGGCCAGGGTATCTTCGAGACCGCCTTCTACCACATAACTCCCAACGACTGGTAAGATCCCACAGAATTGGTCTCCTCCAGGTCCCATCAGCTAAACAATGCCAGCTGGCGGGCCCGTGGGGGAGGGACTTCTCTGTGGCTGCCCCAGGTCTCTGGAACCAGTTACCTCCTGAGGTCCGGACCATCCCCACCCTATTGGCCTTCCGAAAAGTGGTGAAGACCTGGCTTTTCCAGCAGGCCTGGGGCCGTTGATCTCGCTGTTGCGATCGAGTGAGATCCGGCCATGAATGGTGTGAATGAGTTTTAATGTTTCAAATATTTTTAATTCTTAAATGTTTTTTTATAATGATTTTAAATGCATTGTGAGCCGCCCTGAGTCTTCAGAGAGGTTCAGCATACAAATTGAATGAATGAATGTGTAAGGATCGCCTCTCCTTCCAACTTAAGAAAGTACAAACTCTTGAAACGTAGTTGTTCAAAAGGATTCTTTTATTAAGCAGTAGTGAAAGTCATCCAGCTAAAGCATAATCTGAATACCCTTAGGCAAAGCAGTAGGATTCAAGTGGTAGAGACCACTCCCTTTAAGTCAGAATGCAGATTTTAGCCAATACACAAGTGTGAAGATGTTTTCTTTACTATTTCCTTTGAGAACCCAAACAAACATGCATTCCCACCATTACCCTTTAAAGTGAGACAACCCACATGGCTATCATATAAATTCCTGCAGGTAAAGAGAATCTCAGGCCTCCTTGGTGCCAGGATATAGGTTGTAAAATATCTGATGACACAGGTCATGCTAGTAAATCGAATCCAAGTCACCCCCCCCCTCCTCCACTTGAATGGCAGTATCACTTTTAGGGATCTGACAGAATGAATGAATGAATGAATGAATGAATGAATGAATGAATGAATAAATAAATAAATAAATATTGCAAAACTCCCAAATGTCTTTTAATCAGTCAAGACTGGCCCAAACTTTTCAACATTTGAATGATAACTTCAAATGTTATGATTTTGTGCCTGAATTTATCCTTCCGATGTTTTCTATGTACTTCACTCAATTTCCCTTTAGATAAATAATTAAGCTAACTCCAGAATCAATATAATCTAACCTCACTCTTCTGTAGTTATTACATGGAGATCTCTTTATTAAATATAAACTATATTCAGTTATTTTGGTGTTTATGCAATATCAGGGAGGCACTGATCAACACTAATGTCACAATACTTACATAATGCAACAAAATAAAAAAGAGAGAGAAAATTTACTAAAAGTACTAAAAAGTTTACATGGTGCTGTTGAAAAGTATTTTTTCCTCTTTGTCTCCATGAACAATGAAGACTTTCTTTCAGCTGTGACATACAGAATGGTAGTAGGAACAAAACATCTGCTTTACTGAGGTCTCTGTTGTTGTTTGATTGCACTTAGTAGATTTACCTATTCTATTTATATTCCCAACCTATTTCAAGTAGTCAGTCTCTCAGAGATATCTCTTAAAGTGTAACAACAAATTATACTATACTGTAATTAAGTGTTGTTATTGTTAGTTGCGAAGTTGTGTCTGACCCATTGCAACCCCATGGACAATGTTCCTCCAGGCCTTCCTGTCCTTTATCATCCCCTGGAGTCCATTTAGAGGACATTTGTAATAAAGTTATTTTTATGTTTATCTCCGCTGGCGTGAGAGGGCAGCGGAAGTTCCAGTGCACTACATTGGACAATTACCTATATTACATTGCTGTGAGACCCTGTTTTATGCCCCATCCCCCCTCTTCATTCTCATGGTGCATCAGAAATGTATACTGTACATGACCTACTTGCGCTGCGAGACTCCCCCCTCTCGCAGATATGGCCCCCTATATTATCAAGGGCCCACTTCAATGACGGGTTTTGGAACCCTGAGAGGTGGCATGCGAAAACTACAGGATTAAGGGGTTGTTTATGTAAATTTTTAAAGAAAATTTTAAGGGGTTTCAGGGAGGGGGAGGGTCTGATTGGATTGCGGGCTGTGGGTATGGGGGTTAGCCCACAAAGGGGAGGGACGGGCTTGTCAGAGAAACTTGGTGTGAGAGGCGGGGGCCCCGGGGTCGAGGGGGGAGGTAGGGTTTGTCCGGATAGTATTTATAACATCACTACCGTAAGTGGGAGGGGTAGATATGGCGGGAGCAGGGGATCATATCGAGTTCGGGGAGCGCGCACCCGTTGTTTGCAAACGGTAGTGCGCTCCGGCCCCCAAGGCTCCTCCCATTTCCCAGGTTGCACAGACCCTCAGGGCCCGACCCTTCGGCTGATGCTGTGCAATGCCAGGTCCGTAGTAAATAAAGCCCCCCTCATCTGTGATCTTATTTCTGAGGGGGGGAGCGGACCTGGCAGGTATTACGGAGACCTGGTTGGGCCAGGAGGGGGGGTTCCCCTCATTGAAATGTGCCCACCAGGTTTCCTTGCATTCCATCAGCCAAGGGTACAGGGCAGGGGCGGGGGAGTAGCGGTTATTATAAATGAAGGTCTGAGACCGAAGGAGGCCACTGTTCCTCAGACGACCGGCTGTGAGTCCCTCCTTGTGAAGTGGAGTCATGGGGTTCAGTCGGGCTTGCTGACCATGTACCTGGCTCCCTGCCACATGGCAGCAGCCCTGCCCGAGCTCCTCGACGTTATCGCCATGGTGGCAGTTGATACCCCCAGACTTATTGTCATGGGGGATTTCAACTTGCCATCTGTGGGTGGGACGTCGGAGGTGGCTCGGGAGTTCATGGCTTCCATGACAGCCATGGGCCTGACCCAACTAATTCATGGCCCTACCCACACGGGGGGAAACACGCTGGATCTGGTTTTCGTCTCTGGACAGTGGCAGAGTGATCTTGAAATAGGGGACTTAGTCATCGAGCCCTTGTCATGGTCTGATCACTCCCTCCTTCGTCTTGACTTTCAAACCGCTGCACCCCGCCGCAGGGAGGCGGAGCCGGTAAGATGGTTCCACCCCAGGTGCCTGATGGAACCTGATAGGTTCCAGATGGAGCTTGGACCAGTTCCTGAGGCACTGGCACACGCCTCGACTGGAGACCTGGTGGCCGCCTGGGATAGGGCGGCCGACAGAGCTCTCGATCGGGTCATGCCTTTGCGGCCTCTGACCCGGCGCCGATCTCAACTGGCCCCTTGGTTTTCCGAGGAGCTGAGAGAGTTGAAGCGCCGGAAAAGACGCCTAGAGAGTAGTTGGAGGGCTAGTCGCTCTGAATCTGACCGGACACTAGTGAGAGCCCATATTAGGACTTACTTAGTGGCGATAAAAGCAGCAAAATGTGACTATTTTGCTGCTCTTATTGCATCATCAGATAATTGCCCAGCCACCCTCTTCAGGGTGACCCACTCCCTGCTCCATCAGGAAGCACGGGAGGACCCCTTGGAGGGGAGAGCTGAGGATTTTGTTCAGTATCTGCATGATAAAATCACTCAGATTCAGGAAGATCTGGACTCCGACTGGGTGGTTCCAGAGGGAGGGAACGGGGCAGGTCTTGAGACTGTTATCTGGATTGAGTTTGATCCTGTGACCCTTGAGGACGTGGACAGGATTCTGGGTAGACTGAACGCGACCACTTGTTTATTGGACCCATGTCCCTCCTGGTTAGTACTGGCTTCCCGGGAGGTGTCGCGAGGCTGGCTCCAGGGGATTATAAATGCTTCGTTGGGTGAGGTGACTTTCCCACCACCTTGAAAGAGGCGGTGGTGAGGCCTCTCCTCAAGAAGCCTACCCTGGACCCGGCAATGTTGGTAAATTATCATCCGGTCTCCAACCTTCACTTTCTGGCGAAGGTTGTTGAGAGTGTGGTTGCGCAACAGTTCTCCCAGCACCTGGAGGAAACGACGTATCTAGATCCATTCCAGTTGGGCTTCAGACCCGGGTACAGCACGGAAATGGCATTGGTCGCGTTGGTTGATGATCTCTGGAGGGCTCGGGATAGGGGGTGCTCCTCTGTCCTGGTCCTGTTAGACCTCTCAGCGGCTTTTGATACCATCGACCATGGTATCATGCTGCACCGGCTGGTAGAGTTGGGGGTGGGAGGCACTGTGTTACGGTGGTTCTCCTCCTTTCTTTCCAACCGGTCGCAGTCGGTGTTGGCAGGGCGGCAGAGATCGACTCCGAGGCCCCTTATATGCGGGGTGCCACAGGGATCGGTTCTCTCACCCCTCCTGTTCAACATTTATGTGAAGCCGCTGGGTGAGATCATCCGTGGTTTTGGGGTAACATATCATCAGTACGCTGACGACACCCAGCTGTACATCTCCACCCCAGACCACCCCAACGATGCCCTTGAAGTGATGTCCCGGTGCCTGGAGGCTGTGCGGATCTGGATGGGGAAAAATAGGCTCAGACTCAATCCATCCAAGACCGAGTGGATGTGGTTTCCGACGTCCCGATATAGTCAGCTGGTACCATCGCTGACTATTGGGGGTGAATCATTGGCCCCCACAGAGAGGGTGCGCAATTTGGGCATCCTCCTGGATTCACGGCTGTCCTTAGAAGAGCATCTGACAGCCGTGACCGGGAGGATTTTTCATCAGGTTCGCCTGATTTGCCAGTTGCGCCCCTTTCTGGATCAGGACTCCTTACTCACGGTCACTCATGCCCTTGTTACCTCCCATCTGGACTACTGTAATGCTCTCTACATGGGGCTCCCCTTGAGGAGCACCCGGAGGCTCCAACTGGCGCAGAGTGCGGCCGCGCAGGTGGTGATGGGAGCGATGTGGCGCTCTCATGTGACACCGCTCTTGCACGAGCTGCACTGGCTCCCGGTGGTCTTCCGGGTGCGCTTCAAGGTGTTGGTTACCACCTTTAAGGCGCTCCATGGCTTAGGACCCAGGTACTTACGGGACCGCCTACTACCTCCAATAGCCTCCCACCGACCAATACGCTCCCACAGAGAGGGGCTCCTCCGGGTGCCGTCGGCCAAACAATGTTGACTGGTGGCCCCCAGGGGGAGACCCTTTTCTGTGGGGGCACCCACTATCTGGAACGACCTCCCATGAGAGATTCGGCGGATCCCGGATCTTCGTGCTTTCCGCCGTGAGTTAAAAACTTTCTTGTTCCATCAGGCAGGCCTGGCATAATCTCTCCCCTTTTTGAAAGAAAATTTTAAACTTTAATTTTATAATTCAAATTTTTTAAAAAACGGGTTTTGAATTGTTGGGGCAATTATTTAATTTGGTTTTAATTGGTTTTTTAAATTTTGTATCTATGTTTTTTATCTTTGCCTGTTCACTGCCCTGAGTCCCCTCGGGGAGAAGGGCGGTATATAAATCTAATAAAAAGAAAAGAAAGAAAGAAAAAAGAAGTGTTTTCAGCTTGGGTTTTTGACATAAGCTATTTTCCCCCTTATGATTTATAGCGTTACCCAGCCATTTCTAAGGCGATATAATGACAGGCTATTTATATTGTCATAACCATGGTTGGATGACAGGATAACTCTCTCAAAGGGAAATGGACATACAGAACAATCTCTCTACCATCTTCTGCCTCTGTGTGATTTGAATTGGAAGTGATGAGCCCTAAGACATTTTGGACATAAAACCTTTTAGCTTTTAAAGGTTTTTATATATAATCTTTGGCACTCTGAAGTGACTTTGAAATAAATTCATAAACGGGTCAGCCCTAATAGGTCCCAAAAATATTTTGATTGCTGCATTCTAGATCAACTGTAGTTTCTAAAGCCTCTTCATAGCCTGGTCCAGCACACTGCAAAAATCTAGCTTCAATTAAGGCAGGTGTTACTACAGATGATCATCAACATTCTACCACACGGCACATATTTGTTCATTTTCTGAAACCAGACCCCTTTCATCCTGTTTTTCTAGCTTTGATCCTCCTAGACAGCACTCAAGCAAACACTTAACATATTTTCAATATGCTTTCCTGCTTTGATAAGATTTGAATATAAGGTTGTCTCATGAATGCAAGTGAATATATGTGTCCTAGGATAATGTTGCAGGATCCAATATGGGTTGGTCACCAGGACCAGAAATTTTGTCTTCCAAGCTTTCAGACTCATGCTGGAGCCCACCTTCAGGGAACATCTCTCTAGGCTAGACTGAAGTTCCCTGAAGATGGGCTTCAACCAGAGTCCAAAAGCTCAGAAGACAAAACCTCAAATCCTGGTGACCGACCCAGATTGGATAAGGTTGTCTTTGTGTTGCTTTGACGTGCAATAGTTTTATAAAACTTCTTGCATACATAAAGTGGTTTATCAGTTCTAGCCACAAAGGAGAAATAGTTAAAATAGCACTATCTGCTTTGCTGAAGCAAAATATCAAAGGGATTAAACTGTAGAGAAAGAAACCATTTATATCTGCCAGCAATCACATGACTTGCCTGGAACAGAAATGCCTTTAAAGCAAGACCAAAAGAATGATGTCTTCTCAAATTTTAAAAAAATAATTATACAAAACTTCATGTACTAACTTGTTATGAGATATGGTGCATCTAGCCATTCTAATAGTATGCTAAAATCAGAGTTGCATTCTTCAGAAAATATTTATAAAATTAAAACAATAACATAAACTGTTGCATGCATATATCCTACGTACAGTATAGAATAGAATAGAATTTTTTATTGGCCAAGCGTGATTGGACACACAAGGAATTTGTCTTGGTGTATATGCTCTCAGTGTACATAAAGGAAAAGATACATTCATCAAAAATCATAAGGTACAAATCATAAGGCCAGGAAGAGGCCTGGCCATGAGGTTGTATGCCGTTGAGATGCAAGCCTTTATCCACCTGCCCACCATGGAAGAGGAGACCTTACTACCCATAGAGGATGGGTGAAAGGATACCAAGAGAGCCTCAGTCTGGCAAAAGGAGGCCGTCCGCCTAATGTACCGGCGGAGGGCCTGCCTCACATCTAAGGTGTGCCAATGTTCCTCCAGCTGGTGGTGTGGCGCTGGGCAGAAGTCAGGCAAGATGAGCTCCTGGGCCCGGTGAAACCAGGAGTTCACCTTGGGCAGGAACGAAGGATCCAACCTCAGCACCACTCTGTCGGAATGAAATATACAGAGGTCATTTCGGATGGACAAGGTCATCAATTCTGAAACCCTCCTGGCAGATGTGATTGGCAGGAGGAAAGTGACCTTGAAGGACAGAAATTTGAGGCTAATGGAGCCCAATGGCTCAAACGGGGCAGACGTGAGGGCTTGGAGCACCAAGGGCAGGTCCCAGGAAGGGTATCGATGCACCACTAGTGGGTGGAGATTCGTGGCCCCGTGCAGAAACCCACGAATCCTTGGATGGTGAGAGAGTGAATGATATGGTTCACAGGAGAGAACCGTGGACAAAGCCACTACTTGCCAACGCAAGGTAGTTGGAGTGAGACCTTTATCCAAGTCCGCCTGTAGGAAGTTGAGAATTTCTGGAATTGAAGCTGACGTCAGGTCGATGTATTGTTTTGAACACCAGGAACAGAATGCCTTCCATGAAGCCTCATAAATACGGGCCATCGATGGCCACCTGGACGCTTGGATGGTCTGGATCACCTTTTCCGAAAGACAATCCTTCCTCAGCAGGACCCTCTCAAGTGCCAGACAGTCAACTGGAGTCACTGAGGCTCTGGGTGGAGGATGACCCCCTGGAAAAGAGAGACCCATTGCTGAGGAATTCTCCAGGGCTAGGAGATGGAGAAGGCCACCAAGTCGGTGAACCATGGCCGGCGTGACCAATGGGGAGCCACCAGTAGGAGTTCCGCCTGCTTGGCCAGCACCTTCTGAATGACTCTCAGGATGAGAGGGATGGGGGGAAATGCATAAAGCAGGCTGGGCGGCCAACGGCAGCGAAGAACATTGCAACCTTCCACCGCAGGGCTCAGAAACTGAGAGTAGTAACCTTGGGAGCGGAGCATTTTGTGGCATGGCAAACAGATCTACCATGGGTTGGCCGAATCTTTGTGATAGGTCCAGAAAGAGGCGGGGGTGAAGCTGCCATTCTGCCAGATTGATCTTCTCCCTGCTCAGCCAATCCTCCCGCACGTTGGAGATGCCGGCTATGTGGTCTGCCTTGATCGACAGCGTGTGACGCTCCATCCAACTCATCAGTCTCTCCGCCTTGAGCATCAGGGGCTTGGATTGAGTGCCCCCCTCCTGATTAACATGTGCTTTCATGGACATATTGTCCGTGAGAATCAGCACATGTTGCCCCTCCAGATTGGATCTAAAATGACGAAGGGCTAGGCGAACAGCCCGCAACTCCAGCCAATTTATGCTGTTCACCTGCTCCACCAGGGACCATTGTCCCTGAGTCACCTGATCGAGAAGGTGAGTGCCCCAGCAATGGACGCTTACGTCTGAAGTCAGCACTAGATGTTCTGGTTCCAGAAAAATGCAGCCCTTCAGGAGGGCCGACAATATCCAGCACATGAGGGACAGACGCACTTGAGGTGGCAAATTTACCTTGCTTGTGGAATTGCTGTGTCCCGTCCTCTGGAACGCCAGCAGAAACCACTGCAAGGGATAAGTGTGCCTGCGAGCCCAGGGAATGATGGCGATACATGAGACCATCTTCCCAAGCAGTTGTGACAGAAGTAATAAGGGAACTGACCTCTGGGCAGCCACCTGCCTCACCAAATCTGTGATGCTGAGGATCCGGTCGGGGGACAAGAACACCTGACCCTTGACAGAGTCGATCACTGCCCCGAGATGAAGGATGCGGATGGTGGGAATCAGTTGACTTTTCTCCCGATTGATGGAAAAGCTGTGCTGTTGAAACGCCCTGAGCACCAAGTCCATGTTGCGTACTGCCTGGGTCGGTGAGGACGATAGGATGAGGATGTTGTCGAGGTAGCAGAGAACTCATACTGGGACTACCCTGAGTGTCACTGCCACTGCCGCCACCAACTTGGTAAAGGTCCTGGGGGACAATGAAAGGCCAAATTCTCCTGAAGCGTCCGTCTCCCGATTCCGTGGAGCTGCTGAAACAGCTGAAAAACAGCTGTTTCGCAGCTCGGAAACTCTCTCCCCAGGCAAAGGAGGGAGAGGTGAGCAGACAGGCTTGGGTAGAGCTCCCCAAGAGCCCTAGGAGAAATCCTGGGGCACAAAGGGTGAGAGCCCCCCGGGAAGCCTGTCAAACTCCGGATCCAGGGACACCTCTGCAGAAGAGCAGAGCAAAACGCCATGACCACCTTTGCAATCAATGCATTTAATAAAGAAATGAAAACTGTAGCAGACAGACCAGAAACAGGAGAATTCAAACTGCAAGTATTTAAACTTAATTCCAAAGTGTATTACAGTCCTCTGAGTTACAAAGAAACGAAAGTGATTACAAAATGGCGATTGAGAAGTAGTGGGTGAGGAAAGTGAAAGTTAACAAGCTAACAAGCAAGTTAACAAGTGAGTTCCGCCTGGTGCTTGCCCTTGGCTGAGGGGAAAAAAAAAATAATAAAAAGGATTTAAATATAGAAGGAAAAGAAAAGGACTGCTAGCTTTCTAAAAGACTGTGAAATAATCTCTGGACTTTAATTTGTTGTGGAAGTTTAAAGAAAGGAAAATAAACTGAAATGGCTTCAAAGCCAATAAAAACTGTAAAAGGCGCAAGGAGCGCTGGCAGTTCTCCTGCTCACACCTCTAAATTACAAGCCTTTGTTCCAGCAACAGAATCACAGGTTTTAACATTTGAAATGCTGCAGGAAGCTTTAAAAGGCACTGAAAGCAAGATTGCTTCTGTAGACCAAAAGATGCAAAATCTGGCAGAGGAAATGACTTATATTAAGGATCTAATCTTAATTAAAAACCAGGAAATTAAAGAAGATATAATTTTGGCATTTAAAGGCTTGGCTGGAAATATTGAGATTCTGGATGAGAAAATTGAGCAAATAAAACAATCTGAGGAAGTCTTGGAAAGCAAGTTGGGAGAAGCAGAAAACAAAATTCTAAAGACAGAATTAGTTGTAATAATGATTCAATATAGAGATATGGAGTTTGCTTTAAGAATCAGAGGTGTGAAGGAAAATAAACAAGAGAATTTGAAGGAGATGATGGCTGAAGCATTGGCTCAAATGCTGGGAGATCAAAAAACTAATCTACTGTGGCAGATTGACAAGATTTTTCGTGTTAACTCATGGGTGGCAAGGCAGAAACATTTACCAAGAGATATTGTAATATATTTTACTACAAGGAAAATACGTAATGAAATTTTACAAGCTACCTTTCAGGCTAAGCTGCAAGTGGAAGGCCAGGAAGTTATGACAATGAAAGAAATCCCCCCTAAAATGCTGAGAGCCAGAAAGGAATATTCCTTCCTGGTAGATGAACTGAGAAATCGACAGATACAATATAGATGGGAGGTGCCAGCTGGAGTGGTGGTGATTTATTCTGGAGAATGTGTGTGTGTGTGTGTGTTTGTGTGTGTGTGTGTGTATTAGTATATATATAGTGTAATATATATACTTGGAGTTATAGAATATATAGGAAAAATTAATCTAAACTGTGGGAAAAGTAACACTGTCTGATCGATTATGTATTGGAACTATGGAAAACAGAAAAAACTACAACAAAAATATTTATAGTGATAACTGTGAAAAATGTATGTCATTTTTTTCAGTGCCATTGTAACTTCAAACGGTCACTAAGTGAACTGTTGTAATCTGGGGACTATCTATATTATGCCATATTAGGAGCTGTGATGGCGCAGTGGTTAGAATAAGTATTGCAGGCTAACTCACTACTGACTACCAGGAGTTTGATCCACACCAGGTGTCAGATCCCTAAAAGTCATACTGCCAATCAATTGGGAGAAGGGGGAGACTTGGATTCGATTTATTAACATTGCCTGTGTCAACAGATATTTTACAACCTGTATCCTGGCGCCAAAGAGCCCTGAGATCCTCTTAACGTGGAGGAATGTTTATGATAGCCATGTGGGCTGTTTCACTTTAAAGGATAACGGTGTGAATACATGTTTGTTCGGGTTCTCAGGGAAACTAGTAAAGAAAATATCTTCACACTTGTGTATTGTCTAAAATCTGCATTCTGACTTAAAGGGAGGGGTCTCTACTGCTTTAATCCTACTTGTCTTGCCTAAAGGTATTCAGATCTTGCTTTAACTTGGTTGCTATCACTTCTACTTAATGAAAGAATCCTTTTGAACTATCACATTTCAAGAGTCTTTACTTTCTTAAGTTGGAAGGAGATGCAATCCTTACAGAAAGCAAGATCTGCAAAACGGTCAATCCAGAGAAGCAATCTTTGCTCTATTGAGGGGACCTTGCAAAACATGTCTGAATGAAGCAGAGAACTGGGAGAAACTGAATGCTGGTGGGAGACATCAACTGCCACCCAGTCGAATGCCTGTTTCGTACACCCAATTGGAGAGGATGACGTAACCCTGGAGAATCCTGAAAAGCCCCATTGGTCAATTGGCATCGGGAAGAAAGATAGCTGGGATGAGAGAACCAGAGGAGTCACCCTCAGCCGTGGCAACCGAAAACCGGGGTGGAAACTGGAACTAGAAGCCCTTGCTGACCAGGAGTCACTAACCAAAGCACCACTGAGGGAGGATTGTCTGAAGAGGCATATAACCCAATTGGTGATGGAAACTTTGGAAAATCTCAACATCTGAGGGGAGCCAGGACAAAAACCAAAGAGTGCTGAAAGGGCAGCAGTCACGGATGATGCCACAGGAGCACACCCCCTTCTGGAGCCTGCCTATCCAGCAGATGGCACAGCAGCAGCGGGAGAAGACCCAGCAAACCCTCCCCCCCCAGGCAGCAAGCACAATGGCGCCCATTCCCAACCAGCCTCCAAGTCCCGCAACTGGAAAGAGAAACTCCCTCCCTTGGGGTGAAGTTTGATGGGAATCCGCAGCAATTAGGATTCTTTGTGGCACACGTGCTCACCTACATGCAAGAGTACAGGTGTGATTTCCAAACTCAGGGATCCCATGTGTGAGTTGTGACCCTAGCCCTAGAGGGTGTTGCTGCCAGATGGAAGGTAACCCTGCATAATACCGACGCACCAGAACTACAGAAATTTGACCATTTCATGATGGCCCTGCAACAACGGTTTGAGGACCCACTAGCAGATTGCAAAGCACGTGACTGCATTAAGATGGTGAGACAGGGGCGACGGCCAGTAGCAGAGTATACTGAAGAATTCCAGGACCTCGCGTGTCATGTGAACTGGCCAGAAGATATTTTGGTGAGTTGTTTCAAGGATGGGCTGAGTGATGATCTATGCATTGCCTGCATGGCCCGAGGTGCTCCAAATCACCTACATGAGTGGTACATCACCGCCGAAGAAGCTGAGATCGATATGGCCAGAAACCAGTACCGAGCGGGGCGAGCATGGAAGAAATCCCCACCCCAATGGAAGCAAGAGCCCCTCAAACCACAAAACGCATTCTTTCCGAAATCCTCAGCCTGTTTCAAGTGTGGAAAAGAGGGACACCAAACTGCAGAGTGCCGTTCGCAAACACCTGCCTGGAACCACCCACCAGGAGGGAACCCTGCAAAACCTGGCCAGCATGGGAAGGAGACTGCCCTGAGGAGCAGGGAGACTGTAGAATTTCCATCTCCCCCACTCTTTGGGGAAGAAACCCTGGCATCTCAGCAGGAGGAATCACACTCATTCAGAAGCAATCCAGAAGATGAACCACTGGTAAGCAAACCAATTAAACTGCTTACTCTCCCCTTAAGACTATTCATCCCAAACCAGGTCAGGGAAATAAATATCTCCGCTCTAGTGGACTCAGGGTGCACCCACTGTTTGATCAGCCCAACCCTAGTAGGGAAGTTGGGGATTAACGTAAGAAAGCTGAAAAACCCCATCGCTTTCTGACAACTAGATGAGTCAAAGCAGGAGGGGAGCCAGCTTCTTTTGCCACTGAGCTCTACATATAGACATTGGAAGCCACGAGGAAATGCTTACATTTATAGTGGCACCTGGCATGGAATGGCCGTTAGTTTTGGGCCTTGCATGGCTGAAAAAATGGAACTGCAAAATCATTTGGAAACAAGGCATCATAAAATTTCAGATGCAAGTGACTTTTGCTGAGAATCCACATAAAGGAACTGAGGGGGCAGAGAACTGAGAAAAAGCCATGCCTGGTCATGCCATGCCAATTGAGGGCATACCCATAGAATACAAGGATTTGGTTGAAGTTTTTAGTGAAAAAGCCTCAGATGAGCTCGCTCCCCACTGCGCCACCGACTGTGCAATAGAAATCTTTTTTTAAAAAATTTTTATTGAGACAATACAAAAAGACAATAAAAACGAAACAAAAACAACAAAAATACAAACATTCCCTCCACCTATAAATCTCACACTACATTACACATATAAGTTTTTAGTCATCTACAGATTGTACCATAAACTTTATACCATTTGCTTAATCGTTTTTCATAAATTCCAATTTCTAACTGTATGTATTAGAATTATAGTAAATTTATTCTGTTTTTCATCTCCTCCACCTCCATCTATCTTGTTTAGTTTATTGCTATTTTGCTTTCAAGCCATTGATACCATTTGTGCCATATTAGGTAATATTCGCTTTCTTCTTTGTCCTGGAGTTCCAGGGTTAATTTGTCCATTTCGGCACATTCATTTATTTTAGAGATTATTTTATCCCTGTTCGGGATTAAGTCTGTCTTCCAGTTTTGGGCATATATGAGTCATGCTGCTGTCAAAATGTGAGTGATAAGATACTTTATTTCTTTGCTGTATTGTGATGTCATCATGCCAAGTAGAAAAAAATCTGGATTGTTTTCTATCTGCAGGTTTATTATTTCTTCTATAATACTTTTTATTTCTAGCCAATATTGTTGGGCTTTGATGCACTTCCACCAAGCGTGAAAATATGATCCCTTTTGAGTTTTGCACTTCCAGCACAGTGCGGATGTATTTGGATGAATTTTAGCTAGTCGGGCCGGTGGTAAATGCCACCTATAAAACATTTTAATTAAATTTTCCTTATAGGGTGTGGCTCTCGTCATTTTAATATTCTGATTCCATAATTTGTCCCATTCTATCAATTGGATATTACGTCCTATGTCCCTGGCCCACGTTATCTTGTTATGTTTGACTGTTTCCTCTAGAAGAGCATCTCTCAACAGAAAGTTGTATAATTTAGTTATTATTTTTTGATCCGTTCCTAAAAGAATTTTATCCAAATCATTCAAGTCCATAGCTATTCCATGCTGCAATTTGTCTTTGTTATGTCTTGAATGAATTTGAGTATAATGCCACCAGTCCATCTTTATATCACTCTCTTGGAGTTTGTGTCTTGGGAGAAGTTCACCTTCGTTATTTAGTAAATCTTGATATTTCATCATTTTACCTATTTCTAAAGTGTTTGGAAATATTAACGTCTCCATCGGGGACCACCATCTCGGTATTCTTGTATAGTACCTCTTCTTTATTCCCTGCCAAATTTTATATAATGAAGCCTTAATAATATGTCTTTGGAAGTAAGTATGTCTTTTATCAGGTCCATCCCAAAGGAAAGCATGCCATCCTCTTGTAAGGTTGAAACCTTCTAGATATAACGTTCTCTTGTCCTCCAATTTTATCCAGTCTTTGATCCAAGTCATGCCAGCCACTTTGTAATATAACTCCCAGTTTGGTACTGCCAGGCCTCCCTTGTCTCTTGTGTCTTGTAACGCTTTAATCTTAATTCTAGGTCTTTTCCCTTGCCATATATATGTTGTTACTATTTTATTAAGATTTTTGAAGAAATTCCTTCACGGGTAGATTGGTATGACCTGGTACAGAAATAATATTCTTGGTAGGATAATCATTTTTATTAAGTTAATTCTTCCCATCAGTGAGAGTTGTATTCTGTTCCATACTTCCAAGTCTTTTTTAATTTGTTTTAGTAGTTTGGTGTAATTGTCTTCCTTGATTGTTGTAGCTTTCGCAGTCAGCCAGATGCCTAAATATTTTATCTTTTTTACAATTTGGAGTCCAATTTTTTCTTCTAATTCTGAGCTCTGTGTTTGGGTCATGTTTTTAATCAATACTTTAGTTTTTTGTTTGTTTATTTTAAGGCCTGCAACTTTCCCATATTCTTCTATCATTGATATTAACTTTGGTGCTGATTGTCTTGGATTTTCCAAATTAAAAATCACATCGTCTGAGAAAGCCAACAATTTATATTCCTCTCCCCTAATCTTCAATCCTTTAATATCTGCATCCTTCTTTATCCCATTTAGGAGGGTTTCCAACGCTATTATAAATAGTAATGGTGACATGGGGCATCCTTGTCTTACCCCTTTCTGAATGTCGAAGGTTTGTATCAAATCTTTATTTATTGCAATCTTTGCTGTCTGGTGGGAGTAAATTTTTTGTATCAAATTATTGAATTTCTGTCCACAATTCATCAACTCCAATTGTTTTATCAAAAAAGCCCAATTTAAATTATCAAACGCTTTCTGAGCATCGAGAGAGATTATAGCCAATTCTGTATTTATCCTTTGATCATAATATTCCAAGATACTTACCTAAGATTTTTCCTAATTTGTCTTCTGGGTATGAAACCGTTCTGATCGGGGTGTATATAGTTATGTATTATTGTTTTCATTCTTTGTGCCAGTATTGCCATGAATAATTTGTAATCTGTGTTGAGTAGTGATATTGGTCTGTAATTCCTAATTTGTATCGGTTTTGTATCCTCTTTATGTATTAGTGTTATGATAGATTCAATCCAGGATTTTGGAATTTCTGCTGTGGATAGTGCTTCATTAAAAACTTGTAGTAATATTGGATCGATAGTTTGTTGACAGTACTTATAGAATTCAACCAGGATTCCGTCCAGACCTGGCGTTTTATTATTTTTTTGTCTTTTGTGGGCTTCCACTAATTCAAACATCATTATGGGTCGATTCAATGTTTCTCTATGCTCTTCTTCAATTTGAGTGATTTTGGCTTTATGCAGATATGATTTCATTTGTTCCTCCGGGACGTTCTCCTTTCGATAAAGTGTTTTAAAGAATTCTATAGCTATATTTTTCTTCTCTAAGTGTGTATAATGAAGAGTTCCAAAATCATCTTGGAGTTGATGTATGATCCTTTTTTCTCCCTGCTTTTTTAACTTATACGCTAACTAGCGTCCCGTCTTATTTGCGTGTTCAAAGTTAATTTGTTTTGCCATTCTTATTTTGTGTGCCATTTCAGTTTTTGTGGTTAAATTTAGTTTATGCTTGGCCAGGTTAAGTTTTTGTTGCACTATCTTGTTATTTGGCTGCTGCTGTAATTTAGTTTCTTCTATTTTAATCTCGTCTAATAATTGATTTCTAAGTCTTTGTTTCTGTTTTTTCCTTTTGGCTACATATGCGATGGTTAGGCCGCTAATATAAGCTTTCGTTGTGTCCCATAAGTTTTGTATCGTTGTTTGGTCGTTAGTATTAATTTGTAAGAATGACTTCATTTCCTTTTCTATCATCTGTTGGTAGTCTTTTTCCTTTATTATAGTTGTATCCATCTTCCATCTTTTTTGTTTTCGGAAGCCTTTCCAGACTATTTTGATAGGATTGTGATCTGCCCATGTGCTAGGCGTAATTTCAATTTCATGTGTGTCTGTACTTAATTGAGGTGTCATCCAGGCCATATCTAGCCTGGACCACGATTGATGTGGGGCTGAAAAGTATGTATATTGTTTGGTGTTGGTATGTGAATCCCTCCATGTATCGTGTAAACTCATTTCCTCTACTAGATCTTTGAATGTTTGTGGCAGTGTCTTTCTCTTAAACTTATTCTTCCTGGTTGTATGGTAGTCTTCTCGTGGATTTACTATAGCGTTAAAATCGCCGACAATACATATATTTTCATAGTCTAATTCTTTTAATTTATTATGCAGTTCTTTATAAAAATCTATTTGATTTCCGTTTGGGGCATAAATGGCTATTAATAGTATTGTTTTTATTTCCAGTTTCAATTCCATCATCAAGACTCGACCTCCCTTGTCATTGTAAATTAGCTTTGTTCTTAAATGGTCTCTAGCATATATTACCACTCCCCTTTTTTTGCAATCTCCCAAAGCTGTATATAATACTCCGAGTTTTTTATTTTCAAGTAGCTTTCTCTGTTGTCTCCTTATGTGTACTTCTTGTAATACAATTATATCTGTCCTTAATTTTTGCAATTTTGTAAATATTTGATGTCTTTTACTTGGTGAATTTAGACCATTTATATTTATGGAAGTGAGTTTTATCTCTTCTTCCATTTCTATTGGTATTTATTTATCCGTTATTTTCTGTTTTGTTGTGTTTCTTGTGACTCTTTGTGTAATCTCTGTTGTTTCCTCCCTCTCCAAATTTCCCTTCTTTTGTTCTTTATATTCCTTGCTTGTCAGTTGTACCTCTTGATCACTGAGGTTTATTTCTTCTTTGCTCCCTCTGCTTTCATCTTCTCCTTCAAGATGTTGATCCATAAATTCTTGGGCTTTCTCTATGGTGTCAATACAGAATTTTTGTCCTTCCCAGGAAATTAGTACACCTTCTGGTATAAGCCATCTAAATTTTATCTTTAATTTATTTAGTTGTCTCGTTAAGAAATTGTAATCTTTTCTTCTATCTCTGGCTCTTCTTGATACTTGTTTTAGAGTAAGAACTTCCCTCCCTTTATACACAACTTTCTCTTCTCTCATTTTTTTATATATTTCTTCCTTCAATGTTATTTTCGTAAATCTAATATGCACCTCTTTCGGAAGTTTGTTTCTTCTAGCATAGTTGGTATAGGCTCTATAAATTTCATCGATTCCGCTTCTAATTTCATCTTTATCTTTACCTGTTGCTTTTGCCAAGAGTTCAATCATAATTTCTCCCAGATCTTCATCTTTTTGTTCTTCAATATTTTGAAATCTTAAGAAGAAGGAAGCCTTCTCCATCTCAAGAAATATTAATGCATCTTCCGTGTCCTGGGTTTTTATAACTTGTTGGTTCTCCATCCTCTCCAATCTTCTGACTGTAGCTTCTGATTTTTCTTCCACTATATGTATTCGCTGTTCATTTTCCGTAATATTTTGTTGAATTTTAACTATCTTCTCATTTATGTTTTTTAATATCATCTTTAATCTCCCCTACATCCAGTCGCATCTGTTCTTGGTTCCTTCTGGATTCATCGTGATTTAGGGGCATCTTATCTTCCATTCTTTTCTGTCCCTCTTGTATCATTGCCAATGCGGCCTGTATGTTTTGCATCCCTATGATAGTGTTTGTCTTCTCTTTGTCACTCATTTCTCCTGTCTTTTGGTGGATTGGGGAGGCCACCAATAGTGTTTGAGTTGGGAGTATCCTTTTAGTTGTTTTAATAGTAGTGGATGTGCTTGATGTTATTTCTGCCCACAATTTCATACAATTTTAACTTACTTAATTTATGGTAATATGCTATATATAAAATTACTATAGTAAATATTATTATTTAGGGATACTCCTTGTCAACAATTCAATAATACATTTATAGCAGGGAAAAGAGGTAATGGGGGAAAGTGGAGAAGGAGGAAACAACGGAAAATAAACACGTTCTAGCAATTCATCTATTACCTTCTTCTACAATTAATTGAAAAATAAAATATATCCACTAATAATTTCTATTAATTCTAAGATCAGATCTATATTCTATTTATATAATATAGCTATAACAAATTAATTAATTGATTAAATTTTAACAGTCTATCTTTCTCTTATAATGTTAATCAGCCAAGTTAATCAGTTCTCTTCACTTCTGTTGCTTTCAAATATAATATCCTTAAATCACACCACAACAAAATTAATTATAGTATCTATATATCTTCCTTTTAGGGTCTCCCGCTCACCATCTTATTCCAAATAAATCCGTCTTTGGATAGTTCAATATTTAATAATTAATAATCAAATAATCTAGAATCCGAATAGTCAAAATCTTTGCATATCCGATAGAATGTAAATTTCGCCTCCGGAAACAATAAGAGTTACAGTATCTCGTAGCACATCGCTCCAAACCACACTCTCCTTCAGTCACTCCACTTTCAGAGTCCAATCTGCTCAGTTCACTCAATGCCAGTAATACTCAGTCTAATCGTCCCAGAAAACTTTCGCCAATCTCCAGCAATCCACAGCTCCTGTCCTCCCGTTTAGAAAGATACAATCGAATCCACACTCTCCTGGTATGCTGCTTTCTGGTGCAATCAATCCAATCAATGCCAGCCAGCTCCTATACGTTCCCACAGAAGCAATTCGTAGGTTTCCGGCCACTTTCTTTCTTCCGATGTCTAGTACACCACGCTCCGCAGTCCTCGCTCATGCTCACTCTCACTCTTCATTGAGTCCCTTTTGCCCGTTCAGCTCCTTTCTTTCTTTATTCAATTTAGTCCTCTCAGTCCACTCCCCGACTCTAAAGATCACGAGTGTCAAAACTCAATCCTCTTTAACACCTATCACCAAATTTGTGAACACCGATTTTCTTTTCAAGCTCTCTCCATGAACACCAGCTGTCTGCAATTTATGCGCTGTCACTGTTATATATCCTCCTGCCGCCGCTTCTCCTTCCACTTTCTCCGAAGTTTTCCTTTCACCAGTGTCTGCTCCTTACTATCCAACAATATTTGGGTTTTTCTCAGTTTTAGTCCTCTGTAGTTGACTTATTTTCTTTTTTTTGATCTTCGCTTCCCACTCACGGAGTTTTCAGCGTTTCCAGCCAGCCTTGGGAGGTTGGTTTTTCCTCACACTGGATTAAGGTATTTGTCTTGTACCTTCGGAGGAGTTGCAATCTCCTCCGAGGTCCTGAGACATTCCTCTTTAAGCTGTTGATCCCTCCGAGATCAACAGCGCCTGTTTCGGCTCCAGATGCGGGATTGTTAGAAACTCAGGAACAGAGCCCCGTCTCTTTCTTCCCTAATGCGCTGAAGTCGCCGCCAGAAGTCCTGTGCAATAGAAATCTTACCTGGCGCTAAACTCCTTAAACCCAGAATGTACAGCATGTCACCGAGGGAGTTGGAAGAGCTGAGAACATTTATTGAAAAAAAACCTAGGAAGGGATTTTATCGAGCCAGCCCGACCAAAAATTGAAGCTCCAGTTTTATTTAGAAAAAAAAAGATGGCTCAAAACATCTCTGTGTTGATTTTTGAAATCTGAATACGATCAGTGTGAAGAACATTATCCACTCCCCCTTATGAAAGATATGCTAGCACACCTCGCTAAAGGGAATTTTTTTTCAAAGCTGGACTTAAGGGAGGTTTACTACCATGTCAGAATTAAGGAGGGGGATGAGTGGAAAACGGCATTTAACACCCCCCTCAGGTGCTACCAATTCAAGGTGCTCCCCTTTGGGTTACAAGGAGCCCTTGCAGTGTTTATGCAGGTAATAAATGAAGTGCTACATCAGCATTTGTATAAGGGGGTCCTGATCTACTTGGACAACATTTTAATATATACCGAGACCAAAGCAGAACATGTAAAACTAGTCAGGGCAGTTTTAAACAAACTCCGCTCTGCCAAACTTCATGCTAAACTTTCTAAATGTGAATTCCACCAAGAGACGATTGACTATTTGGGATACCGCATTTCACACCAGGCTGTAGAAATGGACCCTCTAAAAGTGCAGGCTGTACTTGATTGGGAACCTCCACTCATGCGTAAACAGTTACAAATCTTCCTAGGTTTTGCCAACTTTTACTGCCAGTTTATTCCTGCTTTCACTCAGATTGCCCTCCCCATCACCAAGCTCTTAAAAATGAAGGGGGAGGGCAACCCTAAACCGAAGCAGCCATTGAACTGGACTATGGAATGCCAGGCAGCATTTGAAAAACTTAAACGGCTGTTCTCGGCAGAACCAATTCTAAAACATCCGGACACGGGGAAACCATTTGTCATACAAGCAGATGCCAGTGATGTGGCAATAGGAGCGGTCCTGCTTCAGAAAAATGAGCAAGAAAAATGAGAGAAATATGGATTATTCCTGTAAAAAGTATACCCTGAGCTACGCCATTTTAGGTACTTTATCTTACCTTGTATAACCTGATTATATAACTGAACTATAAGAACATAATAAGAACATGAGAAGAAAAACTGTGTTGTTCCTGAGATGCTTGTTTTGCAGGATATATGATGCATATTTTTGAGGAAACAAATGTTCTGGTAAAATTCAGAAATGGGCCTGTTTGGGGCCTGCCCATTCCAGAAAGGGAAGTCCACAAATAATGATACCACGTACATAAGTGATATTTTTGTAGGGTATTTCTACTGGGAAGAAAGGGAATTTCCAGGGCAGAACATGTACCAAATATGTTATATAAGACCTGAAACTGACGCCCTGGGGAACTGTTTGTATCCTGTTGTATTGGACTTCTGTATCCTGAAAACTGTATTTAAGCCATGTAAGAACCACCTTGGACTGTTCTCCTTCTCCTCCAGGGGAGAACCCTTTTGCAAAGGTCTATAATAAACTGTCTTTGGTTCGTTCATTTTCTCTGTTTCATTCCTTAAAAGGTTTCCTGTATACCACAATAACCATGCATTTACACATCCAAAAAGTTGAATGAGACTGAGCAAAGGTGGGCCATTTGGGAGAAAGAGGCTTATGCAGTTCGTTGGGCACTGTTAACCTGGAGGCACTTCCTAGAAGGCAGTAAGACCCCTTTTGAAGTCTGGACTGATTATAAAAATCTAGAAGCCCTAAAGACCCCAAGAAACTCTCCCCAAAACAAGTACGATGGGCTCAGTACTTTAAACAGTTTGATTTTACTCTAAAATACCTCCAGGGGGGAAAACTTTCTGGTGGATGCGCTATCCAGAAAACTGCAATACAATAATGCAAAGTCAGACGTAATGAAACCCATAGCACAAAACAATCAACTAGCCACTAAAGTAATCACCAGATCCCAGGCAAAACAAGAAACATTGATGGACAATAACACTACCCAAACTTTTAAACAAGCATTGGCCACCAATGAATGGTTTTTGAACCATAAATCCAGGTGTCTGATGAAAGAAGACTTGGCTTGGGTGGGAGGGAAGTTGTATGTTCCAGCCAGCCAAAGACTATGCTTAATGGTAAGGTGCCACGACTCCAAATTAGCTGGACATTTTGGGTTTGTGAAAACCTTACAACTAATTAAAAGACAATTTTGGTGGCCATCACTAAAAAAGGACATAGAAAACTATGTAGCTAGCTGCCCCATTTCTGCAGCAGCAAAAAGACGTCAGGGGAAAACCCCAGGTCTATTGCAGAAAGTAACTGAGCCTTCAGCGCCATGGAGAGAGATTGCTATGGATTTCATTATAGAATTGCCAAATAGTGAGGGAAATACTGTTATTTGGGTCGTGACAGACCTGTTTTCAAAACAGGCATATTTTATACCTTGCCAAAAGATCCCAACTGCTAAACGTTTAGCCAAATTATTCCTAATACACTTTTATCGACTTCATGGAGCTCCACAAAGGATCATCTCCGACAGAGGGGTTCAATTCACCTCCAAATTTTGGAGGGCATTTTTGGACTTACTTGGTGTCTGGCCGGGGGTTGAGTTCCTCATACCACCCATCTACTAATAGAAATTCTGAAAATTTGAACTCAGTGCTAGAACAATATTTAAGATGTTTTATTAATTTTCAACAAGATAACTGGACCGAACTTTTGCCTTTTGCCGAAATTGCATTTAATAATGCTGTACATTCAAGCACTGGTTTTACCCCTTTTAGAGTAGCAACAGGCCAGGATTTCAGTCCCATGCCTGAACTACCCACAGAAGAACCCACCATCCCCTCACTTAAGAAGTGGATGGATAATTTGCAAAACACATGGCCAGTGATTAGATTAGCCTTAAAGGAAGATAGAGAGGCTTTTAAAATTCAAGGTAACAAGAAAAGGATGGAACCCAAACCTTTTCATGTGGGAGACAGAGTATACTTATCTACAAAATTCCTGAAATCATTACAACCATCAAAGAAACTAGGGCCAAAGTTCATTGGACCTTTCCCCATCACTAGAGTCATCAATCCAGTAGCAGTTGAGCTACTCCTTCCAAAGACACTTAGGCACTCAGGAACACCCAGTATTTCATATTAGTTTACTCAAGCGAGAAGTAATCTCATCCCTCAGACCACCTGCATCTACACCTCCTGTGCCCATCATGATTGAAGGTGAAGAACACTTTGAAATCAAGGAAATATTTGATTCTAGGATCCACAGAGGGAAAATCCAATACTTAGTCGCTTGGAAACATTTACCATCAGCACACAACAAATGGGTCGCTAAACACCATGTTAGGGCTCCAACCTTACTGAGAAAATTTCACTCCCAATACCCTAACAAACCTTGTTAATATACTATCATGAAATTTTGTTTATATTTGTTTTTTTTTACAGGTGGACCCTTTCGTTTTCTAAGGCGGGTAGCATGTCAGATCCCTAAAAGTGATACTGCCAATCAATTGGGAGATGGGGAGACTTGGATTCGATTTAATAGCATTGCCTATGTCAACAGATATTTTACAACCTATATCCTGGTGCCAAAGAGCCCTGAGATCCTCTTATTGTCAAGGAATGTTTATGATAGCCATGTGGGTTGTTTCACTTTAAAGGATAACAGTGTAAATACATGTTTGTTCGGGTTCTCAGGGAAACTAGTAAAGAAAACATCTTCACACTTGTGTATTGGCTAATATCTGCAATGTGACTTAAAGGGAGGGGTCTCTACTGTTTTAATCCAAGTTGTCTTGCCTAAGGGCATTCAATTCTTGCTTTAACTTCGTTGCTATCACTTCTGCTTAATGAAAGGATCCTTTTGAGCTACCACGTTTCAAGAATCTCTACTTTCTTAAATTGGAAGGAGAGGCAATCCTTACACCAAAGGTCAAAGTTGACTCAGTCTTCCATCCTTCTTAGGTCAGTAAAATGAGGACCCAGATTGTTGGTGGCAATATGCTGCCTCTGTAAACCACTTAGAGAGTGCTGTAAAGCACTATAAAGTAGTATATATGTCTAAATGCTATTACTATATTGGATTGCAGGCTATCTATTCAGTTTATGCCTTTTCCTTAGCCTAGTAAGGAGTCATGCACATGCTCACTCTTTCTCCTGGTTCTACAATTCTTCTTCTGCTGTTTTCTCCCTGCATGTCTGCAGTCATCTCTCCAGACAACTTTACAAGCCTTGCTGCAAATGTTTTGATTCTAAAGGCAGTGTATATGTATTCCCACTCAGTACTTCTGCAAGCCTCACCCCCACACCCCCAGTGCCTGCAACCCACCTGAACTGCCTGCCAATTGCATGGGCATTTTCTCCCTTTGCTACAGTCAGAACAAGAAAGGAAGTCCTTGATTTATGACCATTTATTTAATCACCATTCAAACATACAACACCACTTTAAAAAGTGACCTATGACCAGTACAAGCGCTTATGACTGTAGCAGTATCCTCACAGTAATGTGATCAAAATTCAGGTACTTTGCAACTGGCATATATTTACAACACTTACAGTATCCCAGGGTCATGTGAACACCATTTAAAATCTTCCCAGTGATTCTCCCACAAGCAGTCAATAGGGAAAGCCAGATTTGCTTAATGACAGAGTGATTTGCTTAAAAATAATAGCAAAAAAAAGTCATAAAATTGGGCACAATTCATTTAACAACCATATTGGGTGGCAATGGGAAGTTCTGGTCTTAATTGTGGTCATAGGTCGAGAGCTACCTGTAACACTCTTGCAAACAAAAAAGCTCTCTAAATAATACAGTAATCTACAATGAAAAGCCTTTGCTTTAATTAATGAAGGGTAATCAAAGGCATTTGACATTCTGTGTATTCCAGGGGAATTCTGAATTAAAACTATTTGCAATCTAATTAATGATAGGTTATGGTTAGAAAGGGGAATACTGATTCCTATTGCCTTCCCAAAAGGTAGAAATGGTTAAAAAACAATATTTGCTGTGTAGACAAAAGCCATGGGGTGCAAACTGAATTGCCAGGAGACTCCACCCAAGCTTACAGGAATTTGCCCATTAGCAACTGCTTGGCTAAGACGCACCCAGAGACAGCGGGAGAATTCTGGCAACCCCATTGGCTAAGCAGTTTGACAGCTACGGTATAAATAGCTGTCAAACGCCTAAGTTGCTGTTCTAGTTCTGAAGCTGTTCTGTTAACTGTTAGCATTAAACCTTTGTTCTCTTTATACCTGTCTTGCCTCAGTTATTGCCCACCATTGTCTTGTGCCCACCTGAGTCACTTGTGACAATACGTCGCTCAGACAGCTTCACCTGAGAACTAGAACCCCATCAGGATGGCACCTCCAACCTTTGCTCCCTTCAACCCGCTGACTGAGACCTGGAATCGCCCACTTCGAATGCTTCCTTGAGACAAATGACTACACAGGTTTGACCAGCAACCATAAAAGGGATCACTTTTTGAACTCATGTGGCCCTGAGAAGTTTGCCACAGCATTGGCCTTGATGGCCCCTGTTCCTGTCCAGTCAGTCCCCTGGAAAGTCTTGAGGGAGAAGCTTAAAAATCACTACGTGCCAATTTATTATAATTTCTATATTTTCATCTTCAATTACCTTATCATGACTTATATTAGTTTTAATCGGCCAATTTTCAATTGTCTTCCCCAAGAAAATTATATCTGGAATTAAAATTTTAACAAATTTGTTCCAAATTTTACTCAGTCCCTTTAACCAATAGCTATTAATTACACATTTTGAGTTTGCTTTATCTAAAAACCATGTTGAGCCAAATCTCTTGATATCTTTTAATTCTAAGTCTCTCCAATGACTATCTTCACCTTTAAATATTTTTACCACAATCCGAATAGCATAGGCCCAATAATAGTTGAGTAATTTGGGGATTCCTAATCCACCTTCCTTTTGATTTTGATACCACATTTTCTTCACTAATCTAGGTCTTTTCCCACCATTACAAAATTTATCCAATAAATTTATAATAAATTGGTTAAAAACTTTAGAAAATGAAAGGAGGAAAAAAGAAATTATTGAAAAATTGGGTTTAGGTTGGTTTGAAAAAACACAGATAGAAAAATGGACTAAGAAAGTAAGAGATAATTGTTCGATAAGTAGAAGTAAAACTGAATTTGAACATTTAGTATTTCAAATTATGAAAGATGAAATTGGGCTAAAGGGACTCGTTAGTAAGATTTATAAGATTATAAATTTTGATGGAAAACCACAAAGGGTGATGAAGATGAATTGGGAAAAAGAACTTAATATTAAAATATCAGGTTTAGATTGGAATGTGAATTGGAAGAGTAGAATTATGAAGACTTTATCTGTAAGGCTTAAAGAGCATAATTATAAGGTTGTTTGGAAATGGTATTTGACTCCATTAAGACTGTCACTGATGGATGATAAAATTAGTAAAAAATGTTGGAGATGTGATATGGAATTAGGGACTTACGAACATATGTGGTACAAATGTGATAAAGTTAAAATGTTTTGGCATCAATTGGAGAAAATCATATTTGAAACGACGGGGAAAGCAATAATATTGGGACCAGAAACTATATTACTGTTGATAATTAAGGAAATAGAACTAACAAAATATGAGAAAGAATTGATTAGAATTATGATTATAATGGGTAGAATTATAATAGCTAGATATTGGAAATTAGATGTGAATTTTAGAATAGAAGAGTGGTATTGCGAAATATGGAAATTAGCTTTAAATGATGAAATGACATGCGATATTAAAATTAGAAATGGTAACTATAAAGAAGATATTTTCTGGAAAATTTGGAAACCATTCATGGAATATGCCTTTGGAAAATTGGACGCTTCGGTACCTGTACCCCGAGAACGTGGATTTTGGCGATCATGAGGATATATCCAAAGAACCGAATCTTCCTTTCTTATGTATAGCACAGGGTGAAGTATTGTATATGCTGTTTGTAATGTTATTTTAAAAATATAATTTAAAATTTTTTTAAAAAAAAATCACTACGCGCCAACCCCCTCACGCATCGCCTGCAGGTTCAACTTCAGGCAGATCCTCCAAACTGAAGGGGAATCTATCAACCAGTACATAGCCTCTCTCAGAACTGCAGCTTTGAACTGTGAGTTTAAAGACTTGGAGGACTCCCTATTAGAGCAATTTGTATGCGGGGTTAAAGACCCGCGCATACAACATCATTTGCTTGAAAAAAGGGAAATCACCCTCCCATCTGCTATTGAGGAAGCACAGGCATGTGAGCTATCAAGCAAATCCACCATGGAGATAAGAAAATCTCAAGGCTCCATCCCTGCCAACAAGCCAGCCACCATCCATTCGGAAGAAGTGGACCCAGAAGAAGGGGACGAAGAGGAGGACAACATAAGTCGCCTCAGAACAGTGAGGGGAAAAATAGATGCCTTAGAAAAAGAGTTTGCTGGCCCTCCGTGCCAGGGCTGCGGTGAAAAACACCCCAGGGCCAGTTGTCACTTCAAAACAGCAGTTTGACGCAGGTGTGGAAAAAAAGGACATTTGGCGCGTGTCTGTAGAGCCAACCTACAGACCTCCCAGGCACCCACCAGCAGATGGCCCTTCCTCAAAAATGCGAAGCCAAGTGGGGACTGCTACACCATTTGTTGGGAAGCCAGATTCCCTGATGTGGCCACCTGCCAATCCAAAACACCATCTAGCCACAAAATTTACCTCACGATTACCAGCGAGGGTGTCCCTGGATGCATGGAGGTTGACACTGGATCCTCAAAGTCCCTCATCTCATGGGACACCTTACAAAGGTTGGTCCCCACATGCAAGAAAAGAAACCTGAAACCCTGCCAACTGCAATTGCAAGATTACCAGGGGAATCATATTCCCGCACTGGGCCAAATCAAACTCCTGGTGGAGTACAGACTTTTACTGACAGCCTGCCCTTAATCATTGTAAGTGGCCATCTCCCCAGCCTACTGGGCCTTGACTGGTTTGGCGCTCTAGGGCTTGGCATTACTGGCATCTGTTCAACCATTTGTGATGACTTTGAAGACGTCCTAACTGAATTCGCTGAGGTTTTTGACAATGAATTAGGTAAATATAATCTCCCTTAACCTAGACCCCCAAATTGCACCAATTAGGTTAAAACCTAGGAGAGTGCCTTTCGCACTTCGACCTTTAGTAGAAAGGGAACTTGACAAGCTGATAGCCCAGACATTTTAGTGCCCACTGACCATACCCCCTGGGAGACCCCCATAGTCATACCCATCAAGCCAGATGGGTCTATAAGATTCTGCGCTAACTATAAGTGTACAGTGAATAGGGCTTTCCAGGCTAACCCCTATCCAGTGCCAGTAGTGCAGCACCTGCTGCACTCTCCTGAACGGGGGACCATTTTTGCCAAACTAGATATGGCACAAGCCTACCAGCAGCTTCCGGTGGATGCTGCCACGGCTGAGGCTCAGCCAATCATGACTCACCGAGGTGCTTTCAAGTGCCAACATCTCCAGTTTGACATCAGTGTCACCCTGGGAATTTTTCAGGGTCTTATGGAGCAACTCTTGCAAGACTTGCAAGAAGTCGTTCCATATTTCGACGATGTGCTCATCTCAGTCACCAACCAGGCTGATCTGAAGCACAAGCTGAGCAGTCCTGCGCCATTTTCAAGCGGCCGGGCTCAAGCTAAAGAAACAAAAGTGTAGAATAGGAGTGCCCAGGGTGGAATTCCTAGGGTACTTCATCGATGCCACCGGCATCCATCCTACACCCTCTAAGGTAGCTGCCATCAAAAATGCCCCAACCCCACCTAACAAAACCGAATTGCAGACTTTCTTAGGGCTTCTCAACTTTTACAACATTTTCTTGACCCACAAAGCTTCTGCACAGGCTTCTAGACAAGAAGACCGCTTGGTCCTGGGGCTCCAAAGAAGCTGCTGCTTTCGCGGCTGTCAAAACCCTTCTAACCTCTGATGCTGTCCTAGTCCAATATACTGACAGCCTCCCCCTGGTCCTAGTTGCTGATGCTTCCCCTTTTGGTATTGGGGTTGTTCTCAGCCATGCCCTGTCCAATGGCACTGAAGCCCCCATTGCCTTCTATTCGAGGACCTTGTCCTCTACTGAATGCAATTATGGCCAAATAGATAAAGAAGTGTTGGCTGCAGTCGCAGCCATAAAATGCTTCCATGACTATTTATATGGCCGGCATTTTACACTAGTCATGGACCACAAGCCCCTACTGGGTCTGGTGGCAGGGAACAAACACCCCCCCCCCCCAGTCCTCTCAGGACGCATGTCTAGATGGGTAGAATTCTTAGCCTCTTATTCCTACCCCCTCATTTACCACCCTGGCAAGCATCTTGCCCATGCAGATGCTCTCAGCCACTGCCCACTCCCTATCTCCATGCTAGACCCCTCCCCAACCTCATCAGTGCTCCTCATTGACTCTCTCAATTTGCCAGTGACTGCTTCTGACGTCGCTGCGCTATCTGTCAAGGACCATGTCCTGCGCCAGGTCCTTGACTGGGTGCGAAGGGGTTGGCCCATGGGGAAGTGCCCTTGGAGTTCAAACCCTACCAGGCCAGACAGCATGAGCTGTCAGTCCAGCGAGTGCCTCCTATGGGGAAGCAGAGTAGTAGTGCCACCCCAGCTACAACACTGAGACATGGAATGCCTTCATGAAGGACACCCTGGCATTGTCAGGATGAAGGCATTGGGTTGCAGCTACGTCTGGAGGCCCAATTTTGACCAGACAGCCACTGCGTGGGTCACCAGGTGCCAGGCATGCCAACTATCATGCCCAGCCACCCCAGCAGCCCCTGTGAGAGAGTGGGAAATACCCAAAAACCTTTGGTCCAGGATTCATGTGGACTTTGCAGGCCCATTCCATGGGCAAACCTTCCTGATCGTGGTGGATGCATATTCAAAATGGGTTGCGATAGAATTGATGACATCCACCACACTAGCGGGCAATGCAGAGACTTTTTACCACCCACGGCCTTCCGGACGTCCTAGTCCCTGATAATGGGCCGCAACTAACTTCTGCCTCCTTCCAAGTCTACCTAGCAGGGCTGGGCATTCGCCATGCCAGGGTCACGCCATTTTGCCCAGCCAGCAATGGGCTGGTTGAACACACCTTGAGATTGGCCAAAGATACCCTATCTAGGTTTACAAGAGGGGACTGGTCAGAGAAAGTGGCAAGATGCTTATTGACCCAACACGTAACCCCCTGCCCTTCTACCAACAGGAGCCCTGCTGAACTGTTAATGGGCTGTCGGCTCTGAACAACCCTTGACCGCCTGGACCCCAGTTACACCCCTGATAAGCCCCCAGGGTCTACCAGCCACGCCCGCAGTTTCTGTGTGGGTGACCTTGTCTTTGCCCAAAACTATGCGGGTGAACCAAGGTGGTATCCTGGGACTATAGTTCAAATCTCGGGGCCCTACTCCTACCAAGTAGAACTACCTAATGGCAGGCTTTGGCAGCGCCACATCAACCAACTGCATGCACACATCACAGGAGGTGAGAGAGAAACAACAAGCCAGCAGGAACCCGAGAACCATCCAGTCCCTAACTATGAAACTCCAGGCCCTGTCTCAAGCGCGCCACCTACAACCAACTTACCTGGTGAACCGGGCCAGCCGTCCGAAGTCAAGTCCGACGTTGAGGTTCCAGAAGAGTCTCTGGGAGTTCCACAGGCAACACAGGTACCTCCCACTCCTTCGGAGGCCATCCCAGAACTGCGTAGGTCTGCGTGGACCAGGCGGCGCCCTGACTATTTGAGCGACTACGCATGCGCGATCCAGGAGGGAAGGGGTGCTAAGTCCTCAGACTTTTTTTAAAAAATACTTTATTGAGTTTTTCAAAATTAAAGAAAGGTTTAAAATCTCTATATCTTTCGGAGGTACAGTGATTCATAGATATTGAGTATCATACATCCAATCTACTTCATCTTAACCTTTTTTCATATTTATATTTACAGACAATGAGCGCTTTCCACCCTATATATATACAGATTACACAAGTCATACTTTTTTCCTATTGTTTAACCAATTATACCAGTTTCCCCATACTTCATAATGTTTGGATGTCTCGTCATCGGTTAGTTCACTCATTAATTTTGCCATTTCTGCGCACTCTAGAATTTTATTAATTAACATTTCTTCTGATGGTTGGGTTTTAGTTTTCCAGGATTTCGCGAACACTAGTCTAGCCGCTGTTGTTATCTGAATTATAAGTTGGGTTTTATTGTTGTTGAAGCTATCTCCAGTTATACCTAAGAGAAACATTTCTGGGGATGATGTTATATCTTGTTCCAATATTTCACATAGCCAATGTCGTATTTTGGACCAGAATCTTTTAACCTCTGGGCAGGACCACCACATGTGGTAAAAGCTGCCAACCTGTTTGCCACACTTCCAGCACATAGCTGAGAGGTTAGGAAACATTTTTGCCAATCTGGCTGGCGCTAGATGCCACCTGTGTAACATTTTATAGTGATTTTCTCTGAATGTTGCAGATTTTGTCATTTTATAGTTTCTATTCCAGGCCTCCTCCTAATCATTGAAATTTATCCTGTATCCAAAATTCTTTTCCCATATATTTAATTGGTTTTTGCTATGGCCCCTGCCTTATTCTCATCTAGTAAAAAGTTATATATTTTTGTTAGCATTTTCTTATCCACTCCCCATATAATTTTGTCAAACTTTCCATGTTTGGTTTCAATACCAAATTGGTCCCTGTCTTTTTGATATTTTGAAGTTATCTGCAGGTAGTTCCACCAATCTAAGTTGAAGCCCTGTTCTCTCAAAGTGTCCAGAGATTTAATCTTTCCATTTTCATCTAGGATTTCTTTGTATGTGCCAAATTTACAGTTTTCTGTTCTGTTTGGGGCGGTCAAGGCCTCCATAGTGGAGAGCCAGTATGGGACTTTGGCATAAGTCCTCTGTCTAGTTTCCTCCCATGTTTGTATGAGGGTCTCTCTAATTTTGTGTTTCTGGAAATATGACTTCTTCTTGTTTCTGGGATCCCAGAGGTGGGCGTGCCACCCTTCTTGCAGATCATGTCCTTCTAGCGTCAAGATTCTGCTATTTTGTAGCGTAACCCACTCCTTAATCCAGATTAATTTCGTCACTTTTTGGTAGGCCTCCCAGTCCAGGAGTCCGAATCCCCCCATTTGTCTTTTCCCTTGTAAAGTTTTAAATGAAATTCTTGACTTCTTACCCTCCCATATATAATTCCTGATATATTTATTCAAATCTAGGAAGAATTTTTTGTCTAGGGTCAGTGGAATGTTTTGAAACAAAAATAAAATTTTAGGTAGAATGTTCATTTTGATTGCCGCTATTTTACCTATCAAAGACAGTTTTAGTTTTTCCCAACTTTTTAAATCTTGATGTATTTTTTGCAGTAGTGGAGTGTAGTTGTCGTCTTTTAGTGATGAAAATCTTGCAGTAATCTATATTCCCAGGTATTTTACTTTCCTGACTGCCTGGAGGCCTAATAGATCTTCCAATTCCTTTTTCTGTGTATCTATCATATTTTTCACTATTATTTTATTTTTTTCCCTATTGAGTTTAAGGCCAGCCACTTGACCATATTTTTGTATTTCTTACAGTATTCTTGGTCCCGTTTCTAGTGGATATTCTATTATGAGGGCTACGTCGTCCGCAAAGGCTTGCGTTTTATATATTTCCTTCCTAATCTTGGCTCCTTTGATTTCTTTGTCAGCTCTAATCTTTCTAAGTAGCACCTCTAACGCCAAAATATAGAATAAGGGGGATAGGGGGCATCCCTGCCTTACTCCTTTTTGAATCTGAAATATCTGAGTCTTATCCCCATTCATTAATATGTTGGCTCTCTGTTTATAGTAAATATTTTGAATCATCTTCCTAAAATTTGTTCCAAATCCCATTAAATTGATTTGGTTGATCATGAAGCTCCAATTTAAGTTGTCAAAGGCCTTTTGGGCGTCAACAAACATTAACACCAGCTGTTTTTCGGGATGTTGTTCATAGTATTCTATAATATTTAGCACTATTCTCAAATTGTCCCTAATTTGTCTCCCTGGGAGAAATTCATTTTGATCTTTATGGATCCAAGAATTTAAGATTTTTTTGACCCTCTCTGCTATTATGCTAATAAACAGTTTGTAATCAGAATTTAGAAGGGAGATGGGCCGATAATTTGCTATTCTTTTTGGGTCGGCACCTTCTTTCAATATAAGCGTCAAGTATGCTTCCCTCCAAGTATCCGGAATTGTTGAGCCAACCAAAGCCTCATTAAATACTTCTAATAACTCTAAGTTCAGTGTTTCATCAAATTTTACATAAAATTCCCCAGGGAGACCATCTGGGCCTGGAGATTTGTTTTTTTTTTTATTTTAGAAAGGGCTGTTTTTAGTTCTTCTACTGTGATTTTTTTATTCAACATTTCTCTTTCTTCTTCTGTAATTTGGGGTAGGCGGGCATCTATCAAATATCGTTCCACCTTGTTTGGTTCGATTCCTTCATCTTTATATAAGTTTTGAAAGAATTCTCTTATACTTTCTAATTTATCCTCTTCCTTTGTTAGCAAGTTACCTTTAGAGTCTTCTAGTACCAATATCTGATTTTTTTCCTTCTCTTTTTTTAATTTATAGGCAAGCCATCTTCCCGACTTGTTGGCATTTTCAAAGCAGTAGTGTTTAGATCTTTTTATTTTTTGCGCCATCTCCTCCTGGTCCAACATATTCATTCTGTGTCTCGCCATCAACCACCTTTGTTTAACCGCCTCATCGCCTGGGTTTTGATGTAATTCCTTTTCAGCTTCTACTAAAGTTTTAGTGTAACCTTCCCTAGCCCTCCATTCTTCTTTATTTTTAAACGCCGTGTGTGAAATGGCTATCCCTCTTATGTAAGCTTTCATGGTGTCCCAAACAATTTCTCTAGCCGTGTCTTGTTTCTTATTTTCAATAAAGAATTGTTTTACTTCTTCCTTCAATTTTAATAGAAACTCTTTATCTTTTAACAGGTTCGTCCTTAGACTCCATCTCGGTTGTTTCCTCTTATTCACATAGTGCCAGTTAATTTCAAGAAGCTTATGGTCAGCCCAGGCATTTGTACATATATCAACTTTTTTAATTTCCAATCCTAATTTTCTGGTGGCCCAAGCCATATCTATTTTGGACCAGGAGTTCTGCGGAGCAGAATAAAATGTGTATTGTTTATCAAGGGGATGTAATGTACGCCACATATCTATTAAATTTATTTCATTGACTAAATCAAAGAAGCTTTTAGGTAGGGGAGATCTTTTATTTTTCCTGATTTTACCACTTTTATAATCTTTGTTCGGGTCAACAATTCCATTGAAATACCCTAGCATACATATTTCATTCTGAGCCCATTTTGCGAGCTGTTCATGCAATTTGCAATAAAATTTCCCTTGTTTTTTGTTTGGGGCATACACCCCTACCAACAACACTTTCGAAATGCCTCTCATTATTTCCACTATTAATATTCTCCCTTTTTCATCTTTATACTTACATTCTGCCTCTATCCCTTTCTTAACATATATAGCTACCCCCCTTTTCTTTTTCTTAGCTAGTGACACAAATACTTTGCCAAATTTAGTATATTCTAAATAATGTGCTTCATCTTTTTTTATATGAACCTCCTGAATACAGATTATATCTGGGTTTTGTTTAGCCAATTTTGAGAGTATTAACTTCCTCTTTTTAAATTCATTTAAGCCGTTAACATTTAACGATAAGATTTTAATACCGTTCATTCCTAGTATTAGTGTCTAGTCTCTAGTTTTTATTTGCCTTTAAAGTAACTGCTCTTACTGGTCTAATTTTTTTTTCCTTTTTCTTCTGTGTCTTCCTTTTTCTTCTCATCTTCTATGTCTTCCCTTGTGCTTTGTTCTCAGTATATAATATAAAATATAGTTAGATAATATAGTTCTCAATATAAAACATTTTGTAAAAATTTTCCCTCAAGTTTTGTGCTTGTGTAAATTTAACATTTCTAACCCAGATCTTTTCCCAAGTTTCCAACTTTACCGGTTCTTGAAATTTTTGTGCCCATTTTATCATGCAGTCTTTTACCAATTCCGTTTCTGAATCTATTTCCAATAAAACATTATATAACCTTTTAATATGCATTTGACTTTGGTCTCTAATCTGTTTTACCAAATTTTCCTCATTTTGCATTAAACCAACTTTTTGATCTTCCCTCCATCTAGCTTGAAGCTGACCATATTGAAACCAAGTAGAAATTATATCTTCTTCTTTCAATACATCTAAAGATTTCAACTGCAGTTTACCCCTTTCCATAAAAAGGAGCTCTTTATAAGTAACCACCTCCTGTTTCTGCTCTGTACTTATATTCTCTATTGCATGTCTAGGATTTGCCCAAATTGGAATTCTATAATTTAACTTGTATTGATACTTTTTCCATACCCTCAGTAAGGCATTTCTAAGTATATGACCTTTAAAAGCCTTATCCACCTTTTTTTCATATAACAAATAAGCATGCCATCCATATAATAAATCATAACCTTCTATATTTAAAGTTCTCTCTTCAGTTAAATTAAACCAATCACTAATTAGTGTTAAACCAGCTGCTTCATAATACAATCTTAAGTTTGGCATCTTAAGACCTCCTCTCTCACGTACATCCTGTATAATTTTCATTTTTATTCTTGGCTTTTTCCCATCCCAAATAAACGTATTAACCCCTTTTTGCCAATCCCTCAAATTTCCATCTTTCTTAAGCACTGGTATCATTTGAAACAAAAATAAAAACCTAGGTAATACATTCATCTTTATTGCTGCTATCCTACCCAGTAAAGATAACTGAAGCTTTTTCCAAGTTTCCATTTCTCTCTGAATTTTTTGCCAGAGCACCTCATAATTATTTTTGAAAAGTTTCGTATTTGAGGCTGCAATATAAATTCCAAGATATTTAACTTTTTTAACTACTTCAAACCCCGTTATTCTTCCTAATTCCTCACATTGAGATACAGACATGTTTTTAGTTATCACCTTTGTTTTATGCTGATTTACCTTAAAGCCAGATACTTTACCATATTGAGACAGAGTATCCAACATAGATGTGATTGATTCAATCGGTTGAGATAAAGTAACAACCAAGTCATCTGCAAACGCCCTTAGTCTATAGTCTTGTTGTCTAATTACAATTCCCTTTAACTTATTCGAATCACGTATCCAATTCAGCAAGACTTCTAGAGTCAACATAAACAACAATGGAGACAGGGGACAACCCTGTCTCATTCCTTTCTCAATTTTAAAAGACTTTGTTAAACCTCCATTAATAACTATTTGTGCAGTTTGTTCCTGATATATTGCCCTAATTGATTGTATAAAATAATCTCCGAAGTGCATTTTTTCTATTATCTTAAACAAAAACTGCCAATTCAATCGATCAAATGCCTTCTCTGCATCCAAGAACACAAATGCTGCAGGGACTTGGTTGTTTTTTTCCAAATATTCCAATAAATTTATAACTTGCCTAACATTGTATTTCATTTGTCTCCCTTGTATAAACCCTGACTGATCAGTATGAATTAATTGTTGCATGACTGGCATTAATCTATTTGCTAATATCTTCGCAAAAATTTTATAGTCAGTATTCAAAAGTGATATTGGCCTAAAGTTTTCTGGTTTAACACAGTTTTGATCTTCTTTTGGAATCAATGACACAAAAGCTGTTCTCCAAGATGGCGGAACTCCCCCCCCCCAATTGAATTTTACTAAATAAAATTCTAAGCGGTTCTACCATTTCATCTTGTAGCTTCTTATAACAAACCGCTGTTAATCCATCTGTCCCTGGAGTTTTACCTAATTTTAACTGTTTAATAGCTGCAACAATCTCCTCGGAAGTTATTGAGGAATTCAGTCCTTCTCTCTGTTCCACTGTTAAATCAGGAATATTCTTGTCTTTTAAGTACTTATCTATATCTATACCTTGAATTAGATCCCCTGAATATAACTTTGAGTAAAATTCTAAAAAAGCATTTTTAATCATATCCTGTTGGTATACTTCCTTACCTCTAAATTCAATCTTTTCAATAACTCTTGATCTTTGTTTTTTTCGCAAAGTATAAGCCAACCATCTACCTGGTTTATTAGCATTGCAAAATGTATTATATTTGGCATATTGTAGGCTAGTTGCCACTTGGTCAGCCATAAGCATATTAAATTGCTGTCGCAATATATTAATTGTCTCCCTAAGTTTCCTGTCTCCTGGAGTAACCACAAGTACTTGTTCTTTCTTTTTGATTTCCTCCTCTATCTCTTTCCGTTTCTGTTGTTGTTTCACTCTATATTTATTATTCATATGTATTAAAACTCCCCTCATGTAAGCCTTACTTGCATCCCATACCATTTCCATAGATGTACCTTTATACATATTAATAGCAAAAAATTCTTTCATTTGTTTTTTAAGTTCATTCACATTTTCTTCATATCTAAATAAATTTTCATTTAATCTCCAAGACCTTCTTTCTCCCCTTTCCTGTTCTAATTCCACCCAAACTGGACTATGTCCATTAAGGTTCTTGGACATATCTTCACCTTCTTCACCCTGGAAAGGAAATCATTTGTAGTTAATATAAAATCAATTCTAGAAAAAGATTGATGTCTGTCAGAAAAAAAAGTAAAATCTACATCATCCGCATTCCGTATTCTCCAAATATCTCTTAGTTCCATATCTTCCATCATTTCAAAAAAAGATTTGGGTAATTTTGAGCGTGCTGATGTTGTGGACAGACTTCTTTTATCTTTCCTAATATCAATCACGCCATTCCAATCACCCATCATTAAAAAAAGATCTATAGTCCCATTGTAATATCTTGTTATGCAGAAATTTATAAAATTTGTCCTGTTGTTGGTTAGGAGCATATATTCCAATTAAAAGCATCTTTCCATTCTGGGTCAAAAGTTCAATTGCAATGTATCTACCTTGAGTGCCTGCTTCAATTAAACTAACTGGTATACCCTTCTTGACATATATAATGAGGCCATTTTTCTTTTCAGTTGTTGATGCAATAAAATGAGAACCTAATCTTGAATTTATCAAATATTTTTGATCTAAAGTTCTGATATGCGTTTCTTGCAAACAAATAACATCATTCTTAAATTGTTTCAAATAATGAAGTTTCTTTTTTCTTTTTTGTGGTGAGTTTAAGCCATTAACATTCCAAGATAAAAATTTAGTTGCCATCTTTGGCCCCTCGAAGCCTAGTGAGCATGCCCTGAAGATCTTTTTCAATCTTACTCTTAGGCCTTGCTCCTCCCATTGCTTCTGTTTTTTGAACCCTTTGGGCTACCGCTTGAGACTGTTGTTCCTTCAATTTTTCTTGAAGTCTATAAGTTTCTCGTGTCACTCGCTGATCTCCTGGATCCTCCAATTGCTTAAGTGGATCTGATTGCCCAGCTTGGATTAAATCCTCCTCCAAACCACTTCCTCCAGCTACAACTTCTGCATAAGTTTGAACCTGCTTTCCTTCTATCTCTTGTTGAGAGATCTCCTTCTTTTTTTCCTTTCTACCTTCTCCAGATGAGGGTGGGTATCCAGCCTTTAAAACATTAACATAAAAGTCCTTTGCCTTCCAAGGTGAATTCAAATGATATTTCTCACCTCCATAATTCACTGTTAGACCAATTGGAACATCCCGTCTATATTGAATTTATCGATTTCTCAACTCATTGACCAAAAATCCAAAGTCTTTTCTATCTCTCAGCATCTTGGAGGGAATTTCTTTCAAAACAATTATTTCTTTTCCATCTGCTTGAAGCTTATTTTTGTATGAGGCTTGTAAGATTTCATTTCTAATCCTCCTGGATGTAAAGTAAATCACCACATCTCTTGGTAATTGTTTTTGTCTTGCCACGCTGTAAATTTTGTCAATCTGAATTGCAATGTTTTCTGGTCTTTCTTCAATTATCACTGATAGGGCTTCAGCACAGATATCTCTTAAGTTCTCTCCACTATTTTCTTTCAGCCCTCTCAGCCTCAAAGCAAACTCCATTGATCTACATTGCATCATAATTAGCTCTTCATCCACCCTTTCTGTTTTAGCCCCAATCCCTCCAACTTTATTTTCCAGATTCAAAATAGCCTCATTGAGTTCTTCTACTATATCCTCCAATTCAACAATGGATTTTGACAATCCTGAGACAGCTGCAATAATATCTTCTCTTATTTCATCATGTTTTTGTTCCACAACATCTTTAATTGCTTTTATTTCTTCTGTAAATTCTTTAAATTTTCCATCTATAATTGTTGTTTGATCATTCATGGCTGCAGTTTGACTAAGCATAGCTTCCCTTATGAACTCCTTAAGATCTTTCAAGGAGGTCTCCTGACTCTGTGTTTCCACCGGATGTTGTACTTTCTGTATCACTACTGGAGAACCTCCTCCCCCCTTGGGAGCCACTGTTTTAACTTGTTTAGCAGCCATCTTTAACCAACAAAAGAAAAGAAAAACAAAGAAAAAATTCTTTTCTTATTCTTCTAAACTTGCCAAAACCTCTTTTACTTCCAATAGCTTGCAATTTGTCAAATAAAAAAGTCCCTCTTCTATTTTTCAACAAATTCACAATCCGGCAGCTGTATCTTTAAAAGCGCAATTCACAAAAGGCAAAAGGCACTTTCATTTCCTACTTTCACTTTCACAGCCAGTTCAAAAGCACCATCTTTAAGCCTCCATTCAAAAAGTTTCCATTCATAACAAAGTAACCTCGGAGCTAGGTATAAATACTTGCAAATACTTGTCCCTCTGCTTCCGCTCCGTCTGCTGCTGTATTCAATTGGTTCTCTTTTGAAGGCAGAGTTGGTCACAATGTCTGGCTCTGCACTTTACAGAGTCGTCCCGGACTCGGAGCTTCAGCAGGTAAAGAGGGGGGCTCTCACCCTCCAAGCCCCTGGAATTAATCCAGGCACTTTCGGGGAGCTCTACCCGCGCCCACCAGCTCTCCTCACGTTCTTCTCCTGAAGGTGGGGATTAGAAGCTGTCAGACAGCTGATTAGTGCTGTCAAAACACTTTACGAAATCGTGGGGCTGGCGGTCTAAAGAAGACCGTCCACAACGACGGCGGTGCCAACCGGAAGTCTCTGGAAAAAAATATTTTGAGGAACTTAATCAAATAATATTAAAATATATCTGGCAAGAGAAAAAAAGCAAGAATTAGCCTAAAAATGTTGCAGGATGCAAGAAGTAGAGGAGGTTTTGGATTTCCAAATTGGAAACTGTATTACCAGGCTGCCGCATTAACATGGATGAAAGAATGGATTGTATTGAGAAATATAAGATTATTGACTTTGGAGGGACACGACTTGCAACTGGGATGGCATCAGTGGTGGGTTGCTACCGGTTTGCACTGGTTCAGGAGAACCGGTAGTGGTAATTTGGCAACGGTCACAGAACCGGTAGTAATGGCTGGCTGGTCACGCCCCTGAACCAATCCCCCAGTTGCTGCCCCCCCCCCCCAGTCATTTCCTTTTCCTCCTCACCATCTGGGCGGCTTGCCTACCTAAGCTGCCTTCCCAGGTTGTGCCTGCCCTGCGCTCCAACTGAGCTTCCTCCTCCTGCCTACATGTAAGTCGTGCTAGCCCCCCCAAGCATGCTGTACCCCCCCCACCATCCCCACTGGGCTCATGAATTTATCTTCCCCCATCCCTTCCAGTAGTCCCCCTGCGCCCCATTTTGGCTCCCAGGGGCTGCAGGGAGCTTGCTAAGCCAAAAATGCCAAAAACAGGGCTTAGGGGGATGCAGCGGGCCCCCTGTGCCCCCTTTTGGCTCCCAGGGGCTGCAGGGAGGCTTGCTAAACCAAAAATGGGGATACGGAGAGAGTGCCTAGCAAGACCCCCTGCAGCCCCCCGGAAGCAAAAATGGGTTGGGGCTTCAAGGGAGAAAGAAACAAAGAAATCCTCACTGTTTAGGGATCCCCACATGCATTGAGCTTGAGTTGAGAGCTTATTGTAAGTGCCTGCTAGCTATCCTTGCTCAGGCTAAGCTACAAACATTTCAAAATGTCTGGCTTTTCTTCCTCCTACCAAAGACCTTCTGGGGTTCTTCACAGGAAGGGAGAAAGGAGAAAGGGAGGGAGAAAGAAAGAGAGGGAGGGAGGGAGGGAGGGAGGGAGGGAAGGGTAAATCCTTTTACTCACACTTCATCCTCACTGTTTAGGGATCTCCACATGCACTGAGCTTGAGTTGAGAGCTTATTGTAAGTGGCTGCTAGCTATCCTTGCTCAGGCTAAGCTAATCAATAGTGGAGCTCTAAGAATGCCTGATAATCAATGGGCATGTTCTGAGTTTCAAAACGTCTGGCTTTTCTTCCTCTTACCAAAGACCTTCTGGGATTCTTCACAGAAAGTAAGAAAGGAGAAAGAGGGAGAAAAAGAGAGAGAGAGAGGGAGAGAGAGAAGAAAAAAAGAGACAAAGAAAGGGAGAAAGAGAAAGAGAAAGAAAAAGAGGAAGGTAGGGAGAGAGACAATACAGGTATCTCTTAACAGAGGCTTGAACTTGCCTGAAATTAGATCAAGCCCTACATCACTTAACCCAATGTATCAGATTAAATTGTTATTGAATTATTTTTGGTATATATACTACATTCTCTTGTGTAATTTAGTTACAGTGTAAAACTAGTCCATTATGTCTCAAAATAAAAGAGAGATCAAAAATCCAATTAGTGCCAAGTAAACTCTGGAATCCCCAAAGACCTTTCCCACTGTATTTATTAAACAAATTTATACCTGTATATGAGAGGTACCCAACTCATATACAGTGACTTTATCACATTCTTGTTCCTTTCATGTAGTTCTCAATGTGTCAATCTCCTTGCTACTCTATTTCCTCCACCAAAATTCTATTATAAATAATATTACCACACATTACAGCTCTAATTTTGTGCATTTGCGCCAGTAATTTTCAGAAAAAGATTTATTCCTCTCGTACATGGTTATTTAGAAGTAGCTTCATATGTCAATTTACTTTTACCATTAAAAAAATGTTTTGTTGCATTATATAACTGCAAAAGCCTTTTATCATGTAACAGGAAATATCCTGTAACAATTTTGAAAGTAGTTGTCATAGCCACAAACATCCACCCCCAAAAAAGACAGAGAAAGAGAAAGAAAGAGAGAAAGAAAGAAAGAAAGAGGAAGGAAGGGAGAGAGAGAAAGAGAGAGAAAGAGAAAAAACCTCTGTGCTATTATTTTTAATTGTTCCATTATTTATCATCTGTTAATATTTTACACTGTCCCTACACCTAGAGTGATTTTACTGCCTTTCTTTTGCCCAGGACTACCACATATTTTTCAGGGATTTACATGCATTCAATATCTATAGTCCAGAGCATAAATATGTGTGTGTTTATTTTGCACCTCAGGTTGCATAAGTCCATCTTAATATGCTATTCCTGATATGTGATGTTTTGTATACATAAAGAAGCACTCTTGTGATCTTTGACTTTTGTTTGCTGTCAAACATCAGCCATAATACTAATTACTGTTTTGAGCAATATGCACGAATGGCTATTTTATATGTGAAATTATGACTGAAATATTTCTGTACCTATATTGGTTCTCACTGTCAGGAAGTTTCTCTTTAGTTTTAGGTTGCTTCTCTCTTTGTTCAGTTTCCATCCATTGCTTCTTCTTTTGCCTTCTGGTGCTTTGGAAAATACATTGCCTATACATTCTTTCTGGTAGCCCCTTAAAAGCCTGTTGCCTATCAGACTCTTGGGCAAAGCATGTGAGCCATTTCCTCCTTTCAGTGGTCCATGAAAGTACATCTATAATATGTAAATAATAAAGTTGAAAAAAGGACTTCCAGCGGCGCCGCGACTGCGTTGAGGATGCTCCGATATGAGCGCCCGTTCCGCGGTTCCATGAAAAGCCTCTGATCAGCTGTCCAACGCTGTCGGAAGGCTTGAAAAGTCTCTCCCCGGGCAAAGGGGAGAGTGAAGAGCAGGCTGGAGGGGGTAGAGTTCCCCGAGAGCCCCCAGAGGAGTCGCTGGGGTGCGAAGGGTGAGGACTCCCCAAAAACTAGCCAAGCAGCGACCAGGAATGACTCTGCACTGGCAGAGCTAAACGCCGCGACCGCATCTGCAGGGTTTTTTCAGGATTTTTTAAAAGATTTTTTCTAACACGCAGGCGAGACCAGCCAGGAGAACTAAAATTGCAAGTATTTAACTTAGCTCCAACTTTTTTGTGTATTGCCTCCTTCGGAGCTTTTAAAGAAATAGATACAAAATGGCGATTGAGGCTTGAAAGGGCATGAAAGTGAAAGTGACTTTGAAGTGCAGATAGAGCCTCTATTTGTAGCTAAGAAGTGACTTTGTTTCTGTGCTAGAAGGAGGATTTTTTTTTAAGGACTGTTTTGAGCAAAGTGAAAAATTGTTTCTTTTATTTGGCTGCTTTTAAATAAAAGGAGAAAAGGGAAGAAAGAAGGAAAGGGGGTAAATTTTTTTCTTTTTAACTTTAAGATGGCCACGAGACCTCCAATAGTAAAGACTCTCCCTACAAAGGGGCCAGGCAGTGCTGGCAGCTCTCCTGCTCATACTTCAAAAGCTCCTACCCCTCAAACAGAACCACAGGTTTTAACATTTGAATTGCTACAAGATACTTTAAAAGATGCTTTAAAAGCCACAGAGAAGAAGCTTACAGCTGTGATTGAGGAGAGGTCAGAAGGGCTTACAGCAGTGATTGAGCAAAAAATCAAAGCAGTTTCAGATGATATTTTAATATGAAATAATGAAATTAGGGAAGATATACTCTATGCATTTCAAGGGTTGGCAGCGCAAGCTGAAATGTTGGAAGATAAAATTGAAGAAGTAAAAGAAGACAGCCAAATTCTGGATAGTAAATTCGAGCAGGCCCAAGGAAAAATTGAGAGATCTGAGGTTGATGTGACTGTGATTCAATACAGAGAAATGGAGTTTGCTTTAAGAATAAGAGGGGTGAAGGAAAATGAACAAGAAAACCTGAGAGAAAGGTAGCAGCACTGGCACAGTTGATGGGAGACCAGAAGCATGAGCTGGACTGGCAAATTGACAAGCTATACAGAGTCAACTCATAGGCGGCCAGGCAGAAACATTTACCTAGAGACATTGTAATATATTTTACTACAAAACGTATACGCAATGAAATTTTACAGGCCACTTTTAAAAACAAGCTTCAAGTGGATGGACAAGAAGTGATGACAATGAAGGAGATCCCCCCGAAAATGTTAAGAGTTAGAAGAGAGTACTCTTTACTGGTGGATGAGTTGAGAAATCGCCAGATACAATACAGATGGGATGTTCCAGCCGGTATAGTGGTTAACTATTCTGGAGAAAGATACAGGCTTAATACAGTGGAGAAAGCAAGAGATTTCTACTTAAATGTATTAAAGGCTGGAAGGCCAAAATCGCCTGAAATTAAAGGCAAGAAACAACTAATTGAGGAGAGACCACAGGAGAGAGAAGATTTGCTCGCAATAGCACAGGGGGGCATTGCAATTTCGACCAGTCAAGAAGACCTTCTTCAGATACAGTTGATTGACATACCAGAAGAACCAAAGGATCAAAGACAGACTAGAGCCGCAATAGCTAAACGTAAAGAAGAGCTAAGACTGCAACAATTACAGATGGTACCACAAGAAACTACCAAAACAGAAGCTGTGGGAGGAGTTAGTCCCTTAGGTCAATTAAGGCATGAAAACCAGCAAATGCTCCAAAGGCTTCAGAGATTTAAGGATGGGAACTAGGTTCCTAACCTGGAATGTTAAGGGTTTGAATTCACCACAGAAAAGTAGAAAAATATTTTGTTATCTTAAACAATTTAAATATGATGTAATTTGCTTACAAGAAATTCATTTTTTTTGTTTTTAATATTTTTATTTTTTAAAATAACATTACAAACAACATATACAATACTTCACCCTGTGCTATACATAAGAAAGGAAGATTTGGTTCTTCGGATATATCCTCATGATTGCCAAAATCCACGTTCTCGGGGTACAGATACCGAAGCATCCAATTTTTCAAAGGCATATTTCACAAATGGTTTCCAAATTTTCCAGAAAATATCCTCTTTATAGTTACCATTTCTAATTTTAATATCGCATGTCATTTTATCATTTAAAGCTAATTTCCACATTTCACAATACCACTCTTCTATTCTAAAATTCACATCTAATTTCCAATATCTAGCTATTATAATTCTACCCATTATAATCATAATTCTAATCAATTCTTTCTCATATTTTGTTAGTTCTATTTCCTTATTTATCAACAGTAATATAGTTTCTGGTCCCAATATTATTGCTTTCCCCGTCGTTTCAAATATGATTTTCTCCAATTGATGCCAAAACTTTTTAACTTTATCACATTTGTACCACATATGTTCATAAGTCCCTAATTCCATATCACATCTCCAACATTTTTTACTAATTTTATCATCCATCAGTGACAGTCTTAATGGAGTCAAATACCATTTCCAAACAATCTTATAATTATATAAGGATTATAATCTTTAATCCTTACAGATAAAGTCTTCATAATTCTACTCTTCCAATTCACATTCCAATCTAAATCTGATATTTTAATATTAAGTTCTTTTTCCCAATTCATCTTCATCACCCTTTGTGGTTTTCCATCAAAATTTATAATCTTATAAATCTTACTAACGAGTCCCTTTAGCCCAATTTCATCTTTCATAATTTGAAATACTAAATGTTCAAATTCAGTTTTACTTCTACTTATCAAACAATTATCTCTTACTTTCTTAGTCCATTTTTCTATCTGTGTTTTTTCAAACCAACCTAAACCCAATTTTTCAATAATTTCTTTTTTCCTCCTTTCATTTTCTAAAGTTTTTAACCTATTTATTATAATTTCTATATTTTCATCTTCAATTACCTTATCATGACTTGTATTAGTTTTAATAGGCCAATTTTCAATTGTCTTCCCCAAGAAAATTATATCTGGAATTAAAATTTTAACAACTTTATTCCAAATTTTACTCAGTCCCTTTAACCAATAACTATTAATTACACATTTTGATTTTGCTTTATCTAAAAACCATGTTGAGCCAAATCTCTTGATATCTTTTAATTCTAAGTCTCTCCAATGACTATCTTCACCTTTAAATATTTTTACCACAATCCGAATAGCATAGGCCCAATAATAGTTGAGTAATTTGGGGATTCCTAATCCACCTTCCTTTTGATTTTGATACCACATTTTCTTCACTAATCTAGGTCTTTTCCCACCATTACAAAATTTATCCAGTTTCTTCTGATATCCGTCAATATCTTTCTCTGTCAAATTTAATGGTAGCATCTCAAATAAAAAATTAAACTTTGGCAACAACATCATCTTACACATTGCAATTCTACCAAACCAAGACAACTTTATCATTTTATATTTATCTATCTTTTCTCAATTTCCTTCATCACCACATCATAATTTAGTTTTTTCATTTCTTTAACTTTGAGTGAAAGTGTTATGCCCAAATATTTCAGTGTATTTTTAATCCTTATCCCAAATTGTTCTTGCATATTCTCCCGCTCATTACCATTAATAGTTCAGATTTTGACCAATTTACTTTCAAACCTGTCATTTCCTCAAATTCTTTCAAATGTTTATGTATCTTTTTCAAATCTTTCTCTATGTCCTTCAAAATAATCAAAGTATCATCCGCATACAGATTTATCTTATATCCCTTATACCCTTCCAATTCTTCATCTTTTTCTATCATTTTGGTCAAAATTTCCATAATTAATAAAAATAATGTTGGAGACAAGGGACATCCTTGTCTTGTACCTGCTTCCAATCTTATCTCTTCTGTCAACCTTCCATTCACCTTCACTCTTGCACTACTTTTTTGATACAATTTTGACATAACATGTATAAAATTATTACCAAAACCTAATACCTCCACGATTATTTTAATAGTTTCCCATTGTACAGAGTCAAAAGCTTTAAAAATATCTAATGATACTATACCTATTTTGTCACCGTTATATTCAGCAACATCGATAATATTTAATACTCTTCTAACAATATCACTCATGTATCTACCCTTCACAAAACCTACTTGGTTATAACTTATATATCTATCTATAAATCTACTTAGTCTATTACTTATAATGGCGGTAAATATCTTTGCGTCTTGATTAATTAAGGAAATGGGCCAATAGGACTCAATCCTTTCTAAGTCTTTATCTGGTTTAGGGATTATGGATATCACTGTTCTATTCCATGACAACGGAACTTCTCCACCATGTAAAATTCCATTAAATATTTTTTGCAATTTTGGTATTATTATTTCCTTAAATTCTTTATAAAACTCAGCAGATAATCCATCTTCACCTGAGGCTTTCCCTAATTTTATTTTTTGTATTACTCCATTAATCTCATCTTATGTTATATCTTCTTTCATCAAGTCTTTATATATTTGGTCAATTTTCACAACATGTTTTTCTAAGTAACTTCTCAGTTACTTATTACTTATTAATCAATTAACTTTTTCGAATATAAATTTTGAAAAAAGTTCCTAACCACTTTGCATTTTTCTAATTTTTTATAACATCTTATACCTTTATCATCTATCAAGGCTCCAATTTCTCTCTTCTCTCTTTTATTCTTCGCCATCCTTGCCAGTAACTTAGAGTTTTTATTACTAAATTCAAAAAAATTCCTGTTTAGATATCTCATATTCTTTTTTACCAATTCTATATCCTCTTCTATCAATTTATTTTTTAGCAAATTTAGTTCCGTCAAAAAAAAATTTCTTTAGTAAGCAAAAATTGATTCTCCAATTCCTTAATCTGGCTTTTATCTTTTTCGATTTTATTCTTATAATTTCTATATTTTCTGCTTGATAACTTGATACTTTCCCCTCTAAACACTGCTTTCATCGCATCCCAAACAATTTCAAATTTAACCTCTCCATTATCATTCAATCTCCAACATTCTTCCCATTTTTTAAATATCCATTTTTTATCCTCCTCATTTTTATACAGTTTTTCATCATATCTCCAACAACTTCCTTTTTTCTCAAAATTAAAATCTATTTCCATCGTAACTTCTGCATGTTCAGAATCTTTAAAAATTCCCACATCTATTTTATCCACATTATTCAACAAATCTTTAGAAACCAAAATATAGTCAATTCTTGAATATGTATTATATATCTTAGAGTAAAAAGTGTACACTCTTTCAGTTCCTTTCACTTCTCTCCAGACATCTACCATGCCATTTTGAAGTATCCACTTGTTTAAAGTCCCCATTTTATTTGCTCCTTCGCAACGAGTGGGGTTGGTACTATCTATTTTATCTCTCATTAAATTAAAATCCCCAGCCACAATTACTTTCCCTACACTTTCAATTTCCAAAATTTTAGTTATTTTTTCAAGAAATTCTTTTTGTTTCTCATTCGCTAGATATAAATTAACCGGTGTCACTTTTTCCTCATTAATATTTCCCACAATTATTACATATCTTCCTTCATCATCCACGATTACTTGTTGTTTTTCAAAATATACCCTATCCAATATCAGTGTTGCAACTCCTTTAGCTTTTGAAGTTCCAAAAGATTTTTCATAAATTTGCATACCCTTTATATACATTTTATTTGAGTCTTCAGATTTCTGATGGGTTTCTTGCAAAAATAATATATCTGGTAAATCTCTTTTAATTTTAAGTTCCAATCATCTTCTCTTAATCTGATTCCCTGTGCCCTTCATGTTCCATGTCATTATTTTTATTAAACCCATTTAAACTGTAACTTTTTTAATCCTTTCCCCTCCTCTTCCTTTCTGTGCCCAGATCCCAACACCAATCTCCCACATTCCAAACAACATTCAGCATAAAAGAAAAAAATAAAAATAAAAAAAAGACAAAAATAAAAAAAGACAAAAGACACAACAAACATTAAATAACAAACAATCTTCGTCCCCCACATCCTCAATTGGTTTCCGCCTCTATAAAGAGAGTGGGGGAGAGGGGACATGCAATGGTCAGGTCACTTCTTTTGGGCAGTCTACTTAAGTTCATCTCTCAGAGAAAAGGGTGGTAACTTTTCCCCGCACTCAGCTTCCTGCGATTCTTTTTCAAGATCCTTCAATTTCTTATCCACTCCATCTCCCATTATATCATCATGACTTTTCTTTTGTTCAACCATCACAGGTGAGATTTCCTTCTGCTTTAACCCTTTAGGGTCTTGTCCTCCAGCAGTCCCTTTTTCTTCTGGTGTTAATGTTTTTACGTATGTTCTACCCATTTTAAGCATTTGATCTTTTATCTCTGTTATGTCCTCATACTTTACAATCAGTACAAGTTCATGTAAATATGACACTGCATCTGTTTCCAAAGTAATTGTTTGCATTCTTCCTTTATAAAAATTTTTTAGTTGCTGTGGTGGCCTCCAGTTATATTTAATTCCATTGTCTCTCAGAACCTTTGTAATTTGTTTCAAAAAGAATCTCCACGTTCTTTCTTCTCTTGATATATCCGGAAAAACTTGAATAATTTTCTCCTCAAATTTCAGAGCTTCACCCATCTCTCTCACTTTCACCATCACCTCCAATTTATCACTGAAATTTGCAAATCTGACAAGTACATTTCTATTTAAGCCATTTTGTCTTTTATATCCGATTCTAAAAACGCTTGCCAGATCTGTTGCTGTAAATGTGAGTTGTGTATCAAGATCATTAAGCCATTTTAGAACTCGTTGTTTCAGATTGTCTACTTTTTCTTCTTGAATTCCTCAAATAACCAGATTATATTTCCTTGATTCTTCTTCCAAAAGACAGATTTTTTTATCTTGTTGTTCATCTTTTAAAAAGATTTCTCCAATTTGCTGCTCTATCTTTGCATCATGTGCGTGAATCTGCTCAATTTCATCTTTAATGGTTGTCATTTCTACTGTTTGCTTTGCAAAATTTTCATTCATTTCTTGCTTCATTCTTTTAATTTCCAGTGTCATATTATCCATCCTATCTAACAGTCCTGATATCTTTTCACCAATTTTATTTAAGGCCACAGCAACTTGTTGCATTTCTAAAGATTGTTGGGTCGCCATATTTTAATAAGTTTTTAATTATCCACTTTTGCCAAGAGGGTCTTTAATGAAGATTAAGGGACAACAATTCCCAACTGAAGCTGAGACAACTAATTATTGCATTCAAAAGGGCCAACAATAAAAGTTTATAACTCTCAGTTCAACTTGCGTAATTTCCTTAAGGAGGAAAAAACAAACAAACCTAACATCCGTTGGAAGGCACTGCCCAGGAATGCGTTTTGCCGCTTCGGCTCAGGCACTTTCACAAACAAAAGATCAGCTTAAAATTCACGTATTCTTCCGAAAGAAAAAACCTTTCCACCAGTCTTTGATGTTCTGTGCCTTTGCCCCACAGCGAAAACAAATGCAGATCACGATGATAATAAGAACAAAAAGCAGCTATTGGCTCCGAATACACAATCGCGACTGCCTATCTAGTCACCCCTCACTCCTTCCACTTTCCCACACTATGAAAAACTTCAAAATTCAAGTGGTTCAGGTGACCTACCGATTCCAAAGTCAGTCTACTGGGTCAGTAGCTCTTCCGATACAATTTATAAAATTTTGGCTCCTATCGGTGCATTTCAAACACTTTAATCCACGTTTATCTTCCATAAAAATGCCCTGCGAAGTGGAGAAAACACCCTCACACCACCACGGCCATAACCACGCCCCGCTTACAAGAAATTCATATTACGTCACAAGATCAAAAATACTTAATAAACACAAGATTTGGTGTACACTATGTTGCAGCAGCGCCAGATAAGAAAAATGGTATAGTTATCTACCTGAAGAAGGATTTAATTGCAAAATTAATTGAAGCAGATGATCAAGGAAGATTTTTAGCAATAGAAGTACTAATAAAAGGGATGAAAGTACTCTTAGTGGGAGTTTACACACCAAATCAACAACAGGATACTTTTTACAGACTTTTACAAGTAAAGCCGACACAATGGAATTATAAATCGTGCATTTTGCTCGGTGACTGGAATGGAGTTATAAATGTTAAGGAAGATAAGATGGGACCTAAACAAAGTCTTTTTACAAGAGCAAAACTGCCAAAATCTTTTTTTGACTTGATGGAGGATTGGGAATTGAAGGATATTTGGCGGGAGAGAAATCCAACAGAAAAAGACTTTACTTTTTCTCAGATCGACATCAGTCCTTTTCCAGGATTGATTTTATTTTAATAACTACTGATCTTTTCCCCAGGGTGAAGACTACGAAGATTTTGCCAAGAATGTTAACTGATCTCAGCCCAGTCTGGGTAGAGATGGAGTATGGGAAGGGACCTAAATGGTCCTGGAGGTTAAATGAAAATGTGTTTAGATATGATGAAAATGTAAAGGAATGGAAGAGGTTTATGAAAGAATTTTTTGTTATAAATATGCAAAAGGGTACCTCTGTGGAAATGGTGTGGGATGCGAGGTATTTTGATATATTTGAATTATAAATTCAAAAAGAAGCAGGGGAAAAAAAGAAAATTGTTAGAGGATGAAATAAAGAAAAAAGAACAAATGTTGATAGCGAATCCAGTAGATAATAAAATTAAAGAGGTAATTAAATTACTGAAAGGACAATTTAACATGTTGATAGCAGATCAAACAGCAACTAATTTACAATATGCTAAACATAACACATTTTGTAACGCTAATAAACCGGGTAGGTGGTTTAGCATATTTGATGAGAAAAAAGCAGATCCAAAGGACAATAGAAAAAATAAAATACAAAGGGAAAGAGGTTTATCAGCAAGAATGGATAAAGACGTCTTTTTTAGAATTTTACTCAAAATTATATATGGCTGATAAAATTCAAGATATAGATATAGATAGATACTTATAGAAAGAGAATATCTTGTTAGTTACACAAGAACAGAGGGATATTTTAAACCAGCCAATAACTTCTGAAGAAATTACGTCTGTAATTAAAGAACTGAAGTCTGGTAAGGCCCCAGGTACGGATGGTTTGACAGCAGTTTATTATATAAATTTACAGGTAGAGATGGTGGACCAATTGAAACAATTATTTAATAATATACAACAAGATGGAGTGGTACCTCCATCTTGGAAGACAGCCTTTATTTCTTTAATACCAAAGGAAGGACAAGATCACTTAGATCCAAAAAATTATAGGCCTATATCACTATTAAATACAGATTACAAGATTTTTGCTAAAGTATTAGCAAATAGATTAATGAAAGTTATGCAACAAATGATACATTATGATCAAACAGGTTTTATAAGTGGCAGACAAATGAAAAGTAATGTAAGACACATTGTAAACATATTGGAGTATTTGGGTAGGAATAACCAGGTCCCTGCAGCGTTAATATTTTTAGATGTGGAGAAAGCGTTTGATCAGCAATTTTTACTTAACTTATTGGAAAGAATGAAGTTTGGAAATCATTTTGTGCACTCAATTAAGGCACTATATCAGAGACAAACAGCTCAAATAATAATTAATGGAGGCTTAACTGATAATTTTAATATAGAAAAAGGTACAAGGCAAGGTTACCCCTTGTCTCCATTGTTGTTTATTTTATCATTACAAATATTGCTGAATAAAATACGTGGATCAGAATTTATAACAGGAATCAAAATTAGGCAGCACGACTATAAATTACGTGCATTTGCAGATGACCTGGTGGTTACCTTAACCCAACCATTACAATCTATTAAGGCTCTGATGGATATAACTAAGGATTATGGACAACTATCGGGTTTTAAAATAAATGCAGCCAAAACAAAGATAATAGCTAAAAATATGATGGTAAAACAAAAAGAGGAGATGGAATCTATAATGGGATTTGAAATTGTTAAAAAGGTTAAGTATTTAGGGGTTAATATCCTGACAACAAATACGAAATTGTATCAGTATAATTATGAACCATTATGGCATAAAGTATAAGTAGAGATGCAAAGTTGGGAAAAATTGCACTGTCACTGTTGGGAAGGATAGCCGCAGTTAAGATGAATGTTTTGCTGAGGTTTCTGTTCCTTTTTCAAACGATACCTATACTTAAAAATGATAAAAATCTGAAGGAGTGGCAAAAATGTGTAAATACTTTTGTTTGGGCAGGGAAGAAACCATGAGTAAAACAGAGAATAATGCAGGATGCTAGGGAAAGAGGAGGCCTTAAAATGCCTAACTTAGGGTTGTATTATGATGCGGCTGTCCTATCAGCAGTTAGTGATTGGGTTAATTCAACGGAGGAAAGTATATTAAATATAGAGGGGTACGGCCAGGTTTATGGCTGGCATGCTTATCTATTGTATGATAAAAGGGTGGATACTATATTTAAAAGTCGTATATTAAGAAGTGCTCTGTTACGTGTCTGGAAGTAATATCGAAATAAATTAAATGATAAGTTACCAATTTGGACAATACCCAGCACATGATAGAGAACATAAGTATAGAGCAAAAACAAGATGGGATTACATATAAAGAACTTCTATATAGGGATGGAAACGTATTTCAATTAAAAACTATTCAACAATTAAAAGAGGAAAGAGTGATTAAAACATGGTTTCAATATGGCCAGCTACAGGCCAGATGGATAGAAGATCAAAAAATGGGTATTTTGTGTCAGGATGAGAACTTAATTAAACAAATTAGAGATCAAAGCCAAAGGCATATAAAAAGGGTATATAATGCATTAGTGGAAATAGACTCAGAAACTGAATTAGTTAAGGATTGTATGATAAAATGGGCGCAAAATATAGGGGAAGTAATACCAATTGATACATGGGAAAGTATATGGGTTAGAAATGTGAGTTTTACACAAGCTCAAAATTTAAGAGAAAATTTTTACAAAATGTTTTACAGATGGCATCTAGACCCGAAAAAGTTAGCTTATATGTATCCAAACCTTCAGCCCAAATGTTGGAGATGCGATTGCCAGGATGCTACATGTTGTGGCTTGGGAATTAATGAATGCACAAGCAGGCAAGTAACAACAGCTCTTTTATTTACAGTGAGACTTCAGCAAAAGCACTGGGGCTGCAGCCCTCCTTATATACAGTTTTGGAGGGGCTGTCAGCCAATCAGAATTTAAGCCCTTATTCGAAATTCCCGCCAAAATGTATCAGAACACAACACCCCTCCCCTCCCAGAAGGCACTTACACTCAAATATTTACATATGTACAAACAAAGTCTCGCAGGTGCCTTGGGCGTGTTCTCATCCAGGCTGACCTGCGCAGATCAGTCTTGGGTGAGGCGTCGAGCCGGTCGGAGGGACCCTCTGTCTCTCCCGGCTCCGCCAATGGAACCTCCTGGATTTGATCCGGGCGTGGTTATCCCCAGTGGGGAGTGTCGGCTCGCTGGGGCAGCGCTGGACCCAAGGTTTCTCAGATAAGTATTCCCTCGGCAACGGGTTTGAGTTAGCTGTTTTAGAGAAGTTGACGTGGTTAGGGTCTGTGACTTCTGAGTTGTGCTCGACCTCGCTAATTACCCTTCTCCTGAGCTGCTCTATGTGGCGTTTCCATATTTTGTCAACCCCTACGTCTACCGTGTAGGACTTTGGTCCCGTTACCCCAGTAATTGTTCCTGCAACCCATAGTGGGCCGTTTGCATAGTTTTGGGCGTAGACTAAGTCCCCGACTTGGAATTGTCTCAGACCGGTGACTTCTCCCTTAAAACTATCATGGGAGTAGTTCAGGTGGAGCCTGTCTAAGATGCACCGAAGTTTCCTCCCCATAAGTAGCTCTGCCGGGCTTCTCCCTGTAGCTGTGCATGGTGAGGCGTGTTGAACCGCTAAAAATTGATCTATCCTGGCTTGCCAGTCACCATTATCTAGCCTGGACAGGGCTTCCTTGGCCGTCCTCACGAAACTATTTGAGGATACCAGTTTGGCTTTCAACAATGGAAGCACTGATTCACCCTAACATTATTAACATGGGATATATCATTAGATATAAAGACATTCTGAATGAAAAGGGGGAGTTCAAAACTAAACAAGAATTGAGCAATCAAGGGATCGATATGGCATAGTATTCATAAGTGCAGATACATTCTAGATATGAGAAAGACGCTAAATCATATGGTTTCTATAAAGAATTAACAGAATTAGATAAGATATTAGCAGGGACAGAAGAAAGATTGATGAAGAAACTGTATGGCTATTTATTGGGTATCAAACTGGAAGACAAACAAGTGAAGGAGACAATGATAGCATGGGCAAAAAATTTTGGTTACACGATAGAATTAGATAAATGGCAGAAACTGAGGGATAGGAACTACAAATTTACAATGTCAACCACATATAAATTTTTTTTGTATAAGATGCTTTACAAATGGCACTTCACACCAGCGAGGTTGGCAAAGATGTTTAAAGATAAATCAGGTAAATGTTGGAAATGCCACCAGATACCTGGATCTTATTATCATATATGGTGGACATGTGTAGAAGCAAAAAAATACTGGACAAAAATACATACATGGCTGGAAAAGATGATAAAGCAACACATTCATTTAAAACCAGAAATATTTTTGTTGGGGATTTTACCTGAAACTTATATTAAAGGGAATTTAATTATTCATGTATTAACTGCAGCTAGAATTGTATTTGCACAAAACTGGAAAAGTGAAGAGATCCCGACTGATGAGAATATGATTAGGAAAATATTAGAATATGCAGAAATGAATAGATTAATGCTTGCAATTAAAGAGAAAGAACAAACTGAATATTATATGACATGGGAATTTTATCAATGGTTAGAGAATAAAAATGGAAGTCAGAAACAAAAGAAGGAGATTAGTGAAATATAAAAAATGAGTTACGATATATAAACAATATGATTATTGTTATTATTATGACTATTAGGATTATTATGTTTAATATTATTATTATATTCTTATCAGAAGATATGTAAAGAGGGAAAAATGAACATATTTATTATGCTCAATATTATTACTGTAAGATCAGAGAATCGATGTAATGAATACTGTTATAAATTTTGATGGTTATTGCACAGAGATATTTGTACCCAGATGACACACTGTTGAATGGAAGATGGAATGTTTATATTAAAAAAAAATTAAAAAATTAGAAAAGGTACTGTGGACTGCACATCCCCCCCCCCCCCCAGCCTGCCACCAATCGCATCCTGCCCTGCCTGTGCCAGGTCCCACCCCCAGCCCTGTGGACAACTTCAAGCAGCTTCCATCCCAGCTTCTCTTCTCCCATTCTTTTCCTCCCTGATGTCACGGTGCGGCGCTGTAAGGAGAGAGACCCCCGCGTGTGCATGTACACACACATGCACACAGGTCTGGGAGAGTTGAGCTGATAGCCACACAGAGGCCCATCAGGTGCAGAGGCAACAACAGGGAGGAGGCGTCAAAATGGAAAGTCTCTGTCCAGAGCCTCTGACAGCTTTTTTTAAAAAAAAGAGAGCAAGGAAGGAAGAAGGAGGAAAGAAGAATGGAAGGAAGGAAGGAAGGAAGGAAGGAAGGAAGGAAGGAAGGAAGGA